>JANAVB010001799.1:12146742-12166742 GCA_029216955.1 Iris pallida
TGTTAGGGTTATATAAAAGTATCACTTTTGTAGTAACCTTATTTCCTTAAATTTTGAATGAGAATCATATGGGCAAATGTTTGCATATTGTATTTGTTGCAAGTGTTAATGCAAATGTCTGATATTCTATATTGTAGATAATATGGTGTGTGGTGTCACACAGAAGATAATTATCAGTTTCCTATGGAGTATATAAATAGTTCACAACCTAGTTAGACTTGGACAATCTATTGGAAAGGTTGTAGTGTAATCTGGTATTAGTCTATCTTGACTATAGGTTTACACTAGTACACTTTGTGTGTATTGAATAGGACCACTTGAGGTTGTTCTCTTGTACTGACTATATAAGAGAACAAACACCTCTGTTATTATGGATACTTGTACTCTTAATCCGGATATAATAACGGATATGTATATACAATATGCATGACTTTGACTCAAAAGAGTGAGATTCATTATGGATCAACAACCTCTATGAATTGGGTAATAACATTGTATGTATGATGGGCTGTTGATTATAAATGGAATCCATGTCCCGATACATCGGGTTGATGATGTCCTCTTAAGGAGCTCATAAGGATTGTCATGTAAACCCTGCAGGTAGATTATATTCGATATGACAAATAAAGTTGAGCGGTACTACTTAAGGATAAAAGATGTCGAATCAATATAGTTGTCAGTAACTTAATTTGATCGACGGACATACAATATCTTAACATGGGAAGCCAAACGAGCATATAATAAAATGAGCCCACAAACATAATTTGGGATTAGGGAGGTAGTGCAACAATAGCTCATTAGTGGACCGAACTATTGTTAATGGGCCTGGATTGTGTGTTCGGGGTGAACACGGGATATCCAGATCCGTTAGGAGGCCTAACCCTAATTTCTCCTCATGGTCCCTGCCGTAGCCTATATATATCCTCTATTCTCTGGCCGCCAGATTACTGATCAGAAATCTAAAAAATTTTCTAAATTCGTGATTCACGTAAGGAGAGAAAGAGAGTGCTGCCAAGGAGAAGAAAAGGTTGGGAGATCGTCGCCCACACGACGTCCAACTCGAGGAAGGAATACGTGCAGAAGATCTTGGGATCGTCCGCTCGAGATTGCCAGGAATTACTTGTCTCCTTTCCGCCGCAGGTATAATTCATGAACCCTAGTTTCCGCCTATGAAGGGTTAGAACACGTATTAGATCTATTTAACTTTCTATCGATCAATACGCACACCAAAGGAAGGGTCCTGGGAATCCCCAGTTCTATCAATTGGTATCAGAGCCACTTTGGATCTACGTATTGATTGATACGTCCATGTTGTCCAATAAAACTTGCGCTATGTAATAGTCGATAGATGTAGATCTGTTCTAACTCGGTTTTGCAGGCATCTTAGATCCAACTATTATGGTCCAATGCATTTTTTATTGTGTTGTTTAAACCACGGACATGTCGTGGATGTTGTTGTTGCTGTGGATCTAATTAAAATCACGAGGGTTGATCGTGCTTATTAATTTAATTTTTCAATCTAGATTATGTGTGAACTCCTTCGGGAGGCATAGGATTGATGTAATTTTAATTATTTTTGATCAATCATGATGGCGGTGGTGGCTGTTTCTGACGCTGGACGAGATGCTGGTTTTGAGCAATCCAGAGGCAGACAAATGATTTTCGATGAAGGAATCGACAGATTTTGGATTCGGATAGTTGAGGACGGAGCAGCAAAGATGACCATAATAGTTGGATATTTTTTCTTATTTTTGTCATTTTGCTTTTTCTAATTATGCATGTTTATTATTGTGTGGTTATTTTTTTTTGAAAAACCAAGCCTACATTAATAATGGACAACATGGACATAATATCAACTTGTAGAAAAACCCTCATTGTTAAATAAATAAGTGGAAGAGGATTTTTATTTAGTATAAATCCTATGGTCTCCATTACTGGTTTGTAGGTGATGTAATTATACTTGCGTGTTGGCTTTAGTACTTTCCTCCATATCGGATGAGTATAATTATGGATCACCAGTACAAACTTCCTTAGGGATAATTGTAGAAAGTTACCTAGTATGTTTTCACTTCTCCATCTAAAGGAACTCATTACAAGGTAATGGACTTAGTATTAAGTAATGGTATACACTTAGGTACAAATAATGGTATCCTCCCCATCGGAGTCACTGCTATTATTTGTATGACCAGAGCAAGACCAGCATATTAATTTTATTTGTCATAAAGTTATATTGACATGATAGTAAAATTAATAAGAAAAATCTACTTGAACAAAGTTGAATTTGTATAAGTTCACACTATCGTGGCATGCTAAATTCATGGTATTCAAGGTGTTGGTGAATTTCTTATTATTGTTTTGAGAGAATCAATATTTAGTTAATTCAAAAAGTTTTTTTTGCCCTACATAATTTTATTTATGTGATTCTCAGGATTTCAAAAATGGGTTCTTTCAGTCCACTTATGGTGATTCTTAAAGAAAACAAACTTACTGGACCTAATTATATTGACTAGAAACGTAATTTGGACATTGTTCTGACTGCTGAGGAGTACAAATATGTACTTGTTGAGGAATGTCCACCTAAGCCTGATGCTAACTCTGATGAAGAGGTTAAAGAGGCTTATAAGAAGTGGAAAAAGGCAGATGAGATGGCACGGTGCTACATTCTGGCATCTATGTCAAATGTACTGCAACATCAGCATCAGGCCAAGGCCACAGCTTATGACATGATGTATAACCTCAAGGAACTCTTCGGACATCAGAGTAGAGCAGCTAGGCAGTTTGCTATGAAATGTTTGATGAATACAAAAATGGCTGAGGGCACACCAGTAAGGGATCATGTTCTCAAGATGATGGGTCATCTGAATGAGAAGGAGATCCTTGGAGCTGAAATCGATGGGGAAACCTAGGTCGATATCATTCTCGGGACTCTGCCTAAAAGTTTTGACAATTTCTGCCTTAATTACAATATGAACAAAAGGTTGTATAGTTTGGCAGAACTTGCAAAAGAGCTACATGATGCTGAAGCTCTCTTTAAGCAGACTGGTCATATTTATGTTACTGAAAAGGCTTCTACTACTAAGCCAAAAGGTGTTAAGAAGAAGAATAACATTCAGAAACAAGCAAACTCAGAAAAAAAGGGCATGGGACCTCAAGGTGCTGTGACAAAGTCGAAAGGCAAATATTTCAAGTGCAAAGGGTCAGGATATTGGAATAGTGACTGTCCACTTCTCAAAAAAGGGAAAAAAGAAGGTATATCTTATTTACTAGTAGTTGAAACATGTTTAGCGGTATTTTCTGCCAGCACCTAGTGAGTAGATACAATAGCCACTAATTATGTCTACAATTCAGTGTAGGGGTTCTAGTAAACCAAACGGCTTAGTGACGGAGAGATATGCTTATTCATGGATGATGCTATAAAAGGTGATATTGTTGCATAGGGAGATTTTATATTATCTTTTGCTAGAAATAAGTCTTTGGCATTGAAAGATTGTCTTTATGCACCTTCACTTAGAAGGAATTTAGTTTCTGTTTCTATGTTAGTTAAGGATAGATATTCAGTTTATTTTAATGACAATATTGTTATTAGAAAGAATAAACATTTTATCTGTTCTGGTGCATTGGTTGATAATTTGTATGTCATTAATCCTATTTTGCCCACAATGCAACTTATGGAAATGAATAATATGTTATCTAACTTAAATAAGAGAAAAGAACCTTCTTGTATGAACCAAACATATCTTTGGCACTTACGATTGGGGCATATTAACCTAAGAAGGATTCAAAGACTGGTTGAAGATGGACCTTTGAGTTCATTGGAAGTGGAGGCACTACCAGTCTGTGAATCCTGCTTGGAAAGTAAAATGACCAAAAGGCCTTTTACGGCAAAGGGGTATAGGGCCAAAGATGTGTTGGAATTGGTTCATTCTGATTTGTGTGGACCCATGACTATCCAAGCTAGAGGTGGCTTTGAATATTTTGTCACATTTATTGACGATTATTCAAGGTATGGATATATTTATTTGATGCGCCGTAAGTCTGAGTGCTTTGAGAAATTCAAAGAGTACAAGGCTGAAACGGAGAAACGTCATAGAAAATGTATCAAGTCATTACGATCAGATCGTGGTGGCAAGTACCTCTTTGGAGAGTTTAGGGATTATTTATCAAAGGCTGGGATTACATCCCAATTGACTGCACCTGGAACGTCCCAACAGAATGGTGTAGCCGAAAGAAGGAATAGAACTCTTATGGAGATGGTTAAATCAATGATGAGTTATTCGGATTTGCCAGATTCATTTTGGGGATATGCCTTAGAGACTGCAGCTTATATTTTGAACTTGGTTCCTTCTAAGTCAGTACCTCTTACTCCCACAGAGCTGTGGATTGGGCGTAAGCCTAGTCTGAAACATGTTCGTATTTGGGGTAGTCCAGCACATGTGCTGAATGGGAAAGCAGATAAGTTGGAATCTCGTACAGAAGTATGCTTGTTTGTAGGCTATCCAAGAGGAACGAAAGGAGGTTTATTTTATAGTCCTAAGGATCAGAAGGTCATTGTTAGCACCAATACCCGATTCTTAGAAGAAAACTATGCGATGAACCATAAACCCACAAGTAGAGTTGTTCTAGAAGAACTGAGACGTGAGACACCAAGTACTTCAGTACCAATAGTACAAGAGGATGAACCACAAATAACTGCACAACGTGTCACAAATGTTACACCACAACCGATAGTGCCTCGTCGTAGTGGGAGGGTTGTGATACAACCTGATAGATATATATTCTTAGGAGAGTCGTCAGACTTCGTCCCTGAGGAACAAGATTATGATCCCTATACCTACAATGAAGCACTCCAAGATAAAGATGCAGAGTCTTGGCAAAAAGCAATGATATCTGAAATAGAATCTATGGATTCTAATCAGGTCTGGGAGCTTGTAGAACCACCCGTTGGTGTAAAAGCCATTGGATGCAAGTGGGTCTATAAGAGAAAAAGAGGATCAAATGGTAAGGTTGAAACCTTTAAAGCTTAGCATGTAGCAAAAGGTTTTACTCAAAGAGAGGGTATCGATTATGAGGAAACCTTTTCTCCTGTAGCCATGCTTAAGTCTATTCGGATTCTTTTATCTATTGCAGCTCATCTCGATTATGAGATTTGGCAAATGGATGTCAAGACATCTTTCCTTAATGGAAGTCTTGAGGAAGACATCTATATGAAGCAACTAGACGGGTTCATTGAAAAGGGCCAGGAGCATCTTGTTTGTAAGCTCAAAAAGTCCATTTATGGACTTAAGCAAGCTTCCAGATCTTGGAACATCTGTTTTGATCAGGTGAAAAAATCATATGGATTTGATCAATGTCAGGATGAATCATGTATATACAGAAAGTATGACGGAAACGTGGTGGTGTTCCTAGTACTTTATGTGGATGACATCTTGCTCATTGGAAACAATGTGAAGGTGTTATCTGATGTTAGGGTATGGTTATCCAAACAGTTTGATATGAAGGACTTGGGAGAAGTAGGTCACATCCTTGGGATCAAAGTTCTACGAGATCGCAAGAAAAGGATGTTGGGCTTATCCCAAGCTTCCTATATCAATACTGTACTGACTCGTTTTAGTATGCAAAATTCTAAGAAAGGTTTCTTACCTTTTAGACATGGAATTACTCTATCAAAGGAGCAGTATCCGAGGACACCTAAAGAGATAGAGAACATGAAGGCAGAAGGCAGTTCCTTATGCTTCAGCAGTAGGAAGCTTAATGTATGCAATGCTATGTACGAGACCAGACATCTGCTTTGCCGTAGGCATGGTCAGCAGATATCAGTCTAACCCAGGACAAGAGCACTGGACTGCCGTAAAGCATATTTTGAAGTACCTGAAAAGGACTAAAGAGTATATACTAGTTTACCAAGCAGATAGTTTAGTTCCCTTGGGGTATACAGACTCAGATTTTCAGTCAGATAGGGATTCCAGGAAATCTACCTCAGGTTATATGTTTACTTTGGGAGGTGGAGCCATTGTGTGGAGGAGTATCAAGCAAAAATGTATTGCTGATTCCACCATGGAAGCCGAGTATGTGGCAGCCTCTGAGGCAGCCAAAGAAGCGGTTTGGCTCAGGAACTTTCTGTTGGACTTGGATGTGGTACCTAGTTTGCCTAAGTCTATTACACTTTATTGTGATAATAGTGGTGCAGTTGCAAACTTGAAGGAACCACGAGCCCATAAGACAGGCAAAAACATTGAGCGCAAGTACCACCTGATACGAGATTTCGTAAAGAAAGAAAAAGTTGCTGTGATCAAGATAGCATCAACCGACAACCTAGCTGATCCCTTTACAAAGAGCTTACCAGCTAAGGCTTTTGACAGTCATGTTGAGGGAATGGGAGTCAGATGTGTAGCAGCACGGCTTTAAGTATAAGTGGGAGATTTGTAACAGTATACTGAAAAGCAATGCTTTGAGTATAAGTGGGAGATTGTTAGGGTTATATACTAAAAGCATCACTTTTGTAGTAACCTTATTTCCTTAAATTTTGAATGAGAATCATATGGGCAAATGTTTGCATATTGTATTTGTTGCAAGTGTTAATGCAAATGTCTGATATTCTATATTCTTGATAATATGGTGTGTGGTGTCACACAGAAGATCATATTATCAGTTTCCTATGGAGTATATAAATAGTTCACAACCTAGTTAGACTTGGACAATCTATTGGAAAGGTTGTAGTGTAATTTGGTATTAGTCTATCTTGACTATAGGTTTACACTAGTACACTTTGTGTGTATTGAACAAGAGCACTTGAGGTTGTTCTCTTTGTACTGACTACATAAGAGAACAAACACCTCTGTTATTATGGATGCTTGTACTCTTAATCCGGATATAATAACGGACATGTATATGCAATGTGCATTACTTTGACTCATAAAAGAGTGAGATTCATTATGGATCAACAACCTCTATGAATTGGGTAATAACATTGTATGTATGATGTGTAAGCCCCTGATTTTCAAATTCATTTTTAATTAGTGTTAATTAAATTTTAATGTCATTTATAGCCTTAATTAATTATTAGGAATTTTTAGGAATTTTTCTAGAATTTTTAAATGAATTTAAATGAGTTTTAAAATACAAAAATATTGATTTGTAATTTTCTAAAATGTTTTAATATCAATTTACAATTATTAGAATTGTTTTAATACTGTTTTGTAATTATTAGAATTGTTAATATTTTGGTTTGTAATTTCCTAATTGTTATGTGCAAATTTCTTTTGCACATAAACAGTGCAGGATGGGTTATGCAAATATAATTTTGCACTTAGACACTGCTAGGACCTTTATGCAATTTCCTAAACTCTAGGGTTTGTTTTGCAAATCCTAAACCCACCCCCCCCCCCCCGACCGACGACCGCCATGCCGACGGCCAGCCCCCACAATTTCCGGCTGCCCGACCGACTTATCAACCGCCCTCTTTCCCTATAAAACACTCCCCTCTCTCCCCAAGTTAAAACCCTAGCTCTACCCACCACCACGACCACCATAGCCCTTCATCTCTGGCGAAAACCCTAGGTTCTAAACCCTAACTCCGGCGTACCCTAGCGCCACCCCACCGTCCATCGTCGCTAGTCGCCACCACCACCGTTCGACTCGCCTCGACGAGCCGCGCCCAGCGCCACCCGAGCGCCACCGCCCCGACCGCTCCTCCGCCCAGTCGCCACCCCGACAGCAGCCCCGACCTGGACACGTACGTGTCATCTACCCCCCCCCCCCCCCGTGTCCTGTTGTGTCTCGTTCTCATGCACAGGACTCGCCTACACACGACAACCCTAATGGTAAGTGCGGACACGGCAAATACGTGTCGTGCGTGTCATAAATCAGCCCGACACATGGACTCCTGTGTCCCTAACTGTCAGGACACAGGATTATTATTATTTTTTTATGTATAAACCATTCTAAACTAAATAAAACTAACCTAAACTCTAATCCTAACACAAGCCACGGGCTGACTCCCTGGCCAGCCCGTCCTAAACAAAACCCCCCCTCGGCTCTGTTAGCCCGAGTTCGAGCCCCCCCCCCCCCCCCCCTTCTTCTTTCTGTTTCCTTTTTCTTTTCTTTTCTGTTTTCTTTTCTTTTTCTTTTTATTTTGTATTTTTATATATATATATATGTATATATATATTAATATATATATATATATATATATATATATGTATATACTGTATTTTAACAGTATTTAATATATATGTATATATTTTATAGTTAGTAAATTTTATATATATATATATATATATGTTTATATATATATTTTCCTATGTATATATATATTATATATATATACACTATATTATTAAGTGTATTATTATATATATATATATATTTGTATATATATATACTTTATAAATTAAGTATTTTTCCTTATATATCTATATATATCCTTTTAGCATAGGTATGTATATATTCTTTTGTATAAATTTGCCTTATTAAAATAATAATATTTATTTTGACTATTACCAAATTGTATTTTTATTGTGTTTAATTTACTGCAACCATTTGGTGTCCACGCCTAGCATGGATATTTGGGCTCAAATGTGTTTTCACACATTCAAGACCTATACAAGTCATATTGGACTTGATTCATGGCCTTGGGTCCTGTATTTGAACTTTGGTTCAAATTATATACATGGACAAAATAAGCAGATAATTAATTATTGTGTGCATTGCTGTTTTTGATTTTCTAAAAATACTTAAAGTACTGCTAAAATTATGGAAAAATAGTATTTAGATACTATGTTAAGTTAGCTAATTTAGTATAATTTTTGTAGTATTTAATTTACTGTTTTGCCACTAGTTTGGCATATGAAACCAAAACTCATTTTCTGTACACTTAGGAAAACTGATTTTTATAAAATATTTGTACTGGTTAATAAATTCCAAAAAAATTATAATAAATTTCTATGATTAACAAGGATCACCTTGGTACTTTACTTTAAGAAAAACTAGGCTTTTTGCCTATCTCTAAAATTGTTAGAACATAATGGTCTTTTGATTTATTTATTGATTAAATACGACTTGTAGCTTTTTGTGTTATTTTGAGTTTTAGCCGTGTTAAACCCCATCCCTCACTAGTGTAAAGACCATAGAAAGTTAGTTAACATAGTGTGTCACCCCACATTAGTCTCCTATGCCAAAGTCATCATTTTGGCTAGGTGCCCAATCACAAGTCGTGTTTCACCAATTAGTGTCCTAGTGTTTTAGCTTAGTGTAAAAACTAAGTTATTATATTTACTTCTACAGTGACGAGCTACCAGACATCCATAGCATTGTTATCACAGCTTGTTTTGTTTTGCTTTGCTAGAGGCAAGTACTTTCTACGAACTTTACATATTGTCACATAAAATGAACTACAAACCCCACCATGTTAAATGCTGATCCTTAGGGTAGCAAGTTAGATCTCTACATGTTGTACTTTCAGTTACTACCATGCTTAGAACAGTCTTGATGTATCTCTCACATGATTAGGATATGGGTTATGGGGAAACTGTTAGTAGCGTACGTGATCATGCCCCTTACTCATACGTACGTACCGAGCAAGGTTGACATTTTATGTATACCTTGTCGTAGGCACACTAGCTGTATTTGTACGTATGTACATCTATCGCTTGTTTTACTTGTACGTATGTATATTTTATTTATATTGTACCTCGGTACATTGTACATCTATTGACCGATCACGTACTTGCTACAGTTTTAAACATTACATATACATCTGTCTCTATGACATATGTGTCCTTGCTATGATAGATTGAGTGATGCCATGCTTTCCAGTTATTCCTCTCATGTTCATTTCCATGTTTCATATGCTAGTTTGCTAGATTTAGTACTTGCTCCCGTCGTGACAGGATAACGTCGTAGGTGTCCTTACTGAGGAGGAGTTACTTTGCGACACATACTATGGAGTTACTGCCGAGGACCCGGCTCTGCTTTACGAGGATATTCCTGCGGGAAACCTCGCCTAGTTGTCTTTTGTTTACTTAGACTTTTGAGAGTTGACATGTATTAGACTATATCATTTTGTAACTGGACATGTATCCAGTTTTACATTTCAGTTTACTTGTACTTGGACGTTTACTATATACGATGACTTTTGTGTTTGGAGCATTTATGATTCTTCTTCACTTATAGAACTGTTCGCACATTTAGTCTTATCCTGTTGTCTTTAGAACAGCTTACTACGTTTTATCTCAACGTAGGCTGGGCATGACTCGGCCCGGCCCAACAATTTGGGTAGCGGGTCGTGACATGTTTTTAGTGGTGGCCCATACAGGTCCCGTCTAAACTGTTTGGTTACGTTATTGTACCAAGCATGCCTGCAATTAGGAACTTAAGGTAATTAGACAACATTAGGAAAGACGCTTAGAACACTTAGAGGAATGCTAGGATTGCAACATAGGAAATACATCACATATTTGCTATTATAATTAGATTTTCTTGCATATGATTGCTTACTTTAAACAAGTCCTTATAAGTCTTTTTATGTGTAATTTAGATGGTGCTTACTCGTTCATCCCAGTATGTTACCCCCGAGAATGGGGCCCTCCATATCCAGTCAGCTGACCAGTTGACTGATACACCTCCACCTACCACATTCCCCCACTCCACAGATCCACAGACCCAGATACCACCTTCCACATCCCAGTCCCAGCAGGCCCCGATACTTCCACCACCCCCTATCACTATACCCACCCAGGCTTCCGTCACACTCGACGGGAACCAGCTGCTCATACTGATCCAGGGGTTCCTAACAACCCATCAGGAGCAGACTACCCTACTCTGCCAGAGCATGGAGCATTCTGAGGGACGTCCCGTGGTCCCACCACATGTAGAGCCACGGCAGAGAACGGGGACGGTCAAGGACTTCATGGGTCTGAATCCCAAGGAGTTCTCAGGGACTGAGGGCATAGTAGTAGCTGATGACTTGCTAGATTCTGTAGAGAGGAAGCTTCTGGAAGTTAGGATGCCGGATGACCTTCAGGTCGAGGCAGCAGGATTTCTGCTGATAGACTTAGCCGGAGTCTGGTTCAGGAATGAGCCGTTGTTCGCGAGAGGTAGAGCCACCTGGGACCAGTTCAAGACCCAGTTCAAGAAGAAGTTCTTCTCGACCACTGCTAGAGTAGCCATGGGGCTACGATTCCAGAACATCCAGCAGGGGAACCGTTCTGTTAACGAGTATGCGGCAGAGTTTAGTCGCCTGAGCCGTTTTGCTCCTAGTCTGGTTGCTGATCCAGAGGAGATGACCCGTAGATTTTGCCATGGTCTAGTTCCAGACATTGGCATTCTTATAGTGGCGAACGGTACGACTGACTACTACCAGAGCCTAGAGTTGGCCCGGAGCATTGAGGAGCGTCTTCTGTCTAGCAAAAGGTCGGATCCTGTACATCATGAGGGACCGTCCAAGCGTCAGGCTTTCCAGCAGAGAGTGCCGACGCCACCCCAGCAAACTTACCGTCCCCCTACACCACATCATCAGACCCCGCCAGTTCGAGCCCCGGGACCCCGTCAACAGCAACAGAAGGGAGCTATATGTTCTTTCTGCGAAAGACCAGGGCACGATTACTCCATCTGCAGGAAGAGGCTGAAGCAGTGCTTAGTTTGTGGGTCTGCCACCCACATGATACGGGAATGCCCAGTAGCGAAGACTAGAGGACCGCTTCCGACTCAGCAGCAGAGGTTCGGGCCGCATCTGCAGCAGCAGAAGGGACCTCAGGAGAGGGTTTATAGTCTAGCCATTGAGCCGGAGCCGGAGCAGGTTTCGGAGCCGGATTACTTAGCTGACGTCATCACAGGTCATATTTATTTGCATAGTTTTCCAGCTGTATGTTTGTTTAATTCTGGTGCATCTCATAGCTTCCTATCATTAGAGTTTATGCATAAACATCATCTAGTAGCTACACCTACTGCGGAGATTAGTAGAGTGATGACGGGAGGAGGACCGGTGCCTATTAGATCTATCTATAGATGTTCTATTTTTATAGCCGGGAGAGAGTTCAGGGGCGATTCTTTGTGATGCCACTCCCCGATTATGATATCATATTGGGGATGGACTGGCTTAGCTACGCCCATGCATCTATAGATTGCCATGAGGGTAGTATTTTGTTCAGTCCCTCAGGCACAGCACCATTCAGTGTCAGGAGGACAGGGCCGGAGATCAGCCTAGAGCCGAACTATTGTGCGACAGTTGGGGACGCAGCACCGCCACACCCTATCATTAGGGAGTTTATGGATGTATTCCCAGAGGATCTTCCAGGACTTCCGCCTGACAGAGATGTGGTGTTCACTATAGATTTAGTGCCGGGTTCATCACCAGTATCCTGGGCTTGCTATAGAGTGAATCCCAAGGAGGCCATAGAGATGAAAGAGCAGATTGATGACCTGTTGAAAAAGGGTTTCATTCGATCCAGTGCTTCTCCATGGAGAGCACCAGTACTCTTTGTACCTAAGAAGGATGGTACAGTTCGGTTGTGTATTAACTATCGGGCTTTGAATGCCATCACCATCAAGAACAAATATCCCCTGCCCAGGATAGATGATTTGTTCGACCAGTTGAGCGGGGCGAAGGTATTTTCCAGGATAGACTTGAGATCCGGGTACCACCAGGTGAAGGTTAGGCCAGCAGACATCCAGAAGACGGCGTTCAACACGAAGTACGGGCATTACGAGTTTCTGGTGATGCCATTTGGTCTCACAAATGCACCAGCTGTCTTTATGAACTTGATGAATAAGACATTTCACCAGTATCTAGATAAGTTCGTCGTGGTGTTTATCGACGACATCCTGATATACTCGAAGACGCCAGAGGAGCATGCAGAGCACTTGCGGATAGTTTTGGGGATTCTGAGGCCGGAGAGATTGTTTGCCAAATTGTCGAAGTGCGAGTTCTTTTTAGACCGAGTGGAGTTTCTCGGCCATGGAGTCACTAGAGATGGAATCTCGGTGGATCCCAGGAAGATTGCAGCAGTTGAGACGTGGAAGGCTCCGACGTCAGTTTCAGAGATCAGGAGTTTTCTGGGTTTAGCAGGCTATTATAGAAAGTTCGTCCAGGACTTTGCTAGGATAGCTGAACCCATGACGAAGCTGACGCGGAATGACGCAGAGTACATTTGGTCAGAGGACTGCCAGGCAGCATTTAAGGAGCTGAAGAGGAGGCTGACGACCGCTCCAGTTCTGACTTTACCTTCAGGTTCTGGAGGTTTCACCATTTACAGTGATGCTTCTGGGAAGGGGATAGGATGTGTCCTACAGCAGCACGGGAAAGTGATTGCTTATGCATCTAGACAATTATGGACTCATGAGAGGAATTATCCTACCCATGACCTAGAGTTAGCTGCGGTGATCTTTGTACTCAAGTTATGGAAATATTACTTATACGGAGAGCGTGTGGAAATCTTTACTGACCACAAAAGCTTGAAGTATGTGTTCACGCAGAAAGAGCTCAACATGAGGCAAAGACGATGGTTGGAGTTGATGAAGGACTTCGACATCGATTTACAGTATCACCCCTGGAAGGCAAATGTGGTGGCAGATGTGCTGAGCAGGCATCCGATGGCATGGTATCTGATAATTGATCGGCATTTGTGGGAGGATCTGGAGAAGCTCGGTATCGAGCTAGTTCGGCCAGGATCAGTGATACAGATGATGGCGCTTGACATTCAGTCAGGATTGATAGAGCAGATCCGGAAGGCACAGTCTACAGATGAGAGACTTCGCAGACTTTGACCCCAGGCTTTAGCTGGATTGCTGGATGACTTCACTATAGCAGAGGATGGATCCCTGAGGCATGGCAGTCGATTGTACGTACCGAAGGGAGAGCTAGTAGAGGCAGTTTTGCAGGAGGCATACCGATCGAGATATTCTATTTACCCTGGTACTAACAAGATGTACCGTGACTTGCGGGAACATCTTTAGTGGCACGGGATGAAGAGGGATGTATCGCATTTTATCTCGAGATGTCTAGTTTGCCAGCAGGTCAAGACGGAGCGCCAGAGGCCAGCTGGTTTGTTGCAGCCGTTACCCATTCCCGAGTGGAAGTGGGAACATATTATGATGGACTTCGTTTCAGGGCTTCCTCGTTCCCAAGGAGGGAAGGATGCCATTTAGGTCATCGTAGACAGGCTGACAAAGTGTGCGCACTTCATACCCTTCAAGGTGGGGCTTTCCACCGAGAAGTTGGAAGAGCTATACATGCAGCAGATAGTTCACCTACACGGAGTCCTGGTGAGCATCGTGTCAGACAGAGACAGTAGATTCACATCCCACTACTGGAGGAGCTTGCAGGAGGAGTTGGGCAGTAGGCTCAAGTTCAGTACGGCGTACCACCCACAGACAGATTGGCAGTCCGAGAGGACGATACAGACGCTGGAGGATATGCTGAGGACTTGCGTGCTGGACTTCGGAGGATCATGGGAGAGCCATCTGAACTTGGTAGAGTTTTCATACAACAACAGCTACCAGGCCAGTATTGGTATGTCTCCTTTCGAGGCGCTTTATGGACGACGATGCCGGACACCGCTCTTTTGGGATGATGTCGGAGACAGAGTTATGCTTGGGCCAGAGATGATCACGGATGCAGCAGAGAAAGTCGGAATGATCAGAGACAGGCTCAGAGTAGCTCAGGACAGGCAGAAACACTGGACTGATGCTAGTCGCAGACCGATGGAGTTCGCAGACGGTGATATGGTGCTAGTGAAGATATCACCTACTCGAGGGACGATCCGGTTCGGACGAGGAGGGAAGCTGAGCCCCAGATACATCGGGCCGTTCGAGATACTTGGCAGGATCGGAGAGGTAGCTTACAGGGTTGCACTTCCACCCAACCTAGCAGGAGTTCACGACGTCTTTCACGTATCTCAGCTGAGGAGATATGTTCCAGACCCCAGTCATGTGCTAGATCATTCAGAGTTGGAGGTCGGACCGAGCCTTACAGTTTCTGAGCAGCCAGTGGAGATATTAGACAGGAGGGAGAAGAGGCTGAGGAACAAGGTTATACCCCTAGTACGAGTAGCTTGGAGCCATCACTCCCCAGGTGAATCTACTTGGGAGAGGGAGTCGGACATGAGAGAGAGATTCCTTTACTTGTTCGATCCAACCGCTGCGAGGGAACCACCCGTTCCCGCTTGATACCTTAGAGGTTAGTTTCGATCGTAGCCTTAGTCATTTGATTGCAATACTTGCTATGTTAGAATATTGTCGCGTCTTCAATCCTTGTAAATTTCGAGGACGAAATTTTTCAAGGAGGGAAGACTTGTAAGCCCCTGATTTTCAAATTCATTTTTAATTAGTGTTAATTAAATTTTAATGTCATTTATAGCCTTAATTAATTATTAGGAATTTTTAGGAATTTTTCTAGAATTTTTAAATGAATTTAAATGAGTTTTAAAATACAAAAATATTGATTTGTAATTTTTAAAATGTTTTAATATCAATTTGCAATTATTAGAATTATTTTAATACTGTTTTGTAATTATTAGAATTGTTAATATTTTGGTTTGCAATTTCCTAATTGTTATGTGCAAATTTCTTTTGCACATAAACAGTGCGGGATGGGTTATGCAAATATAATTTTGCACTTAGACACTGTTAGGACCTTTATGCAATTTCCTAAACTCTAGGGTTTGTTTTGCAAATCCTAAACCTACCCCCCCGACCGACGACCGCCACGCCGACGGGCAGCCCCCGCCATTTTCGGCTGCCCGACCGACTTATCAACCGCCCTCTTTCCCTATAAAACACTCCCCTCTCTCCCCCAGTCAAAACCCTAGCTCTACCCACCACCATGACCACCGTAGCCCTTCATCTCCGGCGAAAACCCTAGGTTCGAAACCCTAACTCCGGCGTACCCTAGCGCCGCCCCACCGTCCATCGTCGCCAGTCGCCACCACCACCGTTCGACTCGCCTCGACGAGCCGCGCCCAGCGCCACCCGAGCGCCACCCGCCCCGACCGCTCCTCCGCCCAGTCGCCACCCCGACAGCAGCCCCGACCTGGACACGTACGTGTCATCTACCCCCCCGTGTCCTGTTGTGTCTCGTTCTCATGCACAGGACTCGCCTACACACGACAACCCTAATGGTAAGTGCGGACACGACAAACACGTGTCGTGCGTGCCATAAATCAGCCCGACACATGGACTCCTGTGTCCCTAACTGTCCGGACACAGGATTATTATTTTTTTTTATGTATAAACCATTCTAAACTAAATAAAACTAACCTAAACTCTAATCCTAACACAAGCCACGGGCTGACCCCCTGGCCAGCCCGTCCTAAACAAAACCCCCCCTCGGCTTTGTTAGCCCGAGTTCGAGCCCCCCCTTCTTCTTTCTGTTTCCTTTTTCTTTTCTTTTCCTGTTTTCTTTTCTTTTTCTTTTTATTTTGTATTTTTATATATATATATATGTATATATATATATTAATATATATATATATATATATATATGTATATACTGTATTTTAACAGTATTTAATATATATGTATATATTTTATAGTTAGTAAATTTTATATATATATGTTTATATATATATTTTCCTATGTATATATATATATATTATATATATATACACTATATTATTAAGTGTATTCTTATATATATATATATATATATATATATATATTTGTATATATATATACTTTATAAATTAAGTATTTTTTCTTATATATCTATATATCCTTTTAGCATAGGTATGTATATATTCTTTTGTATAAATTTGCCTTATTAAAATAATAATATTTATTTTGACTATTACCAAATTGTATTTTTATTGTGTTTAATTTACTGCAACCATTTGGTGTCCACGCCTAGCATGGGTATTTGGGCTCAAATGTGTTTTCACACATTCAAGACCTGTACAAGTCATATTGGACTTGATTCATGGCCTTGGGTCCTGTATTTGAACTTTGGTTCAAATTATATACATGGACAAAATACGCAGATAATTAATTATTGTGTGCATTGTTGTTTTTGATTTTCTAAAAATACTTAAAATACTGCTAAAATTATGAAAAAATAGTATTTAGATACTATGTTAAGTTAGCTAATTTAGTATAATTTTTGTAGTATTTAATTTACTGTTTTGCCACTAGTTTGGCATATGAAACCAAAACTCATTTTCTGTACACTTAGGAAAACTGATTTTTATAAAATATTTGTACTGGTTAATAAATTCCAGAAAAATTATAATAAATTTCTATGATTAACAAGGATCACCTTGGTACTTTACTTTAAGAAAAACTAGGCTTTTTGCCTATCTTTAAAATTGTTAGAACACAATGGTCTTTTGATTTATTTATTGATTAAATACGACTTGTAGCTTTTTGTGTTATTTTGAGTTTTAGCCGTGTTAAACCCCATCCCTCACTAGTGTAAAGACCCTAGAAAGTTAGTTAATATAGTGTGTCACCCCACATTAGTCTCCTATGCCAAAGTCATCATTTTGGCTAGGTGCCCAATCACAAGTCGTGTTTCACCAATTAGTGTCCTAGTGTTTTAGCTTAGTGTAAAAACTAAGTTATTGTATTTACTTCTACAGCGACGAGCTACCAGACATCCATAGCATTGTTATCGCAGCTTGTTTTGTTTTGCTTTGCTAGAGGCAAGTACTTTCTACGAACTTTACATATTGTCACATAAAATGAACTGCAAACCCCACCATGTTAAATGCTGATCCTTGGGGTAGCAAGTTAGATCTCTACATGTTGTACTTTCAGTTACTACCATGCTTAGAACAGTCTTGATGTATCTCTCACATGATTAGGATATGGGTTATGGGGAAACTGTTAGTAGCGTACGTGACCATGCCCCTTACTCGTACGTACGTACCGAGCAAGGTTGACATTTTATGTATACCTTATCGTAGGCGCACCAGCTGTATTTGTACGTATGTACATCTATCGCTTGTTTTACTTGTACGTATGTACATTTTATTTACATTGTACCTCGGTACATTGTACATCTATTGACCGATCACGTACTTGCTACAGTTTTAAACATTACATATACATCTGTCTCTATGACATATGTGTCCTTGCCATGATAGATTGAGTGATGCCATGCTTTCCAGTTATTCCTCTCATGTTCATTTCTATGTTTCATATGCTAGTTTGCTAGATTTAGTACTTGCTCCCGTCCTGACAGGATAACGTTGTAGGTGTCCTTACTGAGGAGGAGTTACTTTGCGACACATACTATGGAGTTACTGCCGAGGACCCGGCTCTGCTTTACGAGGATGTTCCTGCGGAGAACCTCACCTAGTTGTCTTTTGTTTACATAGACTTTTGAGAGTAGACATGTATTAGACTATATCATTTGTAACTGGACATGTATCCAGTTTACATTTCAGTTTACTTGTACTTGGACGTTTACTATATACGATGACTTTTGTGTTTGGAGCATTTATGATTCTTCTTCACTTATAGAACTGTTAGCACATTTAGTCTTATCCTGTTGTCTTTAGAACAGCTTACTATATTTTATCTCAACGTAGGCTGGGCATGACTCGGCCCGGCCCAACAATTTGGGTAGCGGGTCGTGACATGATGGGCTGTTGATTATAAATGGAATCCATGTCCTGATACATCGGGTTGATGATGTCCTCTTAAGGAGCTCATAAGGATTGTCATGTAAACCCTGCAGGTGGATTATATCCGACATGACAAATAAAGTTGAGCGGTACTACTTAATGATAAAAGATGTCGAATCAATATAGTTGTCAGTAACTTAATTTGATCGACGGACATACGATATCTTAACATGGGGAGCCAAACGAGGATATAATAAAAGGAGCCCACAAACATAATTTGGGATTAGGGAGGTAGTGTAACAATAGCTCATTAGTGGACCGAGCTATTGTTAATGGGCCTGGATTGTGTGTTCGGGCTGAACACGGGATATCCAGATCCGTTAGGAGGCCTAACCCTAATTTCTCCTCATGGTCCCTGCCGTAGCCTATATATATCCTCTATTCTCTGGCCGCCAGATTACTGATCAGAAATCTAAAATTTTCTCTAAATTCGTGATTCACGTAAGGAGAGAAAGAGAGTGCTGCCAAGGAGAAGAAAAGGTTGGGAGATCGTCGCCCACACGACGTCCAACTCGAGGAAGGAATACGTGCAGAAGATCTTGGGGTCGTCCGCTCGAGATTGCCAGGAATTACTTGTCTCCTTTCCGCCGCAGGTATAATTCGTGAACCCTAATTTTCGCCTATGAAGGGTTAGAACACGTATTAGATCTGTTTAACTTTCTATCGATCAATACGCACACCAAAGGAAGGGTCCTGGGAATCCCCAGTTCTATCAACCAAGCCATAAATGAGAAACACTAGGACAACTGTATAGGCCCAAACTTCGGACAAGCCTTGATTTTAAAAGATCTTGGACTATTTAAAATTTCCTTCATCAGTACCTCCCTTGCTCATATTTTGACTATCTCATGCTGCTAATGTAGCTTCAGTTTTGCATGCTTATTTCGTTATCAAGCTTGATAATGACATATTTTATTGGGTGCACCCACTAACATATTGTATAATCAGAACCGGTGCATGATGGTTTGATCAACCTATTGCACTTTGGTTCGCTTATCACATATTATTCTACGTGGATGAAGACATAGTAAACTTGTCTTAGAGTCTCATCCGCGACAGCTTTGGCAATTCTCTTCTGAATTATTTTTGCCGTCTATGAATCCCGCAATTCTTACTCAACATATAACACCGTCTTTGAAACCTTTGTTGTTCTTGTCTTTTACTTATTTTGGAAAGGCAACGCACTATACTTGCTAGATAGACTCAAGGTATCACCTTTGGTTGCCCTATTGGTTATTTATACACAAATATAGATAGCCACCGACCGACTCATATGGCTATATCCCTACCTTAAACGCTTCTTCCCCTCAATCCTAGAATTTTTATTGTGCCCTTCCAATCACACTTGAATGCACAAGAATGATTCTAATCATCACTTAATCA
>JANAVB010001799.1:12171742-12212475 GCA_029216955.1 Iris pallida
AAATCTGACCCCCCCTTATTTTCCTTCCTTCCGCGAGCAGGGGACTCTCAATGAGAGGTAGATTCGATTCAAATCTCAACGAAACCACATCAAATCTTCACAGGATCCTTGCAGATTCTAATCCTCTACTAGTTCGACCTGATCATGATTTAAATCTGGTTAACAATCAATTCGAAAACCGATTCTAATTAGGATTTAAAACCTCCTATATTAATGAACGATCGGAAGGGGGTTTCATAAAGTCCTCTTTCAATATCGTACCCCAACCCAAACCGTCGGCCTCCCAAGCTCCCTGGCATCCCCGTACGTGGCCCTAGCCACATGCAGCCGTTGTGCATTGTCGGAGAGCCGCCAGCGCCGCCCTAAGGCCGACAGTAAACAGGGGGTCCTATGTTTTGGGCAACTCTAGGTACCACTACTCTCCGCCGAATTTCTTCCAGCCTTCTCAATCGTTTTCGAATTTGTAAAACCTTATGGATACCCTACATGACCCTCTAGATGCCCCATCAAATGTTTTACGATATCGATTAGACATTGCACTAGAAACTAGATCCAAACATCCCAAAAAATATTATGTTGAAAATAATTTTTTATAAATTCATGAACCACTGTTTGTGATCTGTTTCCCATGAACCTAATAGATTTTATTCAAAACTAATTGAATAGTAAATTAGACCACATATAGCACTTCAAGTCTTTTCTTTTAGTTTAATTTTTTATTTATTTTATGCAAAAAAATTGATTCCAATGTTCATGAGAAACCATTTTCAAAACAGTAAAATTTTGGGAAAATCTTTCGATACGACGTGCATCCCGTCAAACCGGGCGACATGGTCGCGAACCGAAAGCGTTGAAAGGTGTGTATTGACTTCACGGACGTGTGGGCTTTGACGGAATTTAAATTGGTTGTGTGTGCACAACGAATTTGATGCGTATCCGTCGAAATTCACTGTATCCGCCTATCTACAAATTTCTTAATTACTTTGTGCACGTTCGTCAAATCGAGAATAAACTTGCGCCTGCGGGACCGTAACATATTTCTGGTCCTATGCCAAGTTCGGTCCGATGCTGAAAAGGTCAACATGAATGCTAATTTGGCCGGCCTGCGACCCGATCCAACGGGCAAAATTATACACGGCCCGTCGGAATCCAACTTTGGACATACGGATGTGTTCGTCTCCAAAAACCGGACCCGTAGATATATAGTTTGACGACATTAGAGACCGTAGGTACAGGGACGCATTTCGGTACAAAACTGGTCCAACGGACATCGTTTTGACCGAAATTATTATTTTACCCCGGTTCCAGAATTGGACTTTTGGACAGGCACTTTCTATGCATATCTTTTATTCCAAACATGTCTGTGGTGTTTATTTCAGCATCCGAGGACGTATGCAGGATTTTGCTTTCATCGCTTTAGTATTTTGACGATTCGAGCTATTGGATGTCGCCCTTTTACACACAACCTCAGGCAAGATACATTGCCATATTTACTGCTTATATTTAATCTGCATTTTCTTCAGTTATTTATATCAAAAAAAATTTATTTCTAGTTCTTCTAGCTGTACCATTATCACAGTTTATGATTTACTACATGCCCAGTGATATTAGCTTTGATTTATCTATTATCTTTTGATTGCATATGAACCTAGAGTTAAGGGACTACCATCTGTAGTGTATTGCATAAACCATGACACAGTTGGACCATGAGGTATTTCTGAGATGAGTAGCATGTAGAGGTACTTGCGTGTTGGCTGATCACCCGTGCGCATGCGTTAGGTCTAACTGCTAATAGAGGCATGTTAGGAGACTTAACAGTTAGTAGAGTTACATGATCGCGGAAGCGACTTAGATAGGTGCATAGGGAGGGAACAACATTTCTTTGTCGTATGGGCTTCTATTACATATTTCATTGTAACCCGGAAGCTCCGCTGGAGATATGGGTATGCTTACCCCTCATGTTGGCCACTGACATTCTTGAACATTTTACGCTTGCGGTAAGATCATCCACTCATGTTGGCCACTGACGTTCTTGAACGTTTTACGCTTGCGGTAAGATCATCCACTCATGTTGGCCACTGTCGTTTTTGAATGTCATGTGCTTAGGTCACTGATGCCCAAGTAGGGACTATACTAGATCCTATTTACAGCCAGGGCTCATACGACAAAAAGTTTGTTCTTAACTGCATAAACACATAAGAATGATTAGGTAACCTTAGTCAATGTCAAGTCACCCCCATTCCTTTAGTAACTTGGGACAATGTCGCATCACGGTATAATACGCTACCCTTTGTCCTTGTTTTGTTGTAGGGGTAGTCCATTGTTTCGATGATGAGATATTATGTCTAGTTACGACTGGGACTATTTTACGTTACTTGTGGCTTATGACATTTTATATATTCAGTTTATTATGGCATGTTCTTCCTGTATCTTGTTACGTCCCTCTAAGGACCTGGTGATCTCTCCAGTTGTGTGCTTCTGTGATATTTGCAGGTGTTTTAGCCAGGGTTGTGATCTTCTCCATTTTTTTGCCGAGGATTGCCCTTGGGTCGACTTGCTACCTTTCCTTCACATTTTCTCCCGTGTATTATCCTTCTCTTTTAAATGGTTGGTAGTGGATTTGTCTCCGCCCAACTCCATGTATAAATGACAAAAATTTATAGTTGATTTATATTATTATTCTTTCATTTTGTTGATGAGATTTAGTTATCATGGTTTACTGCAATTTTATAGCTTATGTATACATATGAGATTTCCATATATTGGAGTATACTTTATATGTGTGCAGCTGGCATGTCTACGTACTAAGTCCTAAGTATCTTGGGACTGGGGCATTACATGTTTTTGTGGTGGCCCATACAAATCAAGTTTGTCACTTCGGTTATATTATTATACCGATGTGAGCCTACATATAGGATTAAGATCTAGGTATCTCATCCACATGCTTGATCTCTTTCCTTGATTCCAATTTCGAACTCTCGTTTGACTACCTTGATTTCTTTCTGTTTGATGCTTTCCACTATAAATATTATCCTTTCCCCTTCATACTTGATAGAGAGGTTAGGAAGAAGACTCGTGTCAAGGTAGATATATTATATTATTCAAATCACCGTACTAGTTGAACTCTTATAAGCCGGATAGAATACCGCATGACCTATCATTCTTTTTGTCCTCGCAAACCATTAGAGAGAATACTAAGAGGATTACCGTGACTACAAAGCTTAGAAATCCATATCCCTTTTTGGTCGAGAAAAGCTTTAGACAAGAAGACAGTAGTACGATAGTATAGGCACGAATACCGGTTAGGGCTTAAATTCTCAAAGAACTTGAACTATCTAGATTTTTTCGTCATTATCCCCTGTACTTATATTTTGGAACTACCTTTACTATCACTACTATTATAGCCTAGTTTTGCTTGCATATTCTTTTATCAAGACTTGTTCAAGACATATGCTTATTGGGGGCGCCCGCTAGCATATTGTCTAATTAGAAACAATGTATTATGGTCTGATCAGCCATAGTGCACTTAGTTCGCTCTTCATTTGATTACCCTACGTGGATTGAGTTATAGAGATATCTAGGATTTCATCCGCGACTGTATTGACAATTCCTCTTGAATTATACATTCGCCTTAGAATCACGTAATTATATTCGATGAAATCTTTCTTGAACTCATTATTGCTTTTGTCTTTCACTAATTTGGAAAGACGAACACTTAAAATTGGTAGATAGGTACGGAGTATCTCCATGCCATGATAGTAGTATATACAAGTGTAGCTACCATCGGCCAGCCATGTGACTACAACCTCGCCTTGAGTTACTTGTCCTCCCCTTGACCCTAAAACTAATAACATTACCTTCTAGTCATTTAAAATTTGAGAATAATTAAGGTCTTACCCTTGGTCAAAACATCAACCAAGGAGACTATCTATTCTCGAAAAACCAATTATTGTGAGTCTCTAATTATTCTTCTCGAATCTTGCTTTAACTAGCAATCCTAATACCTTAACACATCCTTACTCGACCATGCCCTCACAGTTGGACAAGAGAGGAATAGACAAAAATAAAGGCAAGCATTTACAATGACTGTGACAGACACCCACCCAAGGATTTATGATTCAACAGGTGTCATTATAGGTATAAAACTCGATTATTAAAGGGGTGACTTAGCTTTAGAACAACACCTCGACCAGCTTAGCCAATATTTGTAGCATAACGCTCCATTATATTGACTCACTAGTTATCAACAGCATTGCATGAGCACTACGTGCAACACTATTTGAAAATTAGAAACCTTATGACAGTCGACTGACCGGCTTAACACAAATAGAAATTTATGACCTAGTTGTTGAGATCTTTTATAGGACGTGCCTTAGAGTTCGTTACCCCCATCGATCACTGTTGTATACTATAGAGGAGTGGGTCATTATATTTTATCGGCTCATGTATCCTTGTACGCAATCATACCCATCTATTAGAAATAGGGGTACGTTCCTCGAATTTTATTCATGTTTACCATATCGCGTTATCGATCACATTGTGACTTATTATTTCCAAAGGCCAAGGTACGATGTTGTGACTTAAATATTCCAAACCTCATTATTCCTAAAACCATGTTCCAGTCTCTAGAGTGAATAGATTGTAAGCCTTCTACATTTTGGGATTCAATAAGCTTATGATTGAATAAAGTAAATTAGTTTTCACTAGGATGATAAATTAGTGATTCATGAACTCCCACTTTCTTTTTATATCTTTTGGTGTCCTTTACCATGACTTTGATATTTGGAGCGTAATACTAGTTGTTACATTCCAACAAATTTTACATACAAGACCTAGACGAGTTTACCTTCAAGTGGACATATCATGTCCCACTCAAACACGTCCCCTTGTACCCTATTTTTATGATACAACTTTCGGATCAAAAAGTGCTAACAATAACCCTTACCATAATACCGATGTACTTTCTGACTTAAGTTAGAGACCGAACCTCGACTCAATTCTTTCGACCCAATATACGGTTGTGACCTACTCGTAGCCCACTACGCATATGTCACTAGTGTGCCACTCAATTAAGTCTTCTTGTGCTACTTAAACACAAATGTCACAGAAGGCACATTTTCGGGCTTTAGGAACTAGTTAACCAACCCGACTGACAATTAGGCCAACCACTTGAGTTAGAACCTATTCGAGGTTACCCTAACCTAATAGGCATGGTCTCGATTGATTTTATCGATATTGTCCAACCATTATGGATTAAAACCGAAGACTTATTCAATAAAAGATTGATGTCCAATCAGGGAACCCATTAAACTCCAGTTAAACCCATCCATGCAATTCACCATATGCGGACTATAAAACCAAACTTATGAAATAGGTCCCGACAC
This sequence comes from Iris pallida, assembly GCA_029216955.1. Lineage (NCBI taxonomy): Eukaryota > Viridiplantae > Streptophyta > Magnoliopsida > Asparagales > Iridaceae > Iris > Iris pallida. The sequence goes on from JANAVB010001799.1 coordinate 12,177,127, forward strand.
ATATTATGTAGGCTCCATCTCATGGTCCAATTATTCTCCGTCCATAATTTCCTTAACCATATTTCGTTGTAATCATGTTATGCGATGAATGGAATCCCGCTGTACCAAATTTTTTCGGTTAGGCTTGACCAAGACCTCTCCTACCACCTTGATAATACGGGGCCAGTATATGATCAACATTAAATTAGTAATACCTAGGCTTCCTTTGGAGTCCGTTATGATCAGAAGTACCTCATATTCTCATACATCTCCTTAAAAAATTGACCTTCTTAAAAGTCCTATTACTATGCTTTCCATGATTAACCAACTTCTATAAGTTGGGTAGAACCTTGAACTTAGTATACTCTACCTCTTAGAATGGGATGCCCTTCTTAACCATTCTTCCATCTGTTTGGAAGTTGCGATACAATCTTCGTTTTGCAATTTATATCCCTTTGCTCGTGCGTTTAGATAACCGCAATAAAGGATCGCAACATTTATTATTTAAATTCCATCTTAACATAGAATCTTGACTTAGTTTTAATTTCGAGAACGAACATTCTTGAAGTGTATAGGCAAGCCTCTATAAGAATTACAAATGATTGGGATAGACTGGTTCAAATTGAACTAATAAAACCGTGGCTCATAACGTCCTCTCCTATTCATAGCATCTGATTCCCTCTCTCTTGACTTTGATATTTGGAGCACAACACTAGTCATTTCCTTCTGAAAAACTTCACGCTCATGAACTAGACTAGTCACACTACACACATGACATACATGCCCAATACAAACACACCATCTTGTGCTCTATTTCAATAACACCACATGTATGACATATTTTTTTCCCTTAAAACAAAACCATAGATGTTTATTTTCGTTCCATTTGATTTTAACCATGCAATATCTACCCATTCTCCCAGACGAACTGAATACCCATGATCCATGCAAAACTAAAAATACCCTATCTTATATAATATGTTATCAGTTTGGATTCCTTCCATAACTACCACCTCCACCTTTTTGGGAACCGAGTTATGATTTGATGTACTTACTCTTCCTTCACATTCAGCCACATTATATTTTATTAATTATTATATTAAAATTTAATTTAATTTTGAGGACGAAATTTTTATAAGTTGGGTAGAATGTAAACCCCCAAAATTTCCAAGGATTTTTTTCTTATAATTTGTTGTAATTGTTTAATTTGTTTCTAGAATTTCTTTGTAATTGGTTATACTTTTCACTTTTTAAATTTATTTATTTTAGAAATAATTGCAAGTAAATTTTTGTTTAAAAATAATAGGGGTTACAATATTAAATAAGAGTTCTTTTATAAAGTAAATAAATAATTGTTACCAAATATTTTTAAGGCATTTTAGAAATTTTAAAATTATATGTTTATATTCTCATGATTTATGCGAGTCTAGACTTAGAAGAATACATATATAAATATATATTTTTTGGTGTGTGCTCAATATTTTTTACATAAATATTATATATACACATACTATGTGTACATTGACATTTTGTTAAAGTTGTGTATAAAATTTTATTTTAGGAAATACTTTGAATTTTTGCTTATTGGAAAAAAGTATAGAGAAATAGGTATAAAAAAAAGAATAGCAACATCTACTGTTCCCGAAGGAACAGTAGATGGAGAAACCCGACCCCTCTTATTTTTCTTCCTTCTGCGAGCAGGGGACTCTCAATAAGAGGTATATTCGATTCAAATCTCAACGAAACCACATCAAATCTTCGCAGTTGAAGATCCTAATCCTCTACTAGTTCGACCTAATCATGATTTAAATCTGGTTAACAATCGATTCGAAACCGATTCTAATTAGGATACCTCATATATTAACGAACGGTCGGAAGGGGGTTTCATAAAGTCCTCTTTCAATACCGCACCCTAACCCAAACCGTCAAACTCCCAGGCTCCCTGGCATCCCTGCGCGCGGCCCAAGCCATATGCAGCCACCGTGCATCGTCGGAGAGGCCCCAGCGCCGCCCCAAGGCCGACGGTATACAGGGGATCCTCTGTTTTAGGCAACTCTCCAGGTACCACTACTCTCCGTCGAATTTCTTCCAGCCTTCTCAATCGTTTTCGAATTTGTAAAACCTATGGAAACCCCATTTGACCCTCTAGATGCCCCCTCAAATGTATTACGATGTAGATGAGACAACGCACTAGAAACTAGATCCAAACAACCCGAAAAACATTATGTCAAAAATAGTTTTTCACAGATTCATGAACCCCTGTTTGTGATCTATTTCCCATGAACCCAATAGATTTTATTCAAAACTAATTTAATAGTAAATTAGACCACATATAGCACTTCAAGTCCTTTCTTTTAGTTTAATTTTTCATTCATTTTATGGAAAAATGTTTGATTCCAAAGTTCATGAAAAACCATTTTTAAAACAGTAAAATTTTGGGAAAATCTTCCGATACGACGTGTGTCCCATCAAACCGGGCGACGTGGTCGTGAACCAAAAGTGTCGAAAGGTGCGTATCGACTTCGCGGACGTGTGGGCTTTGACGGAATTCAAATTGGTTGTGTGTGCGCGACGAATTTGATGCGTATCCGTCGAAATTCACCGTATCCGTCTATTTACAAATTTCCTAATTACATTGTGCACGTTCGTCAAATCGAGACGAAACTTGCGCCAGCGGGACCATATCATTTTTTTGGTCCTGTATGCCATGTTTGGTCTGATTCTGAGAAGGTCGACCGAAACGCCTATTTGGCGAACCCACGACCCGATCCAACGGACAAAATTGTACACGACCCATCGAAATGCAACTTTGGACATACGATTGGGTTTGTCTCCTCAAATTGGACCTGTAGACATATAGTTTGAGAACATTAGAGACCGTAGGTACTGGCACGCATTTCGGTGCAAAATGGGTCCAACAGCGGACATCGTTTTGACCCAAAATTACAATTTTACCCCTGTTCCAGAATTAAACTTTTGGACATACATTTTCTAGGCATACCTTTTATTCCAAACACGTTCGTGGTATTTATTTCAGCATCCTAGGACGTATGCGGGATTTGGCTTTCATTGCTTCACTATTTTGACGGTTCGAGCTATTGGATGTCGCCCTTTTGCACACAACCTCAGGCAAGATACCTTGCCATATTTACTGCTTATATTTAGTCTGTATTTTCTTCAGTTATTGCATATCAATGTTTATTTATTTTTAGTTCTTCTAGCTGTACCATTATTATAGTTTATGATTTATTACATGCCCAGTGATATTAGCTTTGCTTTATCTATTATCTTTTGATTGCATATGAACCTAGAGTTAAGGGGCTACCATCTATAGTGTATTACATAAACCTTGACACAGTTATACCAGGAGGTATGTGTGAGATGAGTAGCATGTAAAGGTACTTGCGTGTTGGTTGATCACCCGTGCGCATGCGTTAGGTCTAACTGCTAATAGAGACATGTTAGGAGACTTAGCAGTTAGTAGAGGTACATGATCACGGAAGCGACTTAGATAGGTGAATAGGGAGGGTACAACATTTCCTTGTCGTATGGGCTTCTATTACACATTCCCTTGTAACCCGAAAGCTCCGCTGGAGATACGGGTTTGCTTACCCCCTCATGTTGGCCATTGACGTTCATGAACATTATGCGCTTGGGGTAAGATCATCCGCTCAGGTTGGCCACTGTCGTTTTTGAACGTCATGCGCTTAGGTCACTGGTGCCCAAGTAGGGACTATACCAGATCCTATTTACAGCCAGGGCTCATGCGACGAAAGGTTTATTCTTAACTTCATAAACAAATTAGAATGATTAAGTAACCTTAGTCAACGTCAAGTCACCCGCGTTCCTTTAGTAGCTTTGGACAATGTCACATCGTGGTATAGTGCGCTACCCCTTGTCCTTATTTGGTTGTAGGGATAGTCCACTATTTCGATGATGAGATATTGTGTCTTGTTACGACTGGGACTATTTTACGTTACTTGTAGCTTGTGACATGTTATATATTCAGTTTATTATGGCATGTTCCTCCTATATCTTGTTACGTCCCTCTTGGGACCTAGTGATCTCTCCAGGTGTGTGTTTCTGTGATATTTGTTGGTGTTTTAGCCAAGACCATGATTTTCTCCATTCCTTCGTCGAGGATTGCCCTTGGGTCGACTTGCTACCTTTCCTTCGCATTTTCTTCCGTGTATTATCCTTCTCTTTTAAATGGTTGGTAGTGGATTTGTCTCCACCCAACTACATGTATAAATGACAAAAATTCATAGTTGATTTATATTATTATTCTTTCATTATGTGGATGAGATTTAGTTATCATGGTTTACTACAATTTCACAGCGTATGTATACATACGAGGTTTCCATATATTGGAGTATACTTCGTATGTGTGCAGCTGGCATGTCTACGTACTATATCCTAAGTATCTTGGGACCGGGCATTACATTGGGGTAGTCTAGCACATGTGCGGAATGGGAAAGCAGATAAGTTGGAATCTCGTACAGAATACGCTTATTTGTAGGCTATCCAAGAGCAACGAAGGAAGATTTAATTCATAGTCCTAAAGATCATAAGGTTATTGTTAGCACCAATGTCCAATTCTTAGAGGAAGACTATGTGATGAACCATAAAACCATAAGTAGAGTTATTTTAGAAGAATTGAGAGGAGAGACACCAAATACTTTAATAACAATAGTACAAGAGACAATTAATTGCACAATATGTCACAAATATTATACCACAAACCATTGTGCCTCGTCGTAGTGGGGGTGTTGTTATACAATCGAACAAGTTTATGTTCTTGGGAGAGTCCTCAGTAGACAAAAATATGATCCATGCACCTATAATGAAGCACTACAAGATAAAGATGCTGAATCTTGGCAAAAGGCAATAAATCAGAAATAGAATCAATGGATTCTAATAAGGTATGGAAACTCGTAGAGCCACCCACTGGTATAAAAGCCATTGGATGTAAGTGGGTCTATAAAAGAAAAAGAGGAGCAGATGGTAAGGACGAAACTTTTAAAGCACGGCTTGTTACAAAAGGTTTTACTCAAAAAGAGGGTATTGATTATGATGAAACCTTTTTTGCCAGTAGCCATGCTTAAGTCTATCTAGATTCTTTTATCTATTGCACCTCATCTCAATTATGAGATTTGGCAAATGGATGTCAATACAGTTTTTCTTAACGAAAGTCTTGAGAAAAACATTTATATGGAGAAACCAGTTGGGTTCATTGAAAAGGGCGCCAAGAACATCTTGTTTGTAAGCTCAAGAAGTCCATTTATGGACTTCTACAAGCTTCCAGATCTTGGAACATCCATTTTGATCAGGTGATAAAATTCTCTGGATTTGATCAATGTCCAGATGAATCTTGTGTGTACAAAAAGTATGACAAAAATCTGGTGGTGTTTCCAATACATTATGTGAATGACATATTGCTTATTGGAAACAATGTAAAGGTGTTGTCTAACGTAAGGGTATACTTATCCAAACAGTTTGATATGAAGGACTTGGGAGAAGCAGTTTACATCCTTATGATCAAAGTTTTACAAGATCGCAAGAATTAGATGTTAGGCTTATCTCAATCGCCCTATATCGATAATGTATTAACCTATTTTAGCATGCAAAATTCCAAGAAAGGTTTTCTACCTTTTAGGCATAAAATAGCTCTATCAAAGGAACAGTTTCCGAGGATACCTAAAGTCATAGAGGACATGAAAGCAGTTCCTTATGCTTTGAAGCTTAATGTATGCAATGTTATGTATGATACTGTACATATGCTTTGTCATAGGCATGGTTAGTAGATATCAGTCTAACCCAGGACAAGATCACTGGACTGCGAAAAAGCATATTCTTAAGTACTTGAAAAGGAGTAATGTTTATATACTTGTTTATAAAGCAGATAGTTTAGTGCCCATGGGGTATACAGACTCAGATTTTAATCAGATATGGATGCCAGAAAATCTACCTCAGGTTATGTATTTACCTTGGAAGGTGGCGCCTATAACTCCTCTTCCCGAAAATTTTAAAATATTTTTTTATTTATTTGTTTGATTTAAATGGTGATTTTTAGAATTTTATAATAATTATTTAGTTAATTATTACGGTAGATGACTTTAGCCATGGTTGAGTTTTGAAGTACAAGACGACTAGGAATCATGGCACGGATAGTGCACTGCCATGCTTTGACTAGTGTTTAGCCATGATAAGGGAATGCCGAGCCATAAGTGTGTCATAACTAGGAAAACCATGCCAAGTTGCGACCGGACCTCTATAAATAATTTAATTATTTATTTATTAAGATTATGACTTTTTTGGGACCCGGTTGTTCCGATTTTAGCCCGAACATGACCCAAACCCAACCTAAACCCATATAGACCTGTAGTGCATCCAGAGACGTCCCCGTGGTTGTACATTTATTGTACATGTTTATATTTCATATTTTTAGACTAAGAGAATATTTTCTGAATAATTAATATATATAATATAAGTGTTATGTTATATTAAATTATTATTTTTATTTTAAAATTATGATGAGCATCTGCTTAGAATATTATTTTGTGATTTTAGACTATATGTATACACTAGTATATATATAATGTGTATTTGTAGGATACAAAGAGTAGGCTTTAGTATATACTAATAGAAAATAAAACAAAAACAAATTAAACCCAAAGCCAAGCCTAGCCACCCCTAAAACCCAAGTCCCCCAGCCTATACTAAACCAAACAGCCGAGTCCAGGGCCCGACTTCCCACTGGGCTGCTAGCTCGACCCCTCCTCTATTCACAAACAAACAACCGATATATATATATATATATATATATAAAATATATATATATATATATATATATATATATATATATATATATATATATATAGAGAGAGAGAGAGAGAGAGAACGAGAAATATATATATAAAAAATATATATATATATATATATATATATATATATATAGAGGGAGAGAACGAGAGGGATATATATATAGAGGGAGAGAGGGAGAGAACGAGAGGGAGTTGAGGTTTCTCATATAAACCCTAATCCTAAACTACACCACCACCCCCTAGCACTTGGGCAAACCCCCCTGTCCTTCGTACGCCGCCACCAACCAGCGGCGAAGCCGCAGCTGGGCCACACGCACGCACAGGCGCGGGCGAGAACAGCAGCAGCAAGCAGCAGATGTGCAACTTTGTCGCGAGAATTCTTCGCGCACGATCGATCATTCGATGAGCCGTTTCTTCCGAAACATACCTAACCTAACCCTCTGCATAACTCTTCAATTAGATTTAATTATACTGCCTTAGATTGATCGGGAAATCGATGAAAAATTGATGAAAAATCTGTTCAAATTGAACAGAAACTTCGATCCAGACCCCTACATTGGAAGGCAGATTTCTGTCGATTAGTAAAGAAATTTAGAAATCTAATTGAACACATCTGTTGACAACATATACAAGATGGAACCCAACTCATAGTTTTATTTTTTATTGATTATTTGTGATTAAATCAGTTTCAAATTTTTAGGAAAAAACTAGTTTTCAAACTATAGAAATTTGATAAAACCTCCCGGTACGACGTGCGTCCCGCCAAATCGGATGACGTAGTCGCGAACCGAAAGCATCGAAAGGTGCATATCGACTTCGCGGTCATGTGGACTTTGACGGAATTCAAATTGGTTGCGTGTGTACGACGAATTTGATGTGTATCCGTCGAAATCCACAATATCGACCACTTTGCAAATTTTCTAATTTCTTTGTGCACGTTCGTCTGATCGAGGAAAAACTTACGCTAGCAGGACCATATCATTTTTATGTTCCTGTTTGCCAAGTTTGGTCCGATTCCGTGACAGTTGATCGGATCACCATTTTGCGGGCCCCATGATCCGACTCAACGGGCGATTTGTGCATGGCCCACCGGAATCTAACCCTAGAAATACGGTCGGGTTCATATCATCAAAACAAATCCGTAGATATCTAGTTTGACGACATTAGAGACCATTGACTCTAGCAAGCTTTTTGGTGCAACGTGGTTCCTACGGCGGACATTATTTTGGCCCAAAATGAAAGTTTTGCCCATGTGTCCAGAATTGGACTTATAGACAGGCAATCCTAGCTAATTTGACTATTCTAAAAATATTGGCAATGTCTATTTCAGCTTGTGAAGACAGTTGTGAGATTTAGACTTTATGGCTTACCAGTTGACGGTATATTGTTGGTTCTTCGTGCTACCATCAGGCAAGTACACCTTGCCGAACATATGCAGTATTTATATTATTTTCTTTCGATTGTACTTCTGCCATATGGTTACGTATTTCTTATATTATGATTGGTTTGTCATCGACTGTTTTACTTGTTTCTAGATTTACGTGTACGTATAGGATATTCGATATTGCTTGTCGATTGGTCTTCTTCATGTTATCGTGCCTTGTGATAGAGTTGCCATTTCTACACCTTGTTCTTGACTTGACCATTCTTGAATGGAAGTATCTTGCATTATACTACAGCTGAGACATACTATAGATTGGAAGTATCTTACATTGTACTACGACCTATAGCAGATTCTTTGATCTTGATATTGATTATTAACTTGACTTGTGACATACTATAGATTGGGAGTATCTTGTATTATACTACAATTTATAGGAGTCTACTTGACCTTGTATTCCTTTAGGAGAGGAGATCGATACTAGAATTGGCTAACCTCGACTGGAAGTATCTTGCATTGTCCTACTGTCGAAACCAACTATAGATTGGGAGCATCTTGCATTATACTACAAGCTATAGGGGTTAATCGTTTGATTAATAGCCAAGTGTAGTATTACATTTTCATATGACTTGTCGTGTCTTAGATTTACTTCTTGCCCCGTCCCTATCTTCCATACATGTTATTTACTGTTATATTAGTAGGCATGTTTTATGTATCTTGCTAGTCCCCTGAGGACCTGATGATCTCTTCAGGTAGCTGATTGTACGGAGTTAGTTAGCTGAGCATGTGGTAGTCGATTACATCTGCATGATTCAGGTATTTTGCTTGTGATATTGCTTTATTATCTTCTCGTGCTCTTATTATATATCCTGCTTGTTAGCCTAATTTATAGACTCACGTTATTCTAGGAGTCTAATCGGACATATATGCTAGTAGGCTGCAGACCATGAACCATACTTGTTCATTCTTGATTTATATACATCTCGTGGATTGAGATATAATTTAGATTACCATATTAGACATGATACCATGCTCTTGACAGCTTATACGTATTCGAGTTGGGCTGGAGTCCGCTTGATACGTAGCTGGCTTGCTCACGCACTTGCAACCCAAAAACGGGTGCGGGTCGTGACAAGTTTTTTTGGTGGCCCATGAGGTCAGAGCATATCGTATCGGTTACGTAACTGTACTGATACGAGCCTGCGAATATGACTAAAACCCTTAGGAATCTCAATCCACACTGCCTGGAAAAAATCTTTTAGAAATATCACTACCGTCCTTGAAACTTCGTTTTCCCTTTTGCTTCGTCTTCACGGCCTTTCTGTACCATTGTTTCTCGTCTCTTCCTATTTAGGTGTGACGAATAATCGTGCTATCTAATTTATCATAAATTCTTAAGTTATAGTATAATATTGCTTGATTATTTAATTTATGTTTGTTTATAGATATGAGGGATTATAGATGCCATATGTCCTAGATATCTGTTGGTAGAATTTTTAGCAACTAGTTAGAAGGTTAAAGGTTTTAGTGACCGTGATTTGAGGAGTAGTGTGACCAAAGGTGAGTAGAAGTCCTCGAGGGTTCGTAGATACAAAAAAATGGTTAGAAGAAAATATAAGATGTCTTAAGAAATTAAAATTTGAGGAGATTAAGGTAAGAGTGGACTTATTTTCGAATTTTAAGGAATAGTTATGAATTAGAATTTCGAGGACAAAATTATTTTAAGGTGGGTAGATTTGTAACTCCTCTTCCCAGAAATTTTAAAAAAAATTATTTATTTATTTGATTTAAATGGTAATTTTTAGAATTTTATAAATAATTATTTATTTAATTATTACGGTAGATGACTTTAGACATGGTTGAGTTTTGAAGTACAATACGACTAGGAATCATGGCACGGATAGTGCAGTGGCGTGCTTTTACTAGTGTTTAGCCATGATATGGGAATGTCGAGCCATAAATGTGTCCTAACTAGGAAAACCAGGCTAAGTTGCGACCGGACCTCTATAAATAATTTAATTATTTGTTTATTAAGATTATGACTTTTATGGGACCCGGTTGTACAGATTTTAGCCCGAACTTGACCCAAACCCAACCTAAACCCATATAGACCTGTAGTGCATCCAAGGACGTCCCCGTTGGTGTACATTTATTGTACATGTTTATATTTCATATTTTAGACTAAGAGAATATTTTTTGAATAATTAATATATAATATAAGTGTTATGTTATATTAGATTATTATTTTAATTTTAAAATTATGATGAGCATCTACTAAAAATGCTATTTTGGGATTTTAGACTATATGTATGCACTAGTATATATATAATGTGTATTCGTAGGAAATTAAACACAAAGCCAAGCCCAACCACCCCCAAAACCCAAGTCCCCCAGCCTATACTAAACCAAACAGTCGAGCCCAGGGCCCGACTTCCCCTTTGTCTTCTAGCCCGACCCCTCCTCTATTCACAAATGAACAAATAATATATATATATATATATAGAATTAGAGGGAGTTAAGGTTTCTCATATAAACCCTAATCCTAAACTGCGCCGCCACCCCCTAGCACTTGGACGACACCCATGTCCTCCGCACATCGCCACGAGCCGTCGCAGACCGGCGGAGAAGCCACAGCAGGGCCGTACGCACGCACAAGCACGGGGAGAACAACAGCAACAAGCAGCGGATGTGCAACTTCGTCGCAAGAATTCTTCGTGCATGATCGATAATTCGACGAGCTGTTTCTTCCAGTACATACCTAACCTAACCCTCTGCATAACTCTTCAATTATATTTAATTATACTGCCTTAGATTGATCTGGAAATCGATTCGAAATCGATGAAAAATATGTTCAAATTGAACAGAAACTTCGATCCAGACCCCTACATTGGAAGGCAGATTTCTACGATTAGTAATGAAATTTTAGAATCTAATTGAGCACATCTGTTGAAAACATATACAAGATGGAAACCCAACTCATAGTTTTATTTTTCATTGATTAGTTGTGATTAAATCAGTTTCAAATTTTTAGGAAAAAACCAGTTTTTAAACTAAAGAAATTCGATAAAACCGCCCGGCGACGTGCGTCCTGCCAAACCGGGCAACGTGGTCGCGAACCGTAAGCATCAAAAGGTGCGTATCGACTTCACGGACATGTGGACTTTGACGGAATTCAAATTGGTTGCGTGTGTGCGACAATTTGATGTGTATCCGTCGAAATTCACCATATTGGCCACTTTGCAAATTTTCTAATTTCTTTGTGCACGTTCGTCAGATCGAGACGAAACTTATGCCAACAGGACAGTATTATTTTTCTGGTCCTGTATGCCAAGTTTTGTCTGATTCCATGACAGTTGATCGGATCACCATTTTGCGGGCCCCACGATCTGACTCAATGGACAATTTTGTGCACGACCCGCCGAAATCCAACTCTGGATAGAAGGTTGGGTTCGTATCATCAAAAAATATATGTAGATATTTAATTTTACGACTTTAGAGACCATTGACTCTGTCACACTTTTCGGTGCAAGCGGGTCCTACGATAGACAACGTTTTGCCCCGAAATGATCGTTTTGCCCCTGTGTCCAGAATTGGACTTAGGGATAGGAAATCCTAGCTAATTTGACTATTCTAAGAATGTTGGCAATATCTATTTCAGCTTTCGAAGACAGTTGTGAGATTTGGACTTTATGGCTTACCAGTTGACGGTATATTGTTGGTTCTTCGTGCTACTACCAGGTAAGTATACATTGTCGAACATGTATAGTATTTATATTATTTTCTTTTAATTGTACTTATTTCATATGGTTACCTGTTTCTCTTATTGTGATTGGTTTGTCATCGACTGTTTTACTTGTTTCTAGATTTACGTACACGTATAGGATATTTGATATTGCTTGTCTATTGGTCTTCTTCATGTTATCGTGTCTTGTGATAGAGTTTCCTGTTCTATACCTTGTTCTTGACTTGACCATTCTTGACTGGGAGTATCTTGCATTATACTACTGTTGAGACATACTATAGATTGGGAGTATCTTACATTGTACTATGACCTATAGCAGATTCTTTGATCTTGATATTGATTGATTGACTTGACTTGTGACATACTATAGATTGGGAGTATCTTGTATTGTACTACGATTTATAAGAGTCTACTTGACCTTGTATTCCTTTAGGAGAGGAGATCGATACTAGAATTTGCTAACCTCGATTGGGAGTATCTTGCATTGTCCTACAGTCGAAACCTATTATAGATTGGGAGTATCTTGCATTGTACTACAAGCTATAGGGGTTATCTTTGATTGATAGCCAAGTCTAGTTATATTTCTATATGACTTGTCGTGTCTTAGATGTCCTTCTTGCCCCGTCCCTATCTTCCATACATGTTATTCATTGTTATATTAGTAGGCATGTTTTATGTATCTTGCTAGTCCTCTGAGGACCTGATGATCTCTTAAGGTTGCTGAATGTATGTAGTTAGTTAGTTGAGCATGTGGTAGTCGATTACATCTGCATGATTTAGGTATTTTGCTAGTGATATTACTTTATTATCTTCTCGTGCTCTTATGATATATCCTGCTTGTTAGCCTAGTTTATAGACTCATGTTATTCTTGGAGTCTAATCGGACATATATGCTAGTGGACTGCAGACCATGAACCATACTTGTTCATTCTTGATTTATATACTTCTCGTGGATTGAGATATAATTTAGATTACCATATTAGACATGATAACATGCTCTTTACAGCTTATACGTATTCGAGTCGGGCTGGAGTCCGCTTGATACATAGCTGGCTTGCTCATGCACTTGTATCCCAAAAAACGGGTGTGGGTCGTGACAGCGCCATAGTATGGAGGAGCATCAAGCAAAAATGTATTGTTGATTCCACCATAAAAGTTGAATATGTGGCAGCCTCTGAGGCAGCCAAAGAAGAACGGTTTGGCTCAGGAACATTCTATTGGACTTAGATGTTGTACCTAGTTTGCTTAAGACTATTATACTTTGATAATATTAGTGGTGCAGTTGCAAACTCGAAGGAACCACGGGCCCATAAGACAAGTAAACACATTGAGCGCAAGTACCATCTTATATAAGATATTATAAAAGAAGGAGATGTTGCTGCGACCAAGATAGCATCAGCAGACAAACTTGTTGATTCCTTTACAAAGAGCTTACTGACTAAGGTTTTTAAAAGTCATCTTGAGGAAATAGGAGTCAGATGCATGGCGCGTGTCTTTAAGTATAAGTGGTAGATTTGTAGCAGAATACTAAAAAGCAATGCTTCAAGTATAAGTGGGAGATTGTTAGGGTTATATACTAAAAGTATCACTTTTGTATTAACCATATTTCTTATTATTTTTGAATAAAAATCATATGGGCAAATATTGCATTTTATATTTGTTATATGTTAATTCAAGTGTCTCATGCTCTATATTGTAGATAATATGGTGTGTGATGACACACAGAAGATCATATTATCAGTCCCTTGAAGAATATATAAATGGTTCACAACCTCGATGGATTTGGACAATCATTGGTAAAGTTGTAGTGTAATATGGCATTAGTCTATCTTGATGTACGTTTATACTAGTGCACTTTATGTGTTCGACCACTTGAGTTTGTTCCATTTGTACTGACTACATAAGAGATCAAATACCTCTGTTATTATGGATGCTTGTGCTCTTAATCCGGATATAATAACAGACATGTATAAGTAATATGCGTTACTTTGATTCATAAAAGAGTGAGATTAATAATGAGTCAATAACCTCTATGAATTGGGTAATGACATTATGTGTATGGCGGGTTGTTGATTATAAAAGAAATCCAAGTCCCGATGCATCGGGTTGATGATGTCCCCGTAAGGAACTCATAAGGATTATCATGCAAACCCTAAAGGGTTGATTATATCCGACATGACAAATAAAGTTGAGTGGTACTACTTAAGGATAAAAGATGTCGATCAATATAGTTGTCAATAATTTATTTTAAATTGACGGACATTCGATATTTTAACATAGGGAGACAAGCAAGCATATAGTAAGAATGAGCTCATAAACGTAATTTGGGATTAGAAAGGTAGTACAACGGTAGTTCTTTAGTGGACCGAGCTATTGTTAATATGCTTTGGTTTTGTGTTTTGGCTGAACAGGATCCTAGACCCGTTAGGAGATCGAAACCTAATTTTCCTCATGGTCCATGCCATAGCCTATATAAACCATCTATTATCTGGACGTCATATGTATCCAAATAAGAGCATCTTTCTCTAATTTGTTCATCATGAGAGTAGAGAAAGGGAGGACAGCTAAGGGAAGAAAAGGTTGGGAATATGTGCAGATGATCTTGGGGGTCGCTGACTGCTCGAGGTTCATAAAAATTATCGTTTTTTTCTCATTGCAGGTATAATTCGTGAACCTTATTTTCCACCTATGAAGGGTTAAAACATGTTTTAAAAATGTTAACTTTCTATCGATTAATATGCACACCAATCTGTGGTCCTTCGAATCTCCAGTTCCACCAATTCTTCGCTTGATTAGTATAATGATAAAGTTGCATCTACCATAATCTGTTTCAGGATTGTCGATCTAAGCTTCTTTATGAACCTCGACTCGGCCAAATGAAATCGACGTTTCTCCAATTGATCTAACCGATACCTCAAAATAAGAATCTTCATATGATAGACATCGACTACTATTTTTAGAAGAAATAGACATAGGCTGTGATAGTTTTGTATCCATAATAAGTGAACACAAAAGTCGACAGTTCTTAAACCAGTAATAGGAACATTAGAGTAATCAAAAAGAACAATCTTTATTAGGTATGTACATGATTTTTTCTTCCAAAAAAAACACCCTCGAAAAGTTTAATACATGGCGGTTTATTTACAATACTCATTTCTGCAGTGATGGCAGCATGAGTCAGATCGATCACAAGGGCTCATTTGGTTGAACTAGACGCTTGCTTCGACGGAGATCAACTACAAACAATTCTTTTTTCTTGTCCTCAGGTCGATCACCAGCTGTTCTCTTTCTTTGTCCTCAGATCAACTAGAGGATCCTCTGTCTTAATGTTATTTTATTCTTGCACAGTCAACAACAAAAGATGTACCAGCCCATAAATGAGTTTCTTGTGAAGTTCTAGCAGGCTCCTTCCACACAAGAACTTTTAAGTATATTACCAAGGGCTCTTCAACCAGCTCTTCCACACGGCCTTTCAAGTATATGGCTAGAGGCTATTCTACAATTTGATCAGCAGATGCTTCTTATGCCTTGTTTTTAGCATCTTCTTCTTTGTCTACAACTAGATGCGATGGTTCGTCGTCAGAGGTTCTCTAGTCCAGAGGTTTATACAGCCTTGCATCAGAGAAGCAAACTTCGACCCCTTGAAAGTATCGACATCTACAAATTTTTACACACTACTCCTTCGTTCACATATTTGAAGCTCTGATGAAGAGTAGATGGTACTAAAAGATTGTAATGTATCCATGGCCGCCCTAACAAAATATTGTAGGTGACATTGGCATCAATCACATAACATGTGACTTCGGTCCAAGATTTCAAATCTGACATTTGAGATGGATCTTTCCCAGAGGGTGACTTCGTCCAGAATTGAAGCCAATGATGGTAGTGAAAGTAGGTGACAACTTACGTATTGGGATTTTCAATACCTGAAGCAAACTTCGGGGAATCACACTAACAGATGAGCCTAGATAAATTTGGATGTGATCCACCATACAAGCCCGATATACAATGTATAGTATAAGGATCTATCACGACGACTATTCTTTAAGAACATATCTCCTTGAGTGAAGTTGATGTTAGGAATTTTCTCTAACACCCTATGACAATGAGGACAAGTCGTATGATCATTATCAGGTTCCACTATCTGAGATAAATACGAATTTGTATGTTGTAATGCCTCACTCAATGCCTCTCGAATATCTTTAGAGAGGCCGAGCAATTCAAATATGGACAATCGACATGGGGTATTGGCGAGCTGTGTAATATATTAAAATTGGAAGGTTTGTCAAGTCCAAGTAGATACTTCTTCAAGGACTTGTCAAACCTTACCTCTTTCTGTTTTCCTTTTTTCCTGAGGTCTGCTTTGAATGGTCCTAATTCAGATAAAGAGATGGATTAGGAGTAGGAGCTGCAGTAAAAGGATTATCCTCTTACACTTGATTAGAGGCACGTAGATATGTCTTTCCGGATCTGGTTTCTCCAACTCGAGCTTCATTAACCACATTGCATGACTTATTCTTCTTCTTGCTCTGAGTTTTGGAAGTCGACGAGGTGGATTTGGATCCATATCTTCAAGTAGATCAGGATGGACCCACATGACTTCACCATGCTGAGTAATGAGTGGTACAAGTTCGGTTGTCTGATCACGAACCGGAGGAAGATTGACGACCTATAATGTTGCCTTTGATATTGGTGTAACGCCGTCTTGCACTTCAATTGTAAGAAAATCTCCAAATTTGAGAGAAACAAGATATGCATAAACTATTTCTTATCCGTATGCAATATAATGGCCTTTGAATCCAATAATTGTTGAATATGATTCTTCAATATATAGCAATCCTTCATAGGGAGATACATGTATTGATGATAGAAGCAATACTTCAGATCATTGGTTCGCTTTACTTCCTCTGGCCTTCGAGGCGGACGTAATTACAGCTTGTTTCCCTTCATAAGTACTTGGAAGATGTCCAACATAAGGGCTTCGGTGAATGTGTAATGTGGCTTAGACCTTGGAACAGTAGGAGCTTTTTGTTTGGGCTGGGAAGCAACTGCAAAAACATCTACTATAAAGGACTCCTTCATTTTTTTGGTTTTCCATAAGTGTTATTATTTTGGGGACGCTTCGCTTTGTCTTCAGGTTATTTCAACCCAATAACATGCAAAAGCTAGACGATTCTTCAGCTTTCTCAGCAGTAGAGATGGAAGCTTGCAATAATTATAATCTCCAGGCCGATGGCAGAATCTGACATGGATAAGAAATTACCCCTGCATGTATCAATCAACACTGATTGAGGAGTTCCGGGATGCAACTTTATCGATAATCTCCTAAATTGTTCAATGAATTCACGAGCGATGCTCTTTGTTCTCTTGCTTTGTTGCAATAAGCTTTGACATGAAGACATCACTTATCCCCTCGTAGAATCTGGTCAGTAACAATTTCTCCAAATCTTTGATAGTTATAATACAATCATCAGGTAGATTGCAAAACCACTCAAAACCTACTCCCTTCAAGTTACCGATGAACAATTTAGACCA
Organism: Iris pallida; assembly: GCA_029216955.1. Classification (NCBI taxonomy): domain Eukaryota; kingdom Viridiplantae; phylum Streptophyta; class Magnoliopsida; order Asparagales; family Iridaceae; genus Iris; species Iris pallida. Next base: position 12,194,588 of record JANAVB010001799.1, read on the forward strand.
AAGTGCAACATTCTTTGGTATGTGAACAGTCTAGGAGTAAAAGTATGTCAAATGTTGCCTTGGTGAGCCTATTCCATTATAAGGAATCAGAGGTTGGAGTTTGTATATTGGAGGACAAACCATGTCATCCCATTCTAATGGAGTTCCTCTTTTGAAGTCATATCATCAAGTTGGGCGTTGATGCCTCGAATAGCTTCCAGGGCAACAATGGACTGATATTCAGAGGATTACAGTATAATAGTTGGTTGAGTCTATTGTAATACAAGCGTAGAGACATTTCCAACTATGGGTGATGGATTAGGGCTCAATGACACCCCATTGTATCTTGATCGCCAAGAGATTGAGTTGATGGATGAGGTTGATACAAAGTTATTTGCAGGTTCATGGTTGTTTGCAACTCCTGCATCATTGCCATAATATTTTGAAGCATGTTCTCCAGATTATCAATTCTCTGTTGATCACTACTAGCACCCTCTTCATTACCAGTTACATACACAGATGTTGGAGAGGTATACAAAGAAGCATTACTAGAACTACTACTGCTCGACCCTGATTATGAAACTATATCATATCTTTATGAAGTTTGAGGTATTCTATCATCAGACTGAGATCTAGAATGATCAAAAACTGGGAGAGCGCTACCTCCAGTATTGTCAGGAATTGGGAATACACCAGAAGAATGTCTAGATCGGCAATGGGTTCCTTGATATACACCTTCAGGTGAAGGTACTCTTTGACCTCCTCTGGATGTTAATAGACCGAGGCCTCATATAACTCGGCTTCATAATCTGAAAGTTCTCATCCAAGACACAACAAATCCGAAGGGTTTGATTGCAACCTTGTGAAGACAAATCGCCTAACTGGTTGATCAACTTTTCTTGAGCAGCAGCAGTAGTTGATAAAAAACATTTGTACATGAATGTCCTTAATAAGACATAATTGTGTTTGATGACACCTCTATTGACTTATGCTTATGACGAAGCATATCACGAAGTCAACAGAAGGGTATGATCTCCTTTCCCTTTTTATGCAACTAAACAATATCCGTGCACAGGAAAGTTGGTTTTTGAACTCGTCGACCTATTTTATGTACATGGGAAATTCCAGTGCTTAGGTCTTGAGATGTTTTGTCATAAGGACACATTTTAGGTACATTGGGAAGCAATATACATGAGTCCAACATGTGGATGAGATGTACCTAGCAAGTTGGGGCCATAGGTTTCATCTTGTATAACTTTGCATCGCCTGCACGCATAACACGGAGAGGCGCATGAAGTAGACCTACTCCATAACGCATAGAGTCTGACGAGAAAGAAAGTCTATGGAAGACAGACTTCTTGTCTCCAATTATGCGTCAAGAATTCAGTATTGTGACAGGACTCTTATCTCGATTCACCAAGTGTGAGGCAAAATTCTAATATTTGAATCTTTAGCATTGTAGTGTTTTCCTCTAAAAATCAAATATTGTGCATTCTTGTTGCCTAAGCTGGAGCAAGTAGTTTGATCACAGATGTCAGCCTTCTTCTTGGACGCATGATAGGCATATGCCTTCTTGGTATTTTCTTCTTCTGAAAACACAGGATTTGGTTGATGGCTCATTTGTGGGGCCTCCTTTAGACGCATGGTGTAGATCATACGTCTCAACAGTAGAAACGTCCTTAGTCACCATTGTGGCTGGTACTGAGTCATGCACCTCCAAACTATTATTTTGACTCACAGTGGCCAGAGCTTTCCGTTCGTCATCAGTAGCGTTAGGAAGAGCAGGGAGAGACTTCGAAACCGAAGTCATACAAACACACTTGGCTTTATGTCTCTTAGCGACCGGAGTAGAGGTGTCCGACAGCATCGCTTCGTATGCTTGTTGATCGAATTGCAGAAACAACATTTTTTTAACTAAACCAAGCTTAGTACTTCAGATTGTGCCACCACTTTCTCATTGGTGAATAAAGTCATCCCCAACAGAGTCGTCATTTTTGTTTCAACACTAAAAGAGTCCATAAATGTAGAATCTTTTGTATTATTGTAATAAAATAGAACAAAAAGAATCTTAAACAAGAATTCTGAGTACAATAGAATCTGGAGATTAGGGGGATGGAGATTAAGTCTACTTCGACTTCTTTACTAGGTTGACGATCTGATGTAGAAGTTGATGAAGCTTGGTGGTTGATGAACTCTCGATAGCAAAAAAAACTTTATCACTAAAAGCTCTCTCTCTCTCTCTCTATGAAAGTTCTTTAGCAAAGAAGCAGTATCCATAGTCTTTCCTTGTGCCTGTGTTTCTGTTTGTTGGGCGAGGAAGGAACTGTCCTCTATTTATAACTTTTCTTTACTAGAATAGCCATGTGTGTATGTGCAGAAAATACACTATCTTCTGCCTCAGAGATGCATGAAACTGGGTAGGCGCATAGCCTTAGGGTTTAGTGGAGAGTGAATGTGCTCGAGAATCACGTATAGGTCGCCACGTATTTTGAGATGTGTTGCACGAAATACTATTATGTCAACACACGATCTGTTTAGTGTGGATTAGCCATGCGTCAAATTACTTTAAACGCATAGAATTTGATTGCTTACTTCAAATAATAACTTTTCTTTGAATAACTGTTTGTCAATCAACACTTTGAACACATAGCTTTTCAACTGCATACTACAAATCACTGTTCTAGAAGTAGACGCACACAACTGCTTCCTTCATAGCTGGCAAAGTGTAATGACGAAGGTGACGCACTCACTGACATCTTCTTCACAGTCTGAATACTGCATACTCCCGAGGTTCATCTTTTCACACAAGAGAAAAATACATCACGCGTCTGAATGAACCATGTGTCTCTTTAGCCCATCTTTAAACATGTGTCTTTCTTTAGAAGCTTCAGGTTTCTTAGGTAACATCTTCTAACTTAGGAACATCATATTTTAGCCGCATAAAACTTATACGCCTCTTTTTAGTATTTTGTATGCTTCTACACCAACTTACTCCTATCACACAATAGAATTGAAACAGTTCATCAAGCATAGATATTCATCTTTTCGAAACATGAAAAGGCGAGAATTCGACACCGGGAGTTCAAGAGAGGTTTGTTTAATTACAAACACAAGTTTCAATGGGGATAGTAGAAATCAAAGAAATTCAATAGCACTTGTGAATTGAGATCCTAATATATTATCTTAGTACAGGCTCGTCCAGTATAGTAAAGTAACTGAAACGAATTAATCTGACCTGCATGGCCACCACAAAAATATGTCATGTCCAGTTCCAAAGTACATAGGAACCCAAGGCATGAACATGCCTGCTGCACACCTAGAATAACTATCCTAATTTAATGGACTTATCCTAATCGTAGTACGTTGTAAAAGTAAACTAAATCTACTCTTTCTCAACTATGTCTAAATCCACATATAGGTAAATAAAACAAGAATAAACATTATGTAATATAGTTGGCCGCCTATAATACATATGTTCGAGCAAACTCGAGAATAACATAAGTTTGCAAAACTAGGCTAATGAGGAAGATATGACAGAGAAGGAAATAGAAAGCACGAGAAAATGATAATTTGAGACTACAAGCGATACCTGAAACCTGCAGTCGAAATCAAACCATCCACCTGTCTATATTATAAGCTCAACAACAACCTGGAGAGATCATTGGGTCCTCAGAGGGACGTAACAAGATACAAAAGAAAATACCATAATATGAACTGAATAAATAATAGATAAACAAAGATACACTAACCATCTATTGGTATGCAAGTAAAAGATGACTTTGGTACGTATGAGTAGGTGAAGGAATAAAGCGTAGCATCCTCCAAAGGCTTATGTACTACTAACTTACCTTCCGACCGTATCATGATGGTAAGTTAGTGGCCGCTGCGGGATATATCCTCTAGCAGTACCGATAACTGGGGAAACCATAAACCCATAATCGGGCAACCATAAGGCTAATATGTGCTTTCTCATACGGCTACTAATACTCTTCCCCACCCATGTCTTGTACTAGTCATATATATGACTCGAATAATCCATATATCAATGCAAGTCACTAACTAGACTTACTCAAATCCATATATGTAATAACACATAAAGCTCGCACCGATGATCAGTCAAGTTCGTAAGCCCGTGCCAACACAATGAATCTCACAAATAGTGTCATATATAATACGTAACAAGGCATATAAATTATTTAGAAATAACTTCACACAAACAGGGTACGTCTCCTATACACATAAGTAAAACACAACAAAAATATCGATGACAACATCGATGGAACCCAAGTCATACTTAGACGCACCCACTATGAATAACACTATCAACACCACATCACAATATCATAAATTTAAATAGTACAAGAATGGCAAGATATCTTGCTTGGAACTTCAAAAGCAAAGTAAATCATGGTCTGGCTCTAATTGTAATCGAATGATCACGAACTCCTAAAATTTAAATAAACTAAATTAAGTACTAATTCTAAGATAACATATCTACCATAAATATACATACTATTTATTGACTATTACATATACTTGCTAACTAGTTTACAACTACATATATACGCCCTCTATATGAAGTATCATGCCAATAAAAATAATACTTCATAATATAAAGATATTAATTTTAAATACTGAAATATTAATATAAATATTTCTGGAAAAAATATCTAACATTGATACAACCATTATATAAATATATATTATGAAATAAGTAAATATATACATATTCTATCTATTCTACATACACATGTAATCATGCTACTAGATAAAAGTAATATTTGTATAAACTAAAAATAGTAATTATAAATTCTGGAATATTCCTTACCAATATGTAATACTAATATTTGAACATAATACTTAAAGTAAGATACATTTCTCATAAATATATCAAGTATTGGCTTACTAGGCCAACTCACCAATTATCAAAATCAAATAAATATAAAACTATTACATTTAAATAATGAAATAAATCTAAATAATTTAAGAAATAAACAAATTGATATCAAAATTACACAACAAGGATTACATACTATATATCGGTGCAACCAGTCAACAACCATAAATAAAACTTAACCATATATTCCATAAATGCTTATATATGGCACCATGTTATTTTAGGAAAATAGTATTTTTATACCATAAATATACACTTTATTTTTGGAAAATAGAATAAATAAATTCTGAATATATTATATCTCAAATCAATGCATTTATTTACCAACACAATTATGTCATATATGGGTCCGATTCGGAAGCGAACAATAGGAAAAATATGGGAATCAAATACCATGGAAATAATCAGAATAATTTAGAGAAAAATATAATTTTGTATCATAAATTTCTTGACAAAATCAACGAAAAGTTGCACGAAGTTTAGAGATCAAATAGCCATATTTGGGTGTCCTTTCGGTGTCCAAAAAACTACCATCATGGAAATGATAGCACAAACGCATGAATAACTTGCAAATATGAATAATGAGAATTAATAGAGGATAAAATAGGATGTTAGAATAATTACAAATGAGTTGTTTGATGTCGAGAGGATTCGCAACAAGTCATAAAATTCCTCACACCGAAATAGGTCAAATTTGGACCAATTTTAGTGCAACGAACGCAGGGCCAAATCGAGTGAAACGTTGTGAGTTAGCAATGGACATCAAAGTAGACATGGGACTATCTATTAGTTTTGGTTCAGGTCTAATGGATGAGAAAAAGTAGATAAAATATTGATTTAGAATTATTTTTTCTAAGAGTACGTGACGGACGTAGCGAGGTTCTCGAAGCCGGACAATCATATTCACAATTAGAAGTTGCAGGCAAGTGTACCTTTTCGATGTTTTAAAACCTTTATTCTTTCCTTTTATTGTTGCATATTTATTTTCTTGTTCATGATCATTGAGGATGTAGGATTAGTTGATATTTAGCGTCCGATTTGATTCGGGTGTCGTTGTTTGTTATAGATATCGGGTATCAACATTAGGCATGACGTTGCATCTTATTCATGTCCATCGATATGAAAGACCATAGGATATGACACGATCTATGATACAGAGTCTGACGTGAGATATTCATGGTTATGGACTCTGTGATAGCATGTACGACTTGTTACTTGTTCATGAGGTTTACTTGACTTGACGTAACTCGACTTGTTAATTTTAGAGCATGGGTGGGAAGGACTCAACTGAAATATCCGACCGTCTAAACTTGTGGTCATGCTTGCTTGTGTGGACACTACAACAAAAAACCTATTTGACAACCTTGGATAAACGTTGTTAATACCTTTTTACAATGTTTTCAAAAACGTTGTAGTTCGAGGATTTGTAAAAAGTTTGAGATCTTTTTACAACATATGGCTATCATTGCATAACACGTTGTAAATATACTTTTCAATTGTGCTTTATTATTTTAACAATGATTTCAACACGTTGTAAATATTAGTTTTAACAATGATTTCAATTTGTTGTCATTATAACTTTTACAATGTTTTATAAATGTTGTGAACCATCATTTACAATATTGTTTTAATATTGTCATTCATACATCAGCAACTGTTTAGGAAACGTTGTATATAAGTTTTTCACAATGTTTTTCCTTTATTGTGGTATAGGCGTTAACAACAATTAGTTAATGTCGTAAAATAGTTATTAAGCAATATTTTTCATACGTTGTCATATTCAACGACAACTATAGATATGTTGTAATTGATGATATTAGCAATAACGTATAAACATTATGAAATAATTATCTACAACATTGATTAATCGTTGTGGAAATTATATTTATATTTAAAAAAATTGATAATACTAGCTATATATACTGCATTTGATTATCAAAGAAGATTGGAATTGAGAACCACTAAAACACAACAATAAATGGGTTCAAATTTCAACTATCATAATCATAAGAAGGTAAGATCCCATACAAATTAATACAACAAAAAATCTTTCACTTTTTAGCCCTTTCTACTAAGCGTTTTCACATGTGATAAGACTATTGCAACCTTTCCGCTACCCTTGTCCTTCTTGTCGTCCAATCGGGAACCAACAGACAGTGCATCCTCCCCAAACATCAGCAGGGTTCATGCCTAGCATTGTTGGTTAAAAGAGTAGGAAGGATGCCTAGCATTGTTGTCCCAGGAACCGTGTAATCGAAGTCTATTAATATCCGGAACTGGTAGAAATACGGAGCATAAAAGACATCAAAATCTATGATACAGGAAAGTGCCCATCGAAGTCTAAGTTCGTGTTAGGGTGTTAAGTCAATAGCTGCATAGTCTCCGCAGTTGATGGCATATTATCATTCTTGACCAGATATCGTTATATAAATCACTCTTAAACATATCAATACATTTGAAGTATGATCACAGAGGCTTCGTGTAATGCCCGTGGTTCGTATTACGTATTTTGGTATACGTATACGTATTTTGACTCATGTTGCCTGTCTCATTGCATGGTTTATTTAGCATTTCATTGCTTGGTTCGGCTTGGTTCAATGTTTCTTGTATGTGAACTAACCCCATTATATCCCACCTACTTTTCTCTCTCCTCATAACTCAGCATTTACTCCTCCTTCTTCTTCTTCCTCCCTGGCTTAGAGCTCCACCTACCCCCTCTCCCACCGGCAAGTGCATCTTGCTTCATGGAAGAACGCAAGTTTTGTTGTTCCATTTTCTTCCTTACGAGATTCTAAGACACTTTAGTACTTAGCACTTTTAATTTCCATGGCTCAGTTCGTGCAGATCTAAGCTTGTTGAATTTTTTGGATTTCTTGGGTTTTGATCTATTTAACCTTGTTATTTTCAAGTTTTGAGTGTTCTAGGTTGTAGAGACTTTCGTTCTACCCCATTTTGACCTAAGAAAGTTTCGATTCTGACCTTAGATGTAGATTTTTGGAGCTTTGGCATCATAGTTCTTCTTTCGAAGCAGTGGAGAAGAAGAACAGTGCCTTAGCCGCTTGGCTCTTTCATGCGGCTATTCCTTGGCCGCATGGCCCTTAGCGCTTGGTCCTGGCCGCATGGCCTTCAACAGCATGGCTTGGTTGGCCTTCAGCTGCATAGCTATCTTGAGCTACTTGCTGCATGCGCCCCTTTTCCCTTCCGGCCGTATGAGCCCATCTCTCCTCAGCCGCATGAGTTTTTTCCCCTGTCGCATATGCTTGTTCCTCCCTTGGCCGCATGACCCTCATTCGGCCCTACCGCATGAGATCCCCATCTATTGCCGCATAGATCTTCAAGCCGAGTCGTATGGCTTCGGTCGGCCCGAGCCGCATGGCTTTGGTTCCCAGAGCCGCATGAGCCCGATCTCCCAGAGCTGCATGAGCCCTATCTCCCAGAGACGCATGAACCCGATTTCCCTTGGCCGCATGAGCCCGATCTTCCAGAGCCGTATGAACCCGATTTCCCTTGGCCGTATGAGCCCGATCTTCCTGGCCGCATGCACCCGTCCTCTCCGACCCGCATGAGCCCTTAACCCCTGGCCCCTTTCATGCACCCCTTTTCCCCAGGCCGCATGAGCCTGCTCCCCTTCCGAGCCGTATGAGCCCGTTCTGCTTAGCCGTATGTCTCTTTCCATAGCTGTGCACTCCTTTTTACCATGTTGAGTTGTTACATTTATGCTTTTGTCTCATGACCCTCTGTGTAACTTGGGTCCCTTAATAGAATGCTTGTACCATGTTAATTTTGAATATGTTCTATAATACGATAGTGACACGTAGTGGTGCACTCCTGACAAGTAACATGACATGATAGTGGCCCGTCGTGGCGTACTCTTGATAAGTAAACCTGGCATGATATACCTGGATATGCTGTTGTAACGACTAACTTGGCATGACAAGAATAAATGGTCTGGACACCGTAGGCGATTGTGTTCGTACAAATGAACCAGTATTGTCTTGCATCATGTCTAGGACGGGGACCCTGAGTACCACGGTCAAGGGTACCTACTGAAATTGACTAAGGCTAATAACTAGAATAATCCAGTAGTCAGGAAGAGATTTCTAGCTATATGCAATCTCGTTATCTGGGCACGCAAGAGGACTTGTAGCCTGCCGACGAGTATGGCACATTTCCAGCACATTGTCATGTGTTGCACCCTTCATGAACGGATATTCGGCCTGGATAACCTGGATGGTCTGCTGGGCTTGTGGCTGTTGGAATAATCTCATTGCATCTTGCTAGTAACTAGGTCTGTGATAACACTAGTTAGTTAAAGTATCAAGCCGTACTTATTTCTTGGTCGTGATTGATTGGATGGAGTCTAACCCAGTCTAGTCTTGTCCTGATCCTGTACAAGATTGTAATATGACATGATTGTTTATGCTTTATTTTATCGATAAATGGTGGAAAATCAAGTTCCGTTCAGACGAAGGATTACTACCCCGATCCTTGTTTGGTTTAAGGGTTGTAACTTGGTTACCTGAATAGTTCCATGGTTATCTTATTGTATATCATCATGATTTTCCATATCTCTAGTCCTTTATTATATGTTATTATGTTTCATGCTAATTGCTGGTTTTAGTTCTTAAGTGAAGCCTCCTTTGTGGCACTTGTACTTTGTGGGGTCTGACCCAGCTAGTTTTGTATGGCCAAATACCGGAGCAGTTCCAGAGGATCTACCGACCTTCCAGCCAGATGGTGACCACCAGGCATAACCAAGGCAACGATTGGGTTTCCTTTTTGTTCTCTTACTTTATTGTAAAATTATTCTTTTGAGGCATTTTGCCGACGAACACGTGTTAGCTCGATTGTACCTTACTTATTGTCTGTCTACGGGCTGTAACATGATTGACAAATCCTAGTGTTGATCATGTATGACTGAAACTCTTGCTAGTCTTCATATTTTATAGCGACTAGATTCATGATCATTCAAATATATAATGTATGGAACGCCTTACTATTGTATATTTGATGCTCTAACATCTTGTAACTGTTTTTATTTGCTTGAGATTGAGACAATAGGCTTGTTCATGACCATAAGCGACTGATGGCTTGTAGTTAAACCCTCGTGTATCTAGACAGCCGTGACCGTATAGTGAGGTGGATTCCATTTTAATATACGTAGCTGGCTATGTATGCCCCCGCTCTCAGTATTCTGGTTCTGGGGCGTTACATGGTTTAAGTGGTGGCCCATGCAGGTCTTATGAATCAAATATATGGGGGTTTACCGAATAGATGTCTCAATTAGCACTCGTCCTTGATCTCTGCTCGTATCCTCTGAATCCCTGAATTCTTGACCTGATCACATGCTTTTATGTTTGATCTGTCCTGGTCCTTCCTTATTGTTCCCTGTGTTGTCTTCTTCAGCGATATTGTTCTCGGTCCTACCGATCGGCAAGGCAGAGCACCTCCCATGGACCCGCAGCAACCTGGAGATCAAGCCCAGCATTCAGGAGTAGCCACCAGAGTCATACCTACTGGGGGTCAAGAGGCACCAGTTCAGCCAGTCCAGCCTGCATAGCCTGATGATGGCACCTTGGTGGGTCTTATCAGGACATTGTTAGCATCTCAAGATCGTCGGGGCGACGCCCTACACCAGGCAGTACAAGATGCTTTGAACATAGGCGGTCATCAAGGGAACCAGGCAGCCAACGACTTCAAGCATTTGAACCCTCCCTTCATCGATAGCAGCGAAGATGCGATTGCCGCAGATGCTTGGCTGTAGGATACAGAAGTGATTCTGGAAGCGACGAAGACGCCCGAGAATGAGAAGGTGGCGGTAGTACGCCTAAAGTTATTGGATCTTGCCCGCAGCTGGTGGGCGGCGCAGGCCATTGGATTAGTGGCATCGATTGTATGGACAGTGTTCCGTTAGAGATTCTAGACCAAGTATTTCGATGTTGTAGCTCGGTACGATCTACAGACGAGGTTCACCAATCTGAAGCAGATGGACAGGACGGTCGACGGATATACGGTCAAGTTTTTAAGACTTAGTCAATTTGCTCCCACCTTGGTAGCAACCGAGTTCGACAGATCCCACCGATTCCAGCAGGGGCTCATCTAAAGATTTTATTGGCAGTGGAGCAGTTTGAGCATCAGACTTTTGATGCGGTATTGAGAGCAACCAGGAGGCACGAGTATACCTCCCGGAGAAATGAGGACATGACCGGAGGTCGGAAGTGGTCTCACGGCCAGATGAATCAGTCTTCCGCACCAGCCCTGGCAGCCAGGGCTTTGACAATTGGAACCCCGAGGTGGGCGGCCTCAGTGACGTCAGTTCTGCATTCAACCCCGACGAACCCTCAGCATCAGAAGCAGAAGCAGTCTTCCGCAATGGGTTGCACTCATTGTGGAAAGCCAGGCATGTGGTGGCAGAATGTCGCAGAGCACAGGGATTGTGCTTGGCTTCTGGAGTACCAGACCACAGGGTTGGGAACTGCCCGAACAGGGGGAGTTCCTCTTCTTCGACCTATTCTAGTCCTTCGGTGAAAGGACCAGCACCAGTCCAGCAGTAGTAACAGTTTCTGAGGCCCATGTCGCCTCAGTCCCAAGCATTTCAGCAGCAGAACTCCCATCAGTATGCACAAGCCCAAGCCCTGATTCAGAGCAGGCAGAGAGGTTTTCAGCAGAGGGGACCCGCACCCAGAAGACATGGTCAGGCGATGGCGATGATCGTAGAAGAAGGATTGGCATCAGGTGAGGTTGTGGCAGATGCTATTCTCGTCAACTCCTTTCCAGGATCAGTGTTATTTGATTTTGGTGCATCGTTCATTTATGTCTGCACGATTCGTGACACGGATAGGACTGGAGCCAGAGTCATTATCAGTAATGCTCAATATACTTACTGGTAATGGACTTGTAGGAGTAGATAGAGTATTTTCCTCGTGTCGGATCGTAGTTAGTGGTAGAGAGTTCTCCCCTAGATTGATAGAGTTCTCGATGGCCGATTATGATGTGGTCTTAGGGATGGATTTGTTAAGGAACCAGTATGCTATGATAGACTGCCATATTGGCAGGGTTATTTTTAGCATTCCAGGCGAGCCAGAGTTTTCTTTTCCTGAGACGAAGTTGAACCTTCTCCTCCACTATTGCGGATGGTAGTAGCAGTAGTACACTTACCCTGGATAGTCGAGGAGTTTCCAGATGTTTTCCAGAGGAGCTTCCAGGAATGTCGCCAGAGCGAGAGATCGAGTTTACTATCGAGTTGATCCCAGGAACAGCCCCAGTGTCGGAGAGAGTCTACAGGATGGCGCCGTCAGAGTTAGAGATATTGTACAAGATGATTGAAGAACTCAGGACCACAGGATTCATTCGTGCAAGTGGATCGCCTTGGTGAGCCCCGATGATTCTTGTGAAAAAGAATGATGGTACGTCTAGATTATGTGTAGATTATCGTACCTTGAATTCAGTGACAATCAAGAACAGATGCCCTCTTCCGAGGATTGATGACTTTTTTGATAAACTCAAGGGGGCAGCAGTATTTTCGAAGATTGACTTGCGGTCAGGATACCATCAGATCAGAGTTAGAGAGCAGGACATCCCGAAGACAGCTTTTAGATCTAGATATGGGCATGGGGAGTTCCTTATTGTGCCATTTGGAGCAACCAATACGCCAGTTGTATTCATGGACCTCATGAATCGTATTTTCATGCCATACTTGGATTAGTTCGTGATTGTGTTCCTAGATGACATCTTGGTCTACAGCAAGAATATAGCGAAGCATGAGCAGCATCTCCGTATTGTCCTCCAGATTCTCAGAGAGCACCAGTTATATGCCAAGTTCAGTAAATGCGAGTTCTGGCTCGATCGCATTTCGTACTTAGGTCATATTATTACCAAAGGAGGAGTAGGGTGGATCCCCAGAAGATCGTAGCCATTAAGACATGGCCAATACCCAGCACAGTTGCAGAAGTTCGTAGTTTTCTTGGCTTGGCCGGCTACTACCGCGATTTGTATCAGACTTTGCTCGAATTTCAGCACCTATGACCCAGTTGACCCGCAAGGACGTACAGTTTGCCTGGACAGCTGAATGTCAGGATTCTTTTGAGAAGTTGAAGCGAGGTCTGATGATGGCTCCATTCTTACGCTTTCGGATGGGACCGAAGGATTTTCAGTATATTGTGATGCTTCAGGCAGAGGTTTAGGATGTGTTTTGATGCAGCATGGGAAGGTAATAGCTTATGCGTCACGTCAACTTCGTGATCATGAGAGGAATTACCCAACCCATGACTTGAAGTTGGCAGTAGTAGTGTTTACACTTAAGCTTTGGAGACATTACTTGTATGGAGAAAGGGTGGAGTTGTTCACCGACCACAAGAGCCTGAAGTATGTATTTATCCAGAAGGATCTTAACATGCGTCAGAGGAGGTGGCTAGAGCTACTTGTGGATTATGATGTCAACCTACAGTATCATCCCGGGAAGGCCAATGTTGTTGCAGATGCATTGAGTAGAAGAACTAGAGTTTATTTTCTTACAGCGCAGCCAATGCTATTAGCAGATCTTCAGAGATGGGTATAGAAGTTATCCTTCCTACCAATGTGGCATTGATAGCCAGCATACAAGTTCAGTCCACTATAGTCGAGAGGATCCGAATGGCACAGTCAACAGATTAAAGCTTTAGCGACTCAGAGCAGAGTGTGAGGCAGGACGAAGACCAGAGTTATGTATCCATGAAGATGGCACACTTCAACATGGAGGCATTTATGTATACCTAGAGGTGATATCAGAGAGGAGATCATGGCAGACGCTCACAGTTTTCAGTATTTCATTCATCCCGGTGGTACGAATATGTACCGTGATATCCGTCAACACTTTTAGTGGAATGACATGAAGAGGGAGATAGCCCGGTTTGTCTATCGGTGTTAGGTTTGCCAATAAGTTAAAGCTGAGCATCAGAGACCGGTTGGACTTCTTCAGCCCTTGCCGATTCCGAATGGAAGTAGGAGTATATAACTATGGATTTCGTGACTAGATTACCTAGGTCCCCGGTCGGTTGAGACGCTATTTGGGTTATTATAGACAGGCTCACGAAGGTGGCTTGCTTTCTTACGTTCATAGTTGGTCAGTCGACGGCTCAGCTAGCAGAAATGTACCTCAGGTAGATTGTCAGATTTACGGTGTTCCAGTCAGTATCACCTCGGACAAGATTCAAGATTTATGGCGCACTTTTGGCGCAGCCTGTAAGAGAGTTTGGGGACTCACCTTCAGTTATATCAGCTTATCATCCGCAGACAAATGGTCAGTCAGAGCATACCATACGAACCTTGGAAGATATGTTGAGATCTTGTACCTCGACTTCGGTGGTTCATGGGAAGATCACCTGAACCTGGTGGAGTTATCGTACAACAACAGTTTCTAAGCCAGTATCCAGATGGCACCGTTCGAGGCACTGTATGGTAGGAAGTAAGCAGATCCGCTAGCATGGGACGATGTTGGAGAGAGGCAGATGCTCAGTCCGAAATAATTACTCAGACAGTTGTGGTGGTCAGATGAGTCAGGGATCATCTTCGCGTCGCACAAGATCGCCAGCGCCATTGGGCCGATTCATATCGGTGTCCCCTTAAATTTTCTGTCGGCGACCATGTTCCTTAGGATCTCGCCTAACTGTGGCGTCATTCATTTTGGCGTACGGAGAAAGCTCAGTCCTAGGTATATAGAGCCGTTTGACATTCTAGAGCGAGTAGGAGATGTGTCCTATCGTCTCGCTCTCCGGCCGTCATTGCATGAGGTGCATGATGTCTTCCATATCCCAATTGTGACGGTATATCTCGAATCCGAGTCATGTCCTTGATCATTCGAATTGGTTGTTGATACCAACCTTTTATATGAGAAGAGGCTCGTATCCATATTGGACCGAGAGAGAGAAGATACTCAATAATAAGACTATTAATTTAGTTCGTATTGCTTGGGGTCATCACTCTCTAGATGAGTCAACATGGGAGCGTGAGGATGATATCCGATCGCATATCCCGATCTGTTTGACCCGTAAGGTATAATGTCCTTCTTATGTCTTATACCCTCAGCTTCCTTGCTTGCATGAATGATTGCTTGATTGATTGTCTAGTTAACTTGCTTGTGATTAATATGGATTGACCTTGCCTCTCTAGCCTCTTAATTAAATTTCGAGGACGGAATCCTTTTAAGGTGGAAAGAGTTGTAACGTCCTTGGTTCGGATTACATATTTTGGTATACGTATACGTATTTTGACTCATGTTGCCTGTCTATTGTATGGTTTTTTTAGCATTTCATTGCTTGGTTCGGCTTGGTTCGATTTTTCTTGCATGTGAACTAACCCCATTTATATCCCACCTACTTTTCTCTCTCTCATAACTCAGCATTTACTCCTCCTTCTTTTTCTTCCTCCTGGCATAGAGCTCCACCTATCCCTCTCCCACCGGTAAGTGCATCTTGCTTCATGAGGAACTCAAGTTTTGTTGTTCCATTTTCTTCCTCACGAGATTCTAAGACACTTAAGTACTTAGCACTTTTAATTTTCATGGCTCATTTCATGTAGATCTAAGCTTGTTGCATTTTGGATTTCTTGGGTTTTGATCTATTTAATTATTTTCAAGTTTTGAGTGTTCCAGGTTGTAGAGAATTTCGTTCTACCCCATTTTGACCTAAGAAAGTTTGGATTCTAACCTTAGATGTAGATTTTTGGAGCTTGGGAGCTATGGCATCATGGTTCTTTTCGGAGCAGTGGAGAAGAAGAACAGGCCTTAGCCGCTTGGCTCTTTCATGTGGCTATACCTTGGCCGCATGGCCCTTACCGCTTGGTCCTGGCCGCATGGCCTTCAACAGCATGGCCTGGTTGGCCTTCAGCTGTATAGCTATCTCTAGCTACTTGCCGCATGCGCCCCTTTTCCCTCCCGGCCGCATGAGCCATCTCTCCTCAGCCGCATGAGTTTTTTCCCCTTCCGCATATGCTCGTTCCTCCTTGGCCGCATGACCCTCATTTGGCCCTGCCGCATGAGATCTCCATCTATTGCCGCATAGATCTTCCAGGAGCCACATGGCTTCGGTCGGCCCGAGCCGTATGGCTTTTGTTTCCAGAGCCGCATGAGCCCGATCTTCCTGAACCGCATGAGCCCGATCTCCCAGAGCCGCATGAACCCAATTTTCTTGGCCGCATGAGCCCGATCTCCCAGAGCTGCATGAACCCGATTTCCCTTGGCCGCATGAGCCCGATCTCCCTGGCCGCATGCACCCGTCCTCTCCGAGCCGCATGAGCCCTTAACCCCTGGCCCCTTTCATGCGCCCCTTTCTCCCGGCAGCATGAGCATGCTCCCCCTCCGAGCCGCATGAGCCCGTCCTGCTTAGCCGCATGGCTTTCCATAGCCGTGCACTCCTTTTTACCATGTTGAGCTGTTACATTTATGCTTTTGTTTCATGACCCTCTGTGTAACATGGGTCCCTTAATAGAATGCTTGTACCATGTTAATTCTGAATATGTTCCATGACACGATAGTGACCCGTAGTGGTGCACTCTTGACAAGTAACATGACATGATAGTGGCCCGTCGTGGCACACTCTTGAAATAAACCTGACATGATATACTTGGATATGTTGTTGCGACGGCTAACTTGACATGACAAAGTGAATGGCCTGGATACCGTGGGCAATTATGTTTGTACAAATGAACCAGTATTGTCTTGCATCATGTCTAGGACGGGGACCCTGAGTACCACGGTCAGGGGTACCTACTGAAATTGACGAAAGCTAATAACTAGAATAATCCAGTAGTCATGAAGAGATTTTCTAGCTACAGGCAATCCCGTTATATGGTCATGCAAGAGGACTTGTAGCCTGCCGACGAGTAGGACACATTTCCAGCACACTATCATGTGTTGCACCATTCATGAACGGATATTCGACTGGATAACCTGGATGGTCTGCAGGGCTTGTGGCTGTTGAATAATCTTATTACATCTTACTAGTAACTAGGCCTGTAATAACCCTAGTTAGTTAAAGTATCAAGCCGTACTTATTGCTTGGCCATGATTGATTGGATAGAATCTAACCCAGTCTAGTCTTGTCCTGATCCTGTACAAGATTGTAACATGACCTGATTGCTTGTGCTTTACTTTATCGATAAATAGTGGAAAACCAAGTTCCGTTCAAACGAAGGGTTACAACCCCGATCATTGTTTGGTTTAAGGGTTGTAACTTGGTTATCTAAATAGTTTCATGGTTATCTTATCGTATATCATCATGATTTTCCATATCTCTTGTCCTTTATTATATGTTATTATGTTTTATGCTAATTGCTGGTTTTAGTTCTTAAATGAAGCCTCCTTTGTGGCACTTGCTCTTTCTGGGGTCTGACCCAGCTGGTTTTGTATGGCCAGATACCGGAGCAGTTCTAGAGGATCTACCGACCTTCCAGCCAGATGGTGACCACCAGGCGTAACCAAAGCAATGATGGGTTTTCCTTTTGTTCTCCCACTTTATTGTAAAATTATTCTTTTGAGGCGTTTAGCCGACGAGCACGTGTTAGCTCGATTGTACCTTACTTATTGTCTGTCTACGGGGCTGTAACATGATTGGCAAATCCTAGGGTTGATCATGTATGACTGAAACTTTTGCTAGTCTTCACATTTTGTAACGACTAGCTTCATGATCATCCAAATATGTAATGTATGGGATGCCTTACTATTGTATATTTGATGTCTAACATCTTGTAAATGTTTTTACTTGCTTGAGATTGAGACAATAGGCTTGTTCATGACCATAAGAGACTGATGGCTTGTAGTTAAACCCTAATGTATTTAGACAGCCGTGACCGTATAGCGAGGTGGATTCCATTTCAATATACGTAGCTGGCTATGTATGCCCTCGCTCTCCAGTATTCTGGTTCTGGAGCGTTACACTTCCACTTAACATGTGTGAGGTTAAACTCCACGATTGCTTATAGGATAAGGAATCAAGTATCGTATATAGAGTAATTGATTGTTTCTAGTTGTCAAGTGTAT
>JANAVB010001799.1:12383660-12462756 GCA_029216955.1 Iris pallida
CTGCCTCTCCCCTTCGGGCTGGCCAACTCCAACGGCGTCCAGCGCCCACCCCCCCTTCCAGCCGCCTTAGCTGGAGTCCCCTGGCTCCAGGCTGAGCTACCCTCCACCCCCTATCCCTCCCTCCGGGTTTCGCACCCTCCTCGCGCAGCGCACCTCTCGGGCAGCGCACTCGCCTCCCCCACTTGGGCCCCGCCCCACCCACCACGCCTTTCGAATTTCAAAAATTTGAACTCCACCGAGTTCGATTTCGGAGCTACAGATTCCAATATATATATATATATATATATATATATATATATATATATTAATATATATATATATATATATCGCTGGTTAATGACATTTTTTAGTTAGGATCTTTGCTAAGGGTTCCACCCTCACCTTGTAGGAACTTGGGCTATCTTTCGGTTCCAACCTCCAGTTTTCCATTTCAATGAAGGCTTTAGCCATTGTTTATATATATTTTTTTGTTTGTTTATATATATTTTTTGTTTCTATATATATATATTTTTGTTTCAATATATATATATATATTTTTTGTTTATATATATATATATATATATATATATATATATATATATATATATATATATATATATATATATATATATATATATATATCCTATTATAAATATTGAATATAAATGTGTATAAATATATGTGATTGTTTCTATAGGATATAGTTTAGGCTTATGGATCAGTTTTGTATAGACCCCATGAGCCTAAATTGGCCTAGTTGATTATCAAGTCGACCAAGTTGACAAAAGTCAACTTTAAGTAAACTTGATGCAAATCAACTCAAATGAGCTTAGAATGACTAGATAAGTTGTGGTTGACCTAAAAATTTGGTACATAGACTAGTTGACTTATGGTTGACCAGTTTGACCATAGTTGACCAGGTTTGACCAGAGTTGACCAAGGGTTGACTTTGACCTAAAGGACCTAGAATCATTTAGAATGCATTGTAGACTATTCTTATTTCATGTTAGACATATTGTGACCTATGTTGCCCTAAAATAGAACTCAGATACTCCATCTCAGACTCATATTCTCATCAGACACCAGGATATCAGACGAGTACATTCTCTGACCGTTTCATATTTGTTAGGAATTATTCTTGCCATAGTTTAATTTACTTGATGCTGACACGACATTAACATGGATTAGTACTATATGGATCTTTACATGAGATGTTATCCCCCTCGGGTGTATGAATACATCATGTCATGTGCTTTTCACGAACACCATGTATTTTATGGATCTTATTATTCATGTATACTCATGATCTCATGTACTCTCATGATCTAATGAGCTTCATGTATAAACTATCATGTACAATAACATAACATGTCTAGATCCTTGTATTGATTGGGACATGGGGAGTAGAAATAGTCATGTGAACAATTCCAAAGTAGTGTAATCATGTACAAACTCTTTAGTGTAATCATGTGCAAATCAAGCCGTTCACATGTCTATCTTGTACTCTAAATTATAGTCACTTACAGTTCTCTATATTTTGTCAGTTTTCTCTCTTTCTTCTATGCTTATTTCTTACAGTGTTTATGATCTTAGCCTATCACATGCTTTATATTTCCTGTCAAGATATGAACTGCGTGAGATGTATTGTACTCGTTCCCGTCCTGATTGAACTGTTGAAAATATTACGGTGATGAGGAGGAGCTCTGTCCTACGTATTATGCACAGGCTTAGATGACACCGGTGACTTGGACCCTCAGGAGGATCCTACATTGCTGAAACTTGCCTATTGTCCAGATTAGATTTCTAGACTAGTTTCCCCTTGTTGTCTTACTTATGTACTTTCAGTTCTGGATATTGATAGATGTGTATATTCAGATATTACTCTCATTTTAGTTGGTTGGAGATTACTCTTCTATCTCATATTTCCATATATTCTCTTTATTCACCTTAGATGCTGTGATTGATTTGTACCTTTATATTGTTCTCCTTTTGGAGTGTATATCATTGTACAGTTTGGTTAATGCTAGATGTTGTGACCTAGGATAGCGTTCTACCGTCGATACTGCGGCGTAGGCTGGACGTACCCACTTCTCGTGCCCTTACACTGGGTGCGTGTCGTGACACCTATGTGGTACTTCAGACGGATCTTGCACAAAGGTTACTTTTATCTGCGTTGAAGCCACTAATTGTAGTATTGGATGCAGTCAACCGGTGCATCGGTATCCCCAATGTTTGGAGCAGACTTGAGGGATAATGCTGAGGTAAGATCCAGATCGATTTGTATCTGGTCTACCTTGATGGCACCAACGTACCCTGTGTAATACAGTAGTCTGTTGTGCTTGTTATTCTTGAGTAGCATGTCCTGCTGAGTGAACGTAATATTGGGGATGATTTCCTCCATACTATGGCAGCATGGACATGCAGCTGGATCCTCCTTAGGCTGTGGGACCTAGCTTATAAATGACTCAGCATCCTTTAGTGCTTCACATAGAGCATCCCGCGTATCTTTAGAGAGTCGGAGAAGCTCAAATAAAGATAGCCGGAGTATTAGCTAGATGCGCTAATATGTCTAAGTTATGGGGTTTGGTCAACCCCGAGGCACCATCTTTTCTTAGAGGCTTGTCAAAACGAGCCTCCTTTTGCTTTTATTTTTTTCTATCGTAGGTTAGGACAACCCTCCCCTGAAGCGATAGGAGGCGCTTCTTCAGCCGGAACTCATCCTGCTGAGTATTTTGCTTAGACCTGGTCACTACTAGCAAGGCTTCTTCAGAGGAGGTAGTGACCATTCAACAAGACTTGGACTTCTTGTTTTTACTTTTGGTGGTAGGGCATACCACCGATTGAGTCTGCTCAGGGGTCAGATCTGGGTGAACCTACATGATCTCATCCTGGGACGTAGTAGTCGCACCAGCCCACTCATGTTGTCATGAGTCGGAGGAAGGTTGGTTACCTCCATTGTCGCCTTTGGGATAGGGACGATGCCATCTTGAGCCTCAGTTGGTGGAAGGGTACCAAACTGAAGGGATACCATATTCGTCGAGACTGTTTTGTCCTCATAGTCGAGAGTGAAAACATTCGCATTTATTATGTGTTGGATATAGTTCTTAAATATATAGCAATCTCGAGCTGGGTGCCCGACGAACCGATGATAGTGACAGTATTTTAGGTCGCTGACTCTGTCAACCTCATCAGAGCGCTTATGATCATTGCAATTTGATCTTATCGCCTTGCATAAGCACCTGGAAGAGCTGTAGAGTATCTTCATCATTGAAGGAGTAGACCTCCTTCTGCCGTGGTACGGCTGGTGGCTTCTGAGCAGGGGTTGACGCACCCTTGGAAGTATTAACAGTCAATCTGCTTCTTTGGATTCATGCCCATTGTGTTATTGTTGTTGTTGGAGGGGCATTTCCTTTTTTCGTTAAACGCAGGGAAGCTGACACCCAGGAGGCGAGCATCTCGGGCCTTTATTTTGGTGCTTTCAGCATCGATGATGAGCGCGGTCCAGTCTGTATATTGGGTAGAATCAACCCAAAGTTTAACCACCGGCGTCATGTTCTTGTGGCATGAATCCATTAGCACCGGCTCAGGAATACCAGGAGGTAGCCTTAGACATGCTTGACCGAAGCACTCGATGTAAGCTCAAACTGACTCTTTTTCCTTCTGGGTGATTTTTATGAGGGAAGACATTGTTATGTCCATTCCACCGTCATAGAATCGAGAGAAAAAGATGCTTTAGATCCTCGAAGGAGGATATGAAGTTATCAGGTTGGCTGTAGAACCATTCGTATGCTACCCTCTTTAATACCCAATCAATAGATTTTTCAGCAAGGCGTCATCCTTCGATAAGTGCACCATCATGGAGGCAAAGTATGTCAGATATAGTCGGGGAGACTCCTTCTCGTCGAATGGTGTCAGCGATTGTGGTTTATACTTGGGAGGATAAACCACGTTGTTTCACTTAGGAGGATAGGGTTACCGAATTCGACCTTCTGACGCTCCTCATGTTTGTCTTTAGCTTCTATACGAGTGCGTAGATCCCTCACTGTAGAAGCATGAAAAATGCAGCATCCCTAGGCACAGGCGGGTACCCTTATTACCCCCCAGCTTCACACAGGTGCAGGCGATCAGATGCACAGACCAGCCAAAGATAGAGACATTCTCAGAATAAAGTTCAGAAAAGAATTTTTTTAATTAATCATGGCTACAAGGGTCTATCACAGACTTGTCGCAATTACATAAGAGAGAAACTTCCTGAATCCTAATTACAGGGATCAATTGCAAAGTCTTTGCTACATAAGTAAGAAAAGAAACTCCTATAGATCCAGGAGAAGGTTCATTTTCACCGGCAACCTCCACAGTGTGACCATCATGGGCAGAAAGACCAGAGGAGATGTATACAGTCTCCATCAAAGTCTCCTTCCCGCCGACTTATAACATGTCAGAGCAAATCATCTCATCGTCGAGAGAAGCTGGGGCTCCAATATATACAGAAGCAGTAGAAGAACCCAGACCACAGCATGGCGAAGCCCCGCAGCCCTCAATGAGTAGGGCAGATACGGTCGGCTGCTCATCGGATGGGCAACCAATCCTAACCCCGTAGTCAGGACCTCCAAGACGTTGCCTAGAGTCAAACTCCTTAGGGAGGATACTTGGATACTTCTCAAGAGCAGTGACGGCTCCTTCTAAAAGAATTATTCTATAAGAACATGGCCCCTTCGAATGAGAGAAGCCCCAACTGACAGCCGACTTATGCAAGGCCAGCGGCCATCTGAAGCTAAGTCTGGATCAAATATGGTGGTGAAGGGTGCCATGAATAAGATAGTGACTCTTCAGAGGAACACTTCCCCTTTATAGGACCGGAAGTGGTCCAAACTATAGGCCACTTGGCCGACGGTCAAAATTCCCACATTAATGGGATGGGCCTAGGACTTGGCACAATGGGTCTCAATTAATAGGCCCATTCAAGTGAGTCTCCAAACTGTTCAAATGCTCCTTCGAATTTCCCAATTAATGGTGGCAATTAAGAAGGAGTCTGCATTCAAGGGTAGTCGTTTACTTTTTGAAAGGAAGACTTAAAAGCCAAGCAGTCTCCAACTAGAGGCATAGGCACCCCACTGTGTTCCTTTGCTTCGAAGGCACAGACAGTACATCCCCCTCTCAGAAGCACAAATAGCTGCTTCGATCCAAGTACCTGGCCCGTTCAACTACACATTTTTTTTCATCAAAGACTTGGGAGACACCGTTTGCCTCAGCATAAGCTCGACTGCTACTCTAAAGCACAGTAAAATGGTCTATCGGAAGCCGCAGCCTACTCGTCGCCCTAAAGCGCAGGTAATTTACCCGAAACATAGCCTACTTATTGCCCCTAAAAGCACAGAGGCCCCGTAATCTTCGAAACATAGTCCACTTGTCACCCTAAAGCACAGAGGCTCCGTCGTCTCCAGAAGCACAGTCTTCTCGTCGCCCCAGAAGTACAGCCAGTCTTGCCTGAAGCACAGACGGCATGGTCCCACTCAATCGGCTTGCTTAAACTGCCTCTCTCAAAGATAGGATTGAGATTGATCAAGTTGATAATACGAATATCTTATCAGATTGATTTGAATCTCGGACGAAGATTACATAGAATCCAAATCTGAGATAAAATCCCAAGATTTGCTCGGCTACATCCGAACAAGCAAATCGGCACATGCCATGTGTCACCTCCTTAAGTTATTTTGATAACTACCAGAGATCTCGTTTGAGGAGAATCTTAACATCCACCACGTGTCATCGCCATAGAAGCCCGTACCGTACAAGAATGATAGAATCCTTCATATTTCAAAACCCTAATGCACATCGCATATGTGCTCCTCTCTCCTATAAATAGAGAGGTTTTCCCCCAACAACAGATCGACAATGAGAAGAAGATCTACTGAATTATCAAAATCTTTAACTTTGACGTCCTCATGATCGACAACCCTAGAGTTCCATCGAAGGTACCAGAAAGTCAGAGCAAGTCTCATATCATCATCGGATCGTCAATGGAGTAAAGGAGCCACTGCAGTGCTCGATCTACACTTCACACTTTCCCAGAAACTTTTGTACTTAGATTTTTTGCATAAGAATCGATTGTACTCTTTTTACATTCATAATACAAAAAGTTCATTCAATCTTTTGTCATGTCGAACAAGATGACGACTATACAGAGGACTACCTTCTCCTCCAACGAGAAGGTGGTAACGTAATCTGATGATGACTTGCTGGGATCCTCTCAGAAGTTGTTGGTTGTATGCTTCGACCAGCAAGATTTCGAAGATCTCCTTTCTGAAGAGAAGTCGAGCCCTTCGAAGAGGTTCGTAAATACGAAAAAGAGTCGACGGACCTGGGTGCCTAAGGCGGCTGCGACGAGGAGCACGACGGAGGGGAATGCATCTCAAACCCCCCTCGTCGATGAAGCCCGAAGACCCTATGGCAAGCGTGACAAAGGCGCAACGTCGAAAGAAGCAGATGACAGCTCACCCGCTCGTGGAGGATGCTGCACCGGTGAGAACTTTTATCTTCGACCGAATAACTAGTCCATCAGGTACTACGCATCATCTAATCGTGGTAGGAGAAGATCTAAGGCAACACTTGCCCCATACGATCAAATTGCTATGCCAATGGCGGACCGGAGGCCCGCGTTGACATAACACGCGCAACCGATGGAAAGCTATTCAAGACCATCCCAGACTCTTGGAAGCCTTGTTCGGCGGAATGCCGTCATCCCTTGAGCACCCACTCGCACTACTCAACGTCGGGGGTACATCATCAGCGACTCCCTGATCGAGGTATACTCGGACCTCATCCACAAGAACTCGAAGGAAGAATGCCTTCTCCATATCTCTTCAGCCATGCACAACGCTCCTGTGTACACGAAGAAGTAGAGGCATAAAGATTTCGTCTTTTCCTGCAAGCGTAGGACGTGAGAAGAATCTGAGACACAGTTGGTGTCTAATCAAGACCCAACTGTCTCATATTGCCATCAACTACTGCTGTTGTCAAGCAGATCCATCCGCCAAAAAAGGAGGTCCGTCTTTCAAAGGCTATGATCGAGTACTTGTAAAGAAGAAGAGCTCCGTGTTGCTTCATGCAATGTTGCTCGGGACTCTCCGTCCCAGAAAAGCTATCCAAGAAACCCCTTTCTTCGGTTGGCAAGTCCAAAAACCGGCCTGGGGGTAGCAAGAAGCATGTGCCCAAGGAAGGCATGTTCCAACACACGCCTCCAAGGATGGATCATCGTCACAAGAAAATGGTTCACCGACGCTGCACCTGCAGTAGGTAGCCAGCCTGCTACGGTGTATAACAACCCTTCGTTTCAGCATGACGAAGAGATGACACCGAAACTTCTGGGCAAGCAGTCAGAAGACCGCGAGTAGAAACAATATCGAGTCAGAGGACGATCGTAACTTGCCAGTTTTCCCACAAGACGAGCACCTGCACTCCGAACCCGAAAGTAAGAGATCTACCACCCCTTCCACTTATACATACATAGCATCTGTGCACATGACGGCTGATGACAACGAAGAATCAAGCGAAAGTGTTGATCAGCAGAAATGCATTTGAAGGAAGTCTTAACGCGTTAAACATATCTACGCAGACTTTAGCCTCTGTCGTTCTGGAGATCCAAGACAGGTTGGTTCCCACTGCCTCCATACTTGCGGCTTCGACGGTTCGTGAGGGGTCTAGTACCCTTTCCGTCACTAACCAAGTGCACAGTCATCGGCCACTCCGTCGACCATCAATCCAGCAGTATCCAACGAAATACAACAAGCACTCGAGGAGTTATATGCTCGCCACGATGCCAAAGAAAAGCGAGCCACACTCCAGAAGATGGGCATCCGGTAGCCTTATCCTGCTTATGGGACGATGTCGTTTATCCTCCTAAATATAAACCACAGACTATCACCCCTTATGATACTAAGGAGTCACCCAGACGATACTTGAGGTACTTTGCCTCAGTAATAGGACACCTGCAAAGGATGACGCCCTTCACTAGCGTCTTTGTTGGAGCTCTATAGGGGGTAGCCTATGAATGGTTCTGCAGTTTGCCTGACAACTTCATTAAATCGTTTGAAGACCTGAAGAACATGTTCGTGGAACGGTTCTATGAAGGAGGGCTGGACATAACGATGTCTACTATCATGGACATCGTTCAGAAAGAAAAAGAGCCCGTACGAGCGTACATTGAACGCTTTTACAAGGCTGCTCTAAGGCTACCTCCAGGCACGCCTGAGCCCATGCTCATGGATTCATACTGCAAGAATATGCTCCCTGCCATCAAACTGTGGCACAGTGCTCCCTGCACCGAGTGGACGCCCTTCATTACTGAAGCAGGCGTAGCTCAGAAAAAGGTACAGGATGCACAACTCCTGGGTCTGAACTTCCCCTCTATTGAAGATAAAGAAAGCGAGTAAGAGACGATAAAGGCAAGCAAGCTATGGCCATCAATATTACAAAGGGTCCAGCGCTCGTGAGCTCCAAGCCAGCAGAAGCGTAGAAGCCGAAGGAAAACCTACTCCTTCAATGACGAAGACACGCTCGAATTATTCAAGATGCTGACCAAGGGCGGCAGGCTACAGCTTCTACCTCCCAAACATCCTGACGAAGTAGAAAAGGTGGATAATCCTAAGTATTGCCATTACCACCAGCACATCCACCACTCAACACGCGACTGCTATGTGTTGAAAAGACAGATTCAACGTCTTATCGATGCCAAAGTCATCTCCCTCGATTATGAGAAAAAGACTGTGACGGCCAACATAGTCACGATACTGTTCGGGAGCTTCCCGGTAGCCGAGACTCAAGATGGCGTCGTCTCTATCCCAAAGGTAATGATGAAAGTCGTCAACCTTCCGCCCACCAGGGACAATGCTCAGGGCCTCATCCCCTTCACAACACCGCAAGGTGAAGCGATGTGGGTTCATCCAGATCTCACTCTGACAATTGTGCCAGCAACACTCCCGGCTAAAGGAGGAAGGTCGGGACATGTCGTATGGTCTCCTCCTCGGTAGAAGACACCAGGGTGACCACTCGTTCAGATCTCCAGCAAGAGGGAAAACAGGCTTCTGAAGAAGAGACGCCCCCACCGGTGACCCATTCTACTCCCGATACAGCACAAGTCGGACCTTCTCAACCTCCTGCCGCAGATAAGCAGAAACAGAAGGAGGTCCGCTTTGATAGGCCTCTACGAAAGAACTCGGTAGTAGGCCCGATCAATCCCTACAACTTCGATATACTGGCGCAACTAACAAACACGCCGGCTTGGTTATCACTCTTCGAGCTTCTCCGGCTCTCCAAAGCAACTGGACGCCCTCAGCAGGCGCTGCAGAATGCAGAGGCTTACCTAGCGCAGGTGAAGCAACCCAAGAAAGACCCTGCGGTATGTCCACACTGCCATAGCATGGTCAAGGTGATTCCTAACATCACCTTCACGCAGCACGATATGTTGCTAAAGAATAACCGACAACCGACACCTGTACTACACAGGATATGAGGGTGACATCAAGGTCGATCGCATTCACATCGACTCGGGCTCATCGCTCAGCATCATCCCTCGAAGTTTACTCCAAGCTCTAGGGATCCCAATGTACCGTCTCACGGCATAGAACGCCACCATAAGCGCTTCAACGCGGGGAAGAGTGAGCCTCTGGGAAAGATCCGATTGAAGTGCCAGATAGGTGATCTTCATACTGATGTTACATGTTACATCATCGATGCAGACATAAACTGTAACATGTTGCTTGGACGGCCATGGATCCATAAGTATATGATCGTCCCTCCACCCTTTCAGTGCATGAAGTACGTCAGTGACGCGACCGTCAAAGAGGAGTTCGCTGACATCGACCCATTTCTAGGTCTTAAAACATATTGTACGATGTCGATCTGCACAAACCACTCCCATGGGACGACGAGTCCAACGATGCCGATGACGAAGTAGAAGCTGTAGCCGTCACGAAGGACCCATAAGGGTTCGACTGAAAGGGAAGCCACCAAAGACTCCAGCCCCCCCCCCGGTCATCACTCTGGGACAAGGCTCCAGTACGTCCTCCTCTGACGACATCAAGCCAGGATCCCCTGCAAATAAAGATCTCCCGAAAGGCCGACACCCGCTTCAAAGCTGCAAGATACTCTGGTTGTGCCTCCCGCGGTGATCAAGATGAAGCAAAAATCTCCTCCACCACCTTCTGCAGAAGCTCTTACCCGCGAGAATTCCAAGATGATGTCTGGCCAATACCGAGACACAGTCTTTAGACAATGTAATCCCTCGGGATAAAATTTTGCATTTTATTAATAGGAAGTTGTCTTCTAATTACTCATGTGCACATTGGAACACTAAGTACTTCTTAGACAACGCTCTATGTACTCTACAAATGCAAGTGACAACCGCCAACCTTGTAAACCGAGTTGTCCCCTCCAAAGGCTCCTATTTCCTAGTCCCGCCAAGGAACCCGGAGGAGCAACCTATCGTCTTTGGTCGACTGGAACATCTGCAGCGGCCAGCCCCAAGCGAACCGAAACCCGATGACGGCAAGTTGCAGCTCTACCGCTATGTTACTCAAGCCAAATATCTATCCGTAAGATGGGATATGACTTGAACAGCAAAAAGGGCTGAACTATGGCAAACGTCGGTGGCTTCCCTTACGAGTTCGTACTCCGAAGGGGAAGCCTCAGAACTACTACCAACGTACTCGTTAGGGGTTGGGGTACATTACTCCTACAACCACTTCAAAGAGTTCAGAACTAAGGCTCCGTTACTCGTATTCTTTCGGCTCTTCAACCTGGGATTCTGATACCAGTATAGGCTGGGACCTCCAGAAAGTTCTATCCGTTAACATGGTCTCCACAGATGATCCCGCAGAGGAATAAAACTAGGCACTCAATTTCTTCGAAGAAGAACCCTGAGCTTAACACCTTGGCTCTCAGTGGGAATGGAGTTTCGAACAGCGAGAGCCTCCCACCGAGGACGAGGTCGTCCAGATCGACTTAGGGGATGAAACTTCCCCTAAACCCATCTTCAACAGCAACACCAACAAGAGCTCTTGCGCCCTCATGAGTGCTCGTAGATCCTGGTAAAAACTTGTTCAACCCTCCTACAGTAAATTACAGTAAGTAAAGCCATCCACGTCCATATTACCTCTGGATTGCTTTCTTATACCCGTTGTG
The DNA here is from genome assembly GCA_029216955.1 of Iris pallida. NCBI lineage: Eukaryota > Viridiplantae > Streptophyta > Magnoliopsida > Asparagales > Iridaceae > Iris > Iris pallida. The sequence goes on from JANAVB010001799.1 coordinate 12,394,821, forward strand.
CATCTACCATGTCCATATCACCTCTGAGTAGTTGTATCTCCCATAAAGGCTCTGTGTCATCATAACCACATAGAAAACATTTCACGTCCATATCACCTCTGTAGTGTCCTTCTATAACTGTGTCTACCATGTCCATATTACCTTTGAGTAGTCACCCCCGTTAATAACCCCAAAGTTGTCATAACTCCCTAGAATACAGCCACATCCATATTACCTCTGAACTGTTATTCTAGTAGAAGGATGCTTGTCATATCTATATTACCTCTGAGAAAAGCACCCTTTCCATGACAATCATCCACAATTGTCATTTATAACCCTTCACGTCCATATTACCTCTGAGTTATTTTATATCCTCGTAGATTCTATCCCTACCATGTCCATATCACCTCTGAGTAAGGAAGTTTCTCCACAAAGATTCGGTGTTTGCCACGTCCATATTACCTCTGACTAAATACCTTGTCCCCAATAAATTCGTTCCCTTGTGGGAATTCCTATCCTTGTACAGATTTCACAAACATGAATATGAACAGAGAAAGGGAAGCAAAGAAAATTTTATATGTGATTGAAATATATTTGCTATTACAAAAGAGATTCTCTCTCACAAAGAGAGAAGAAAATCAAAATTGGGAGGACCGGTTCCGAAGCTCCCCATAGACCCTTCAAACGGGTCTTCTAGGCATCACAAATGCATGTGCCATGCGCTCAGCCTCTTAAAGCTGACGGCTTCGTCATCAAATATGGGCAGAGTCTAGCGTGCAAGGGCCAGCTCGGCCTGACGAATGCCAATGTTGTTCTTCTTCTGGGCTAGATCCTCAAAGCACTGGCGGAGAACTTCCACCTAGGTCTCGTACTCTACCAGATTGCTTTCAGCCAGAGCTAGGTTCACTTCTAACTTGTGAATCTGCTCTCGAAGGGCCCGGCACTCCGATTCTGTGGCTGCATGACAACAGGCTCGAACCTCGTCAGTGCCAGTCACTGGCTAAGCTCGGCCTCAATCTCTGCGAGCGGCCTTGCAAGTCTAGATGCCACTGCTCGTACTGGAAAATGGTAGAGGCAATCTTCTCCAACACCTCAGTAACCAGAGTCGGGATACCGCTCTCAAGGTTTTGCAACTCTAAGGCAATGGCGTCCACCTCGTCCATTAGGTTGGCTATTGCATCCGCCTTCGCCCTATACACCGGATAACGGCACAGAGTTACTAGTGCACCCTCAACTATAGGGCGAGCACGTTTGAGTGAGTGATTGTACAGTAGGGCGCCTCTAGACCGCGATAAAACATAACGAATGGCTCCCAAGAGAGCGTCAGAATAAAAATCATCATCAGCTAGGCTCATCGGAGTCACGGGAGAAGCCGCAGCCTAAGGCCCAGGGACGAAGGCAGCAGCCGAACTCTGCCCTTGTACCAGAGCAGACATAGGAGGAGCCATCGGTGGGACACTCGATGGCCTGGAAGGCACAATTGTCTCTTCAACCACCCGAACCGTCGAGACTGGTCCTGCGATAATTCCTATGGCCCTTGCTCTAATGGCCACGTCATTAATCGTCTGATCGACGGCCAGATCACCGACTTCCATATTGGCCCCTACGAGGGCAGACCCTAATACTTCCCCTCGGTTGGCACCACATCAACCACGGCTCATCCGCAGCTGGTTCCGTGCAATCTTCTGAAAGACAAAGCTGGCGGGTCCGTAGACCTTTGTAGCCCATAGAAAAAAGGAACAGGAGAAGGAATTTCCTCCAAGTCAGAGCGAGCAGTAGTGGCATCCCATTCCTCTGTCTCTATGCCTCGAGGCACATAAGGCACAGGTTCTTCAGAAAGCCCTGAGCCGCTCTGACCATGAAGGTCCCACCTGCTCAAGCTACGCAATCATAAGATACAAAAGAATGGGCGAGCTCAAAGAGTAGAAGAACTTACCCCGAGGAGGATCCAACGTAACGAGTCGCTACACCCTTCGCGGGCACATAAGCTATTATGGCTCTTTTTGCAGGGGGAGATCTCCCCAGGCAAGATTGTACACTCTCGCAGGTCACCGAGGAGTCGCTCCTCCTCTCTCTCTTCTTCAGACGAGCTAGAACCATCATTGGCTTCACTATCAACGGGCGCCGGCCGTGGGGAAGCAAAAAGGGTGAGGGAGTTGTTTCAAACTTTGTCCCCTTGAGCAGACTCCGCTGACGATCGTACTCCGGTAAGAAAGTATTATAGACGCAGTAAAACCAGGCAGCATAGTACAGAAGACTCGCCTCCCCCTATAACGAAGGAGTGGTGAAGAATATGCTTGTACGACCGACATTATAATAATGCCAGGCTCGAGCACCATCTAAAAGACCACCTCGTAGCCAAGACAGACACTCGGATTACCCATCATCGTTTGGCTATAGTCAAATGGCGAGCGAACGACTGGGCAAATATGGCTCCAAGAATACGATTTTGATTCTGGTACACCAGGTGGGAAGGACGAATGGATTGCAACCAGAAGAACGCCCCTGAGGTCTGGTTCTCGTCCACCAACCCCTCGTCTGAACGAAAGCTGATATAGGAAGGTGCAATCCTGTAGATGGCATACTCTCCCAATCGACCCAGCATCCATCGACAAGTGGAAAGGTCCTAGGAACCCACACCGCGTTCTCGTAATTGTGTAGGGTCGTATCTCCCGCCTCGTATCCCAAGAGTGCTAGGATTTATCAGACCGGGGCGGTACAGAGCTAACCAACCCATCAGGTAATGATAGGGGAGCTCGACTGACGGGAAATCCTCATACTCCTACCACAATCGAGGATTTTCTAGGAAAACCCGTAGGCCGCGCAGGACGTTACACACCATTGTCGGTAACAACGCCAAAGGTTACCCAAAAGCAAGCGTCACGGCGGGCAAGATCAGGTCCTGGCTAATCCGGTCAGCAGGACCAGAACCCCCTGGCACTACGGCCTTCCGTAGCCACATCATCAAAAAGGCTACCAAGGCCGCTTTGGGGCTCACCGGGACCAAATTCTGGCTGAAGAAGCTGTGAATGTCAGAAGTGGAATTACCCTCATCATCCACGGACGGAGCCGATATCCCAACGACACTCATCATGTCATCCACCTCGTCGACAGTATACGCTGGGCGTGCGGTATAGTAAGGCAGCCCCGGCGTCGATGGAAGCCAGATAAAAATATAGTTAACCAAGCCTGGATATGAGTAGGTCCTGCGCCTTGTTATGGTGTCGGCACACTTGGTAGTGGCAGAACAGCTCCTTGAATACATCCATCATGGAAGGATACTTAGTCTCCATGGCGAGAAACTCCTCCTTACAGGGAGTATACTCCTCATAAGGCTGACTCCCCCATGGTAACTTTGAGATGGCGCGCATCTCGTGAAGAGCCAGGCCCAATTTTCTGTAAGGGGTAAAAAATGTCCCTGTGTGACAGTTGAACATCTCCAGCAGGGCAAGGAAAAGTGCACGGTTGATAGCAATCCCGTACATGGTGGCTTAACGCAATGGTGAATACCCGTGTTCTTCAGGTCCCCTTTAAACTTTTTAACATCCAAATAGATAATGCCTTCCACTCCATGTCAGGATAGATCCATCCATCGACATGAAGGCACCCTTGGATAAGTACAACAGGAAAATAATAGTATATTAGCGTAGAGAAAGGCACGATGGGGACGCGTCTCAGCCGCGAATACATCAGATACATTACTAGGGAGTAGGACACGCAGTATAGTAGACAGACCCTGGGTACAGCCTAGAAGTAGTCCTTCGGGTCAGAGCATACCTCCCCCTCGATGTAACCAATCAATAGGTCCTTACACTCTGGGGTCAAATCCTAATACATGCTATGTGCTTCAGACATGCAAGAGAAGGCAGAAAGCGGGAGATGACGAGAGACAGAAGGCACGAACAAAGGAGTGCCACCACCGTTCTTGAAATACCATTTTTTGGTTATTTCCAAGACCATCGCGTCCTGTAGCACTAATTCGTCACCAAGCAGGAAGCGAGGCTTCAACATCTCGACAGCATCACGAGGACCTGACGACCAGCCTCGGTCCATCATGCGACAGAAATAGGTGAGCCTCTGCCCCCGAATCATGACCAGACGAGCACTTGGTTGATATAAAGTGAGTCCCTGAACACTTGGTTGATCTGAAATGCCGCATCGGCGAGCTGTGTGCCGATGCTTAGCTTTGCTTCTATTTTATTTTTAAAATGTAGTTCCTTTTTCCTTTTTATGAGAAAAAGAAATAAAGAACTTTTGTTCGTTCCTTCTTGTCATGAACTTTATGTGAGAATTTGTAGACTTAGCATCTATAAATCACCTTGGTTTTAGGTACAATGATAAGTTGAGATGATGATGGAAATTCGGTTAGCCAACATGTTTACTCAGAGGTTCTGTGGACATAGTAAACATGGGGTTGGGGTTTGTGGTAGAATTTTCTACTCAAAGGTTATATAAACATGGTAAGAATAAACTATATGGAGACATAGGGAACAACTCAGTTGTAATAGGACATGGATGTTAATGTGCGAGTATAGCAACATAAAGGTTGCTAAATGAGAATGTTTACTCAGATGTAATATGGACATGGTAAACTTTTATTTAGAGTCATCTTACACAGAGGTAGGATTGAGCTCTGCGGGGATATAGAAAACAATTCAGAGGTGATATGGACTTAGATGTTTTCTACTGGGAAAATGGTGAGAGAATATCCAAGAGCAGCTTCCAGAGATATATGATGATCAAGAGGGGTGAACCTGATTGCCGGATTCATAAATACTTGCTAGGGATGTGGAAATACATGTTGATAGGCTTCAAATATAGTATTTCTTTAGGAACTTGCCATTGATCGGTATCATGAACAAGTCTCCATTATGTTTTGTGAGTCGCTAGGCACCGTTATAGTACATCGTCTCTATGACGAAGAGACCTTCCCATTTGGGTTCGAACTTCTCGGCTGTTTTGTGAGTCACCACCATTGGCCTTCTGACTGATAGGACAAGGTCACCCACTTGGAAGGTTCTTTGTTTGACTTTCTTATTGAAATCTCCAGACATGCGAGCTTGATAGAGTTCGATGCGTTGTTGAGCCAAAAAAATATTTTTCATCAAGAGCCCCTAGCCCCTGTAGTTGGAGACGTTGATTGTCTTTATTTATTAACTAGTTTGTAATAGCCACTCATAGTGAAGGAATCTGGATTTTGAGAGGAAGGACTGCTTCGCTCCCATATACCAGTAAAAATGGTATGTTACCAGTTGGAGTCCGGACCGTTGTACGGTAGGCTAAAAGGCATTTGCCTAGCTTCTCATCCTAGTCACGTGTATTAGATGACATGACTTTCTTAAAAAGTTTTACGAATGTTTTTTTGAAGGCCTCGACCAATCCGTTCGCCGCTGGATGTAGGCGGTAGATGCTACATTCCGGATGTGATTCTTATCACAAAATCTGTTGAACGCATGGCTTATGAATTGTGGACCACTATCGTGAATGATCCTTCGAGGTACCCCAAAATGATAGATGACGTGATGCTTGATGAAGCTAATCACCTTCGAGATATTTACCTCTGATAGAGGTACTGCTTTCGCCCACTTAGAGAAGTAGTCGGTAATCGCCAAGATGAAACGTTGCCCTTTGGACGACGAAGGGGTAATTTGTCCGACTATATCCATACCCCAGGCCTCAAATGGCTAAGAGGCGACCGTAGGGTATAGAAACTCTGAAGGTCGATGGATGAAGCCAGCGTAAACTGACAAACTCGACATTTCTTGGCATATTCAATAGCGTCCGCCATCATGGTGGGCTAGTAATAGTCCATGCGTCAGAGTCGATCATGTAGCTTAGGACCCAGTTGATGAGCTTCGCAGGTAACGTAATAGGCTTCCCGGAGAGCTTCGACCGCCTCCTCATTTGATAAACATTGGAGAAAAAAATTTGTCGTATGAATGACAATATAGCATCTTGGTAGTCGTATCATAGTAGAACCGGAGAGAGCATCTTTTACAGACAAAACTTCCTTCGGGTCATCGGGAAGGATTTCGTAGACTGCACAGTCGACAAATGGGAATCGTTAGTCCCTCACGTTCATATTAGTGTGTGTTTGCATTACGTGGTTTAGGCACATACATAAGCTATTTTTAGGACACAACAGTTTTCGGCCAATCACGATGACGAAGTGTTTAGTCCCGAAAGGAGCTGCCAAAGAGGCAGCGTGGCCAGCTAAAGTTTCTGTCTCTAGATTTTGTAGCCAAGGCACATGTTCTATTAAGAACTTCGCAAAACCAGAGACGATGTCCAGGGCTACTTACGGTAGGGGAGAAGGTCTTCGTCGCAGACCTCGTATTGCCCTCGAACCTAGTTGACGATGAGTTTCGAATCACCATATGATTCGAGGTATTCGAGCCCCAGTTGTCTTGCTAACTGGAGCCCAATAATGAGGGCGTTATACTCCGCACATTGTTGGAGCGTAGCTCTATGAAGGAATAAGAACGCTGGATGACCAGATTGTCTGGAGAGAACAAAACCACCCTACTTCCGCGATGATATATCCCTTAGGGCCTGTTCTTGAAGCATCATCATAGAACATCCGCCAGATGAAGTTCTTCGTAGAGTTTCGACGTTAACGGTATCGGGTGTGCGGCGAAGAAGTCGATCAGCACTTGTCCCTTGACAGCTTTTTATGGGACGAATACCATATCATATGGCAATAACAATATTGCACATGTAGCTATCGATAGTTTAGCACTCCTGGCTTCGTCATAGGGATCCTGAGTGGATTAACCTAAGAGATGACATGAATCATCTGACCCATCACATAATGGCGAGTCTTCTGTATAGTGAATACCAAAGTTAGACACTCCTTTTCGACAGGATTGTACTGATGTTCGGCCCCAATCATAGTCCTGCTTAGGGAGTAAATGGCCTGCATCATTGTTCTGAGCCAGTAAGGTGCCGAAAGAATGATCCATTACACGAACGTAGAGAAGAAAGGGTCTACCCACCACTGGTGCTACCAAGACTGGAGGGTTCGTGAGGTAAAGACTTGATGTCGTCGAACGCCTTCTGGCATTCTTCAGTCCAGACGTCTTCTTTATAAGCTTGGTGAAGGGTTGGCATCGTCCAGAAAGATTTGCTATAAATCTTCTGATATATGTGATATGTCCTTGTAGGCCTCGAAGCTCTCTCAGATTCTTCGGAGTGTGCATGTCAAGGATAGCCTTAGTCTTTTCAGGGTTGATGTGGATACCCTTTGCCGTGATAACGAACCCAAAAATTTGATGCCTCCCAATCTGGATGTTGCTCCTCGCAGATGAACCCATTTGTTATGAGCTTATCTACTTCCTTCTCAATGGCATCCATGATGTTGGGATGGAAGCGTCACTATTGCTTCTTAGCTGGCTTAGCATTAGGTAGGATGTTAAGACTATACATTACGACCTGTGGGTCCAACCCCGGCATGTCTTCGTAGCTCCAAGCGAAGATGTTGATGTATTCCTTGATAAGTTGTACCAAGGATCTCGATCTTCTCCTGATAGACTTTTGGTAACAAAGATGGGCTTGGGTGAGGACTCATCCCCTATGTCAATTTGCTCAATTTCATCTTCAGTGGGAGGTTTCCGTTGTTCGAAGCAAGACTCCCTTTAAGATCCTCAGCGTTGCACCCAAGGTTCTTCCTCGAAGAATTTTGGTGTCTGATCATCTTCTTCTTCTGGAGGATGTGTGGATGTCATGTTTACCAACAATACCTTCCTGAAGATTGGGCTGATGCTGGTGTCGGAGTTCTAAGTTGAAGCTTTAGATGAAAGAGAATGCACCTCGGCCTCAGTTTTCAAACTTTTGGGGTTGTTTGAGGCGTAACATAGCCCACCCCACGTCAAGTGCGGTGGTAATAGTCTTGAGGCCTCCCCTTTGGAATAGGAAGTTGTAAGGGAAGGCGTCGACCCTTGCCGTAGTTCAAGCCTTTACTACTATTCAATTCGTAGCCCATTTTTTGAATGAGGTACTTTGATTAGTATAACGCTATAACGGTATATTTGCATTTTGCCGCTATCGGGCCCTGGTTCAGCTGGAGGGAGGTCCTGATGATGTTCTACTTTGCCAAAGATGATAGATTTTTTGTCCTTTTTCCTGGGTGGAACTATATAAAAGACTCCTCAATACGAGATAACCTGATTTATATTATTGACATTCATTACTTGTATTTGTAATGATCCTAAGGCATTATCTAGAGCATACATAGCATTTCAATGTAGAAGATTATAGTAGTTCAAAAATAGCCCTTTATTGATAAAATAGGGAATTTTATCCCATGGGATTACATCATCTAGTAAAGGTGCCTCGATATGGGCAGATATATAATCCCCAAATTTTTTATCGGTGAGGACTAAAACAGCCTTCGGACGATGTGCGAGAGCCTTTCGTGGTATCTTGGCGACCAGTGGAGCTGATATCCTAGCAGAAGGACTTTCTGGAGACCTTCTTGGTAGTCTAACTCAGATAGGCTTCTTGGCCCTAATTGGGAGTTTGAGGACCAGGGGAGCTAGAGCCCCGCATGCAGCTTAGCTACAAGAGGAGCTGATACGTGGAGAGGTTTCCTCTTGAGCCGTACTCTCAATAGCTCTTCAGTCACTGCTTCGACCTCTGCCTCGACTTCTGCTTCGTCATCAGCATCGTTGGCATCAAGTGTCTCGAATAGATCAGCGTTAGTGAAGTATGCCTCAATTCCACCGAAGGGATCGACATCCGCGAACTCAGTTATGACGATGCCGTTGCCAAATCCATATTTCATGCACTTGTGGAGGGTGGACGGCACGACCACGTACTCGTGTATCCATGGATGTCCGAGCAAGACATTGTAGGATATGTCAGAATCGATGACATATAGCAGGTGACCTCTGTCTGGAGATCACCTTTTGTCACATCCATTTTTCTATTTAAGGGTATTTTGGTAATTGTGAAATTCTTTTGATTATTTTAATATATTATATTATTTGGTGTTGTGATTTTGGTAAAGTTGACTTTTGTCAACTTGGTCAACTTGTCAGTCGACTCGGCCATTCTAGGCTCCTTGAGTCAATCCTATTCTGACTCAATACTCCCTAGGTTAAATTCACAAGCAAACAATTACATATATATATATATATATATATATATATATATATATATATATATATATATATATATATATATATATTTTATATATATATATATATATATATATATATATACACACACACACACACACATACACACATATACCTAACTTGTGAAGAGAGATTGGGGGTGTGTGTGAATGAAGAGCTGCTGCTAGGGGTACAATTATGAGATTAAATGATCATATATACCACAATACAAATATCATATATATATATATATATATATATATATATATATATATATATATATATATATATATATACACACACACACACAATCTACTTAAAGAGGCTTTATATATTTATATATATACATAACCTAATATACACATATATGAATAGGAGAGAAAAATATTGGGTTTACAAAGGGGGAAATGAACTCAGACCTGGGATTTATCTAACTCGACAACTCATCAAAATATATATACATATACCTATATTTAAAACATATCTATATATATATTTATATATATACATATATGTCACGACCCGCACCCTGTATAGAGGCACGAGAAGTGGGTACGCCCAGCCTACGCCGCAGTGTCGGCGGTAGTAAGCTGTCCTAGGTTGCTAACTAATCTCATGCAGTGAATATAAAAGGTACTTGTCCAGATATCAGCTCCGAATGGAGGACAAGTAAAGGGTATGATCTACTCAAACATAGTCTAAACACGAAAAGATAACACAGAAGTTATACCTAAGGAATTAAAGACAACAACAACTAACTACTAAAATAATACACCAATATCTCAAACCAACTTAATACAGACTCAATATCTTAACTTTAATACAACAAGCCAAAACATGAAAGCTAAAGTAGTCTACTAGCTAATCTCCTGAATCACTCCTGAGAGTCTGTAGCTCCCCTTTCCCGAAAAGTTTGAAATATTTTATTATTGTTTATTTTATTTTAATGGGGATTTTTAGATATTATAGATAATTAAGTATTGGCTTATTGGATTTCGTATTATTTTATTGAGGATATATAATATTAATATTATTATCGTGATTATTAAATATAAATCATTTATTATTATTTATCGTCATTTTATTCATTATCAAAGGATACAAGTGTATATATAAATATATGATATAATATGTGTGTATATAGATATTAGTTTGTTATAAGTGTGCAAATATATATAGAAATGATATGTATAGAAAAGTATATATATGTGACGGTATATACATAAATGTATATATATGTGACGGTATATACATAAATGTATATATATGTGATTTTATATATATGAATATTATAAGTAATTGTACGTATATATCTAAATATTATTTTGTGTGTGAATATATATATATATATATATATATATATATATATATGTAAATATATATGTACATAATGATATGTATATATATGGGAATTTATATACATGCATGTGTATATATAATACATATACGTATATGTATAAATATGAGTATTTATATATGTAATTATATAATAAATATAAAAGCAAAGAAAAGGATAAATTTACTTTTATCCATTTCTGCAAACACCCCATAGCTCTGTTTACTTTAACCATTCTCCCACAAGCCTTAACAATAGCATTAAGCATAACAAAATCTGAAGAGCAATCCAGCCCTAACCCAAGCCAACTATCCCGAGCCCTGTCCCACTTAACTAACCGAGCCATGCTCAGCCGCATAATAACTTCCCAACATGCTAAACAACAGAACAGAGACCCGACTCCCCAGTATTAATAGGGAGATCGAGAGTTCCCTTCGTAAACAACTCGAAACTCAACCCTAACTTCAACAACCAACGCCGCCACCCCCCCCTCCTCCTATGCCTGGCGACCACCCCGCGCTCGTGGCGCCGCCACACGCGGCCGTCGCCGCCGGCCAGGCGCGCGCAACCAGCGCGCGCGACGGGGAACAGCACCCAGCGCACAGAGAACAGCCGCTGCGGGGCTGACTTCGCGGCAGGATCCTCGCCATCTCGCTTCGGCGAATCTCGAACCGCTTGCGCAGGTACGGAGCTAACCTATAGGTCTTCAATCCCCTTCAAGTAGTTTAGGTTAATTCACTTCATGCGCGTCGCAAATCGATTCCCAAAATTGGGAAAAATCTCGATTTCCAGGATTTATAAACTGTCCCAAAGTCCGAAGTTGGCGGTCGATTTACGGCCAGAATATTATGAAATTTGGAAAAGTGCTTGAACAATATTTTAGACAACATATACGAGATGGAAACCCCACTTTTTGTTTAATTTTTAGCTATTTGTATAGTAAGAAAATCCAGTTTGAAAACCAAGAAAAACCTGTTTCAAAAACCATGAAAACGCTCCACACGACGTCCGTCCCGCCATTCTGGGTGACGTGGTCGCACACCGAAGACATCGAAAGCTGCGTAACGGCTTCGTGTTCGTGTGTGCTTTGACGGAATTCAAATTGGTCGCGTGTGCGCGACGAATTCGACGCGTATCCGTCGAAATCGCCCCGTATCCGTCCAATGCAAATTCAGTCATAACTTTGTGCACGCTTGTCAGATCGAGACGAAACTTGCGCCAACAGGACCGTATCGTTTTTCTGGTCCTGCATGCCATGTTTGGTCCGATTCTGAGATAGTTGAAATTGACGTCGTTTTGCGGGCCCCATGGTTCCACTCAACGGGCGATTTTGTGCACGGCCCGCCGAAATCCAGCTTTGGACATACGGTTGGGTTCGTATAGGAAAACTGGATCCGTAGACATGTAGTTTGATGACTTTAGAGACCGTTGACTCTGGCACATTTTTCGGTGCAAAGCGGGTCCAACGGCGGACATCGTTTTTGTCCGAAATTACCGTTTTGCCCCTGTGTCCAGAATTGGACTTAAGGACAGGCAATCCTAGCTAATTTGGCTATTCTGAGAACGTTGGTACTATTTATTTCAGCATCCGGAGACTTCTGTATGTGTTGATTGATTGTGGCTCGTGAGTGGTATTTATTATTGGTTTCTCCAGCTAAGGACCTCAGGCAAGTGCACTTTCTGATTGCTTTTCGATTCATAGTAGTCTTTTCATTTCATGTCTATACATACATCTTGCTGCTTGTTGACACGCTCGTCACACGGAGTAGTCGGGAGGGAAAATATCTTAGTATACATGTGGACTACCCAGAAATATCCCATGAGTCTATTCTTGAACGATAGCTGCTGCACACGACACGTGCAGTATGCCGGATTTTACCCCCTAGCCGTCCACATGGCGAAAGGATATTTCACACCACTTAGATAGATGTCTTTTATTAGCTTTTTCTTGTTTATTTCTCTATCGTGCTATGACATCACTTTATCTTACAGTTTTCATTTCTCATATGCTATTTTCATGTCTTGATAATTCTATTGTGTTTTGCACTGCCGTCGGTTTGTGTACTTGTTCCAATCCTGACTGGATAACCAACATTTTTCAGGTTTAGCCGTGATCACTCTTAGCACTGGGAGAACTTGGGTATGCTGAAGACAACCTAGAAATAGAAAGCATTGTATCAATTTCATTAATTGTAAAATTCTGTATTTTTTTTAATTGTAAAGGTTGTAATAAATGTAGAATTGTGAATGAGCAACAAAGGTATTTCTTGAGCATTTATTCTTGCGGGCTTGACAGCGTTCTACCGCCGACTCTGCGGCGTAGGCTGGCTTGGACACGTCTCGTATCCGAAAAGCGGGTGTGGGTCGTGACAAGTTTTGTGGTGGCCCATGCAGGTCAGTTTTCGCAAACCATGCGAACTCGTGATGGTACGTTAGTCGTACTATTGCGAGCCTGCCCTCAAGAAATGTTCATTCACAAATAGGATTAAAATAATTTAGGAGAATAACTAGGACTAGGAGTCCCTTGTTCAAATTGACCGTTGGGTAGTTAAGGTTGCCAGGCAGGTCATGCAATTTAGATAAGGAATTATTGATTTTGGATAACTTGCTAGATACATAATTGCTTTTGATACGATGATATGCTTCAATGATAGTCTGTCATTCACTTGATTAGTTAGGCTTATCTAGAATTAAGGCTTTGATCTTGATGAAATGTTTAACTTTCTTTTGCTTTATTAGATGTAAATTTTATAACATAAGTTAGAACTGCTTATTTAAATTCTATCTTGTCGTAAGGAACTGGTTTATAATTTCTAATCCTGCTAATCATATATGAATCTCGAAGTAGATTTATTTGAGATTTTCCCCTCAACCATTTGAAATATTTATGAAATCAAGATTAGGATGTTATTATTTTATTTGTCTTCAGACCTTTCTTTTCGACCAGCCTTTTACCTTAAGGAATGAGAATTGTAAGCAGATGTTACACTATCTATCCTAGTCAAATAGATTGGACCCTTAGGTATCCTTGAAGTCTCAGGAAAATAGTTAGAATAAACTTTACGACTGCAATGGCCAGCCAGCAGCGCACTGGCGAGACACAACCCATAGAATTGAAATCGTTTCGAAGAATCATAGTCTATGGAACATTCCAGAAACTAGGTTCTCGTTGACTTCCTTAGATCTTAGATACCCTTGTGACAATATAAAGTAGAGTACATGATAGCTTATCATCCCTGAATCACGGAACCAAGGGTTTGCCGTAGCCAGAGTATACGGGCAAGGCATAATTCTCGGTGAAACGATTTCAGATGTGATTACAAGTTTAGGATATTATAGAGAATAGAGACTGCCCTGTATGACCCTAAGATCCGAAACTAATACTAGTGTAAGTTTTGTAAGTCGAGTAGCATGTCTCCCAACCCGTGGTTCTTGTGTTTTATTAACAAGGTAATTGACTGACAATAACAGGTTCATCCAGACTATAGGAATTAGAATTCCATAACCCATTAGTCGACTAAGGCCTTATGGATAGAAGATAATAGGTTGACTGTATAGGCAATAACACCGGGTAAGGTTTTGATTCTCTCAAAATTCAAACTTTTGTCCCCTTTCCAAAAATCTTGCCTACTTATATTTTGACTATCTTGCCCAACGCTGCTATTACAGCCTAGTTTTGCAAGCTTACTATTTTATCGAGCTTGATCCAAGACATATGTCTAGCTAACATATTGTCTAATCAGAATCATTGTATTACGGTCTGATCAACCATGATGCATTTGGTTCGCTTTTATTTAATTACTCTACGTGGAATGAGGTATAGATGTATCTTGGATCTCACCCGCGACTACTTTGACAATCCCTCTTGAAATAATACCTTCGCCTTTGAATCACGTAATCGTACTCGGTGACCCCTCTCTTGAACTCCTTATTTGTTTTGTCTTTCACTGATTTGGAAAGACGAAAGCTCGCAATTGATAGATAGATAGATACAAAGTAGTATGCACCCGTGTAGCTACCATCGGCCAGCCCTGTGACAGGAACCTTGCCACCCTATTCTAGCCTCTAAGGTGGGTAGACTGTAAGACTTCTAAAATTTTGTGATATACGAAGACTACTGATTGATTAGAATAGTTTTTCATTAGAATGATAATTAGTGCCTTTGGACTCCCACTTTTCATTTAGATGATTTTGTGTCCTCGGCCGTGTCATTAATATTCGGAGCACGAGATCAGCTGTTATCTTCCAACAAATTTCATATGTAAGATCTAGACGAGTCCACCTTCATCTAGGTATACAATGTCCCACTCAAACCCGTCCCCTTGTACTCTATTTTTATGATACGACTTTCGGGTTAAAAGGACTAGCTATAACCTTTACCGTAATACCATTATACCTTCCGACTCCCACTAGAACCTCAACCTTGATTCAATTCTTTTGACCCAATATATGGTTGTGATCTACCCGAAGCCTACTACGCACATGCCACAAGTGTGCCATCCAATTGAGGCCTCATGTGCTACTTAAACACAAAAGTCACTGAAGGTGCATTTTGGCTTGAGAGACCTAGCTAACCAACCCGACTAGCAACTAGCTCAACCACTTGGAAGGAACCCTATTCTAGGATACTCTAATCTAGTAGGAATAGTTCTATTATTGGGATCTTGTCTGGTCCACGTAGATTGGAACCCAATTGTCATCCAACCAACGACTGATGTCCGAATGGAGAACCCATTAAGACCCAGTAAAATCCATCCATGCATACCACCACATTTAGACTATAAAACCAAACTATTTGAAATAGGTCCCTTTACCTATCATGTAGCCTCCACCTCTTAGAATGTGCAGTCCTTCGTAAACCTTATCCCATCTACCTGGAAATCGAGATACGATCTTGTATTGCATTTACATCCTTTTCTTGTGTGTTTAGATAACCACGAAAAAGATCACAACTTCGATTTCTCAAATTTTGTTCTGTTTTGGAACCCTGTTTAGAATTTCGAGAATGAAACTTCTGTAATGCACTGATTGCAAGCCCCTCTAAGAAACGAAGGACTCTTCGATTTAGCAAGTGGCTGGACTAGAATGGCTCAATCTAGCGAATAAGACAATAGGTTCATAAGTACTATTTATATCTATATTGTTGGATATTCTCTACGGCTCTTAAAACTTCATAATTGCTCGATTATTCTTCCTTATCTTCTGGTCCTCCCTATTTCAGAATGTCAAATGGACATGCTTACTAGAACTTATCAATATTCTTAGCTACTGGTGTAAATTTACTTGTTAAGTTTTTGGGATTGCTTGATAGATATAAGTAGTTTATAGGCATCATATGCAGAAGGTATTTGTTGTTAGGATTGTTAGCAACCAGTTAGAAAATTTTAAGATCTTAGTTTTGAGGAGTAGTGTGACCAAAGGTGGGTAGAAGCCCTCAAGTATTCGAAGTTATAAATATTTTTGAGAAATTGAAATTTGAGAAGATTGTGGTAATAGTGGATTACTCTTTTCATTTTATTTTGAATTTTAGGCATGCCTATGAGTTAGAATTTCGAGGACAAAATTATTTTAAGGTGGGTAGATTTGTAGCTCCCCTTTTCCGAAAAGTTTGAAATATTTTATTATTGTTTATTTTATTTTAATGGGGATTTTAGATTTTATAGATAATTAAGTATTGGCTTATTGGATTTCGTATTATTTTATTGAGGATATATAATATTAATATTATTATCGTGATTATTAAATATAAATCATTTATTATTATTTATCGTCATTTTATTCATTATCAAAGGATACAAGTGTATATATAAATATATGATATAATATGTGTGTATATAGATATTAGTTTGTTATAAGTGTGCAAATATATATAGAAATGATATGTATAGAAATGTATATATATGTGACGGTATATACATAAATGTATATATATGTGACGGTATATACATAAATGTATATATATGTGATTTTATATATATGAATATTATAAGTAATTGTACGTATATATCTAAATATTATTTTGTGTGTGAATATATATATATATATATATGTAAATATATATGTACATAATGATATGTATATATTTGGGAATTTATATACATGCATGTGTATATATATAATACATATACGTATATGTATAAATATGAGTATTTATATATGTAATTATATAATAATATAAAAGCAAAGAAAAAGGATAAATTTACTTTTATCCATTTCTGCAAACACCCCATAGCTCTGTTTACTTTAACCATTCTCCCACAAGCCTTAACAATAGCATTAAGCATAACAAAATCTGAAGAGCAATCCAGCCCTAACCCAAGCCAACTATCCCGAGCCCTGGTCCCACTTAACTAATCGAGCCATGCTCAGCCACATAATAACTTCCCAACATGCTAAACAACATAACAAAGACCCGACTCCCCAGTATTAATAGGGAGATCGAGAGTTCCCTTCGTAAACAACTCGAAACTCAACCCTAACTTCAACAACCAACGCCGCCACCTCCTCCTCCTATGCCTGGCGACCACCCCGCGCTCGTGGCGCCGCCACGCGCGGCCGTCGCCGCCGGCCAGGCGCGCGCAACTAGCGCGCGCGACGGGGAACAGCACCCAGCGCACAGAGAACAGCCGCTGCGGGGCTGACTTCGCGGCAGGATCCTCGCCATCTCGCTTCGGCGAATCTCGAACCGCTGGCGCAGGTACGGAGCTAACCTATAGGTCTTCAATCCCCTTCAAGTAGTTTAGGTTAATTCGCTTCATGCGCGTCGCAAATCAATTTCCAAAATTGGGAAAAATCTCGATTTCCAGGATTTAGAAACTGTCCCAAAGTCCGAAGTTGGCGGTCGATTTACGGCCAGAATATTATGAAATTTGGAAAAGTGCTTGAACAATCTTTTAGACAACATATACGAGATGGAAACCCCACTTTTCGTTTAATTTTTAGCTATTTGTACAGTAAGAAAATCCAGTTTGAAAACCAAGAAAAACCTGTTTCAAAAACCATGAAAACGCTCCACACGACGTCCGTCCCGCCATTCCGGGCGACGTGGTCACGCACCAAAGACATCAAAAGCTGCGTAACGGCTTCGTGGTCGTGTGTGCTTTGACGGAATTCAAATTGGTCGCGTGTGCGCGACGAATTCGACGCGTATCCGTCAAAATCGCCCCGTATCCGTCCAATGCAAATTCAGTCATAACTTTGTGCACGCTTGTCAGATCGAGACGAAACTTGCGCCAATAGGACCGTATCATTTTTCTGGTCCTGCATGCCAAGTTTGGTCCGATTCTGAGACAGTTGAAATCGACGTCGTTTTGCGGGCCCCACGGTTCCACTCAACGGGCAATTTTGTGCACGGCCCGCCGGAATCCAGCTTTGGACATACGGTTGGGTTCGTATAGGAAAACTGGATCCATAGACATGTAGTTTGACGACTTTAGAGACCGTTGACTCTGGCACATTTTTCGGTGCAAAGCGGGTCCAACGGCGGACATCATTTTTGCCCGAAATTACCGTTTTGCCCCTGTGTCCAGAATTGGACTTAAGGATAGACTATCCTAGCTAATTTGGCTATTCTGAGAACGTTGGTACTATTTATTTCAGCATCGGGAGACTTCTGCATGTGTTGATTGATTGTGGCTCGTGAGTGGTATTTATTATTGGTTTCTCCAGCTAAGGACCTCAGGCAAGTGCACTTTCTGATTGCTTTCCGATTCATAGTAGTCTTTTTATTTCATGTCTATACATACATCTTGCTGCTTGTTGACACGCTCGTCACACGGAGTAGTCGGAAGGAGAAATATCTTAGTATACATGTGGACTACCCAGAAATATCCCATGAGTCTATTCTTGAACGATAGCTGCTGCACACGACACGTACAGTATGCCGAATTTTACCCCCTAGCCGTCCACATGGCGAAAGGATATTTCACACCACTTAGATAGATGTCTTTTATTAGCTTTTCTTTGTTTATTTCTCTATCGTGCTATGACATCACTTTATCTTACAGTTTTCATTTCTCATATGTTATTTTCATGTCTTGATAATTCTATTGTGTTTTGTACTGCCGTCGGTTTGTGTACTTGTTCTAATCCTGACTGGATAACCAACATTTTTCAGGTTTAGCCGCGATCACTCTTAGCACTGGGAGAACTTGGGTATGCTGAAGACAACCTAGAAATAGAAAGCATTGTATCAATTTCATTAATTATAAAATTCTGTATTTTCTTTAATTGTAAAGGTTGTAATAAATGTAGAATTGTGAATGAGCAACAAAGGTATTTCTTGAGCATTTATTCTTGCAGGCTTGACAGCGTTCTACCGCCGACTCTGCGGCGTAGGCTGGCTTGGACACGTCTCGTATCCGAAAAGCGGGTGCAGGTCGTGACAGAGTCGGAACCAAAGGTAGCTAATCCCTCGCCAGGTCCATGGGAAGTAGGGCATGTGTCCTCAGGATTATCATCTGTAATATTTTCAACAGGTCCAATCAGGACGGGAACGAGTACAACTCATCTAAAAAAACCAAGTAAATGATAAAGAACTATAAAGCAGTTATAGACAGTTTTATTGATGAGCATGGCAGTTTTATACAGGTAATGATGGCATAGAGAGGCAGTAAGATACAAGAAAAGAAAGGTAACTAGAACAAGAGAAGAATCATGGCAATGAAGACTGTAATAAAAGCTAACTGAACTAGAATAATATGTACGAGTCCAGACAGTACGATATAAGTCTAAAGTAATCCCAGTGTGAGTCCGGTCCATATAATCCAATACCAGATGATTTCCAGTACAAGATGAGTCCAACAGTGATCAATGAATCCAGGGTGAGTCCAACTATGATCTAACAGTGTGTTTTAAAATACCGAGGTCGACATGTAAACGGCTGTAGGTATCAGGCACATCTCTTACGGATCAGGCAAGAGATGGCTATGCTTCTAGTATATTCCAGTTGGAGATTCCAGATTTGGGGTATGTCTACATATCTTACTCAATATTTCCCCGTCCAGCAAATGAATCCAAAATCGACAAAAAGAATCGAGATGAGTCTGGCCAATACGTGATGATTCCAGAAATAATTCTGAAATAATACCAATGACTCCAGTAATAGAGGCCAGCAAGTAAGGTATATGTCGATACATGAATCTAGAAATATCCATACGTGTTGATATAGAGAATCATATAGAACTAACTAGAACTGAAATACAGTAATCGACAAATAAATGAGAGAACTATCAGAGAATGTACTCGCCTGATACTCTGAAAAGAGTAATGTAATATCAGATGTCTGTACCAGGGTCACAATGTCCTAAAATAGAGTAATACAGTTATGACATGTCCAAAATAAAGGTAAATAAAATCTACGATGCAATCTATATGAATTCTAAGCCAATCTAGGTCAAAGTCAAACTAGGTCAACACTACAGTCAAACTAAGTCAAATCAAGTCATATTAGGTCACAAGAAGTTAAACTAAGTCATACAAGGTCAAACAAAGTTAAACAAGTCTAATCTAGGTTAAATTCAACTCTTGGTCAAACATTCTAGCCAAACTAGTCAAGTTATCTAGGGTTTAGTCAATAATGGTCAGATTAGTCAATACTAGTCAACATGGTCAAGCTAGGTCAAAGTCTAGGTCAATCTTAGACTAACTAAGGTTTTGGTTAATCACAGACTAGTCAATAAGATAATTAGGGCAATGGTCAACTCTATAAGGCTAACTCAAAACCAAACATAGGCTAACACAAATCATGACACAACTCCTAAGTATCTCACTTAACCCCATACATATCTTCATCTATATAGGATTACCCTCATAATCCATATGGTCAACCTAATCATCTAGTCAGGGTTTAGTCAAACCTTAGTCAAATAGTCCTTCTATGTTCATCCAAGTCATTTCTAGGTCAATTAGGTCATGGTTTGACCTATAGTTGACTTTAGTCAACCATGGTCAACAAGGGTCAACTTGCTAGTTAAACTAGGTCTACTAGCCTATTGGTCAACTCCAAACTCACTAACCATAGACCATAGGCTAGTAACTAGGTTCCATAGGCTAATACCATATAGGCATCTACCTTATACAATATATATATATGACTTACATATATATATATACAATATACTACTTAGGCCTATAGGCTATGTGTCATAGGTTTCTATATAAACCTATATCTAGAAGGTCATTTATATATATACATATCTATATATATAGATATACAAAAGTCTATCTACTACATATATATATCAATATATGTATACCCTATATATATAATACCAATCATTCTCACATATATACATAATATATATACATATATAAATAGCTAACATATATACATATATACATTTTCATACATATATATATATATATATATATATATATATATATATAAGCCAATAAATGTATACCCTCAACTATATATATACCAATATATATAGTTGTATATAATATAACATATATATATATATATATATATATATATATATATATATATATATATATATATATATATAGAGAGAGAGAGAGAGGGAAATAGAGAGAGATGTGAGAGAGAGTGAAAGAGAGAGAGGGATAGAGAACTGAAACTGAACAGTGGGGGGGGTGTTCCAGTTTTCTGGAACCAGAAAACTAACACACACACACCACACAGAAAACACACACACACCCATATATATACATATATGTATATACATATGTACATACATGTATATACCCCTAAATTCCAACTACGCACACACAAATACATACACTATGTATATACCCTATATACACAGATATTTATACTAAGAAATAACCTCAAAATTTGTTTTGAAATTGGATTTAAAAAGCTGGAAAATACCAAAAATCAGAATCCAGTAATCACTGTTCACAGGAAAATGGGTAAACCCAATTTCATGTCCAAAACCCAACTAAGGTTCGAACCCATGGGTTGGTAATTGTGTCCCCACATGTGTACGTGTCGTGTGTGTCCCTAGGTGTCCACCACGACACGACACAACGTGTCCAAGTGTCAAAAACCCAAATCGGGTAAATTCAGACACTGTGCAGTGTCACAGCGTCGTGCAGGGATGCACACGCGTGTAGGACACAGCACACGTGTCCTCGTGTCTCGTGCACACGCGTGTAGGTTCGCCTAGGGTTACTCTAAGTGTCCAGCACCCTGAATTGAGTCGGGGTCGTGTCGTGTTCGAGTTAGAGAGGCGTATCAGAGAGGGTCTGTGCGCGTGTTAGTACTGTGCACGAATCAGTGCAGAGCTAACTACGTGTCCGATACGACACGTGGTCGCATGAAACTTCATGGGTGGGTTGTCAGAGGGTGCCCCTACCCTCGTGCCAAGTGGCACGTGTCCACGTGTTGTGTCGTGTCCGCAATCAGTGTCGGGTAGCAGGACAGCGTGCACAGTCTCGTGCACGCGTGTCGAAGGATCGTGTGCTCCACACGTGGCACGTAGAGCCTTGTGCTTGTGTCAGTGGGTAGGTGGGGTGGTTAGGTTTGTGTCTAGGTTTCTGTATCGTGTCCACGACACGTGTAGACACGACACGAAGTGTCAAACAGTGGGGTTTTTCAGTGTGCACAGTAGTTTATAACAGTGTGTTCGTGTCCCGTTTTGGACACGGATACGACTCGAAGTGTGCTCAGTCAACTAGGGTTGTGTCCTACATGTCTAGGGCTACCCAAAAATATATTTTGTTTTGGAAAACAACAACTTTTAAACCATAGTGACATTTCACCAAACACTGCAATTAAGACACAGACACGTGTCCGATACGGACACCAAACCTAAACCATATCCTACCAAACTTGGCCTACAGTTCCAAGGTACCTAGATGCATGCAACCATGAAGAGAAATCACAATATTAATAGGTTTTAGGGCATGTTACCTATGAGTGCAAAAATCCAATGAAACCAAGGTAGGGGGGGTTTGTCCTCTTCACTTGAGATGGCCAAATTGATCTTCAACCTTGCTAGCTAGCCTCCCTTAGTATCCTCAATAGTAGGGGGTTCCAATGCAAGAAACTAGAGGTGATTTGGATCAAAATTGATCAAGTTATCAAGGTTTGAAGGTAGTGGATTTTCTAGGTTTAATTCATGTAAAAATTGATCATGAATGGAATGATAGGTTAATATAGGAAGGGGGGTAGTGCTAGGCTGCCATGGGGGTAGGGGAGAGTATCCTACCACCTTGCAAACTTAGCCCCTAAGTCTTTGACTAAGGGGTTAGATATTTAGGTTCTAAAATATCTAAAAAGTGAAATATCTAGATATTATCAAACCTAGATATTTACACCTAAAGCTAATATCTAACATTAGCCTCCTAGGTTAGTGACTAATCTCTAGGTTAGGGTAAACTAGGTTAGGGACTAACATGACACTAATCAACTAATTAAATAATAATAAACTACATAAATCCAAATAAATTCTAATAAATTACCAAAATACCCTTTTGACTAAAAAGTGGTAATTTGATATCCTAATCACATGGTTAGGCTTACATGGTCATGGTTAGTCTCTAGGTTATGAAATCTCTAGGATTTACACTAGGGTTATACTAGTAAAATCATAAAGTCATAAGCCATGACTTAGAAAATAGTTTTAAATTAACTAAAATCACCAAAAATCATATCATGACTAAAACACCATTAATAAATAATAAAAATAATAAATTTTCAAAAATACCCCAATTTCAGAAAACTGGGTGTTACAATATACATAGGCAATTGGAATATATATATACGTATATGATGGAAATGATTGGAAATAAAATTAAGGACTAAAACCCCTAAGTCCAGAATCCTAATACCTTCCTATAAACTCAAGAATTATGAATTAAAACTCAGCAATTCGAAATATCACAAACCAATTAAATAATATATATATATATTGAAACTCGAAACCAACTTAATGCCCAAAATGCGATATACTCAATTAGAATTCACGAAACTTGGCAAACACGAAGGTATCCATGTGTGTGACGTGTTTGGGTACTCATGGGGTCGAACCCGTGTCCGTATCGTGTCCACAGAGTGCGTAGCAGGAAACCCGATACGCGTGTTAAATGAATCCGTGCGAGTTCGATTTCTCGCTCGATTCCCAACCGATTCTCGTGAAACTTTGCGTACACCTAGGCTAACACGTCCCCGACCTACTGGCCGAGTTAGCGTGCAGCCAAGTGTCGTGTCCAACACACACGAAGCCCGCGTCCATGCACGGCCTGTGCGCGTGTGCACAGAACAGTGCACAGCGTCGTGCACGCGGGACGAGTCTACGGACTCGTGTGTCCCACCACACGTGTCGTGGTCGTGTCCTAGGATAGGCTAGGTATAGGGCTACACGTAGGATACCCTGAATCGTGTCCACGTGTCCACACATGTTGGCACGAAGGCCATGTCAGCGGCGGCTGTGGCATGCGACCACGTGGCCTGTGTCGCGCAGAAACAGCGTGCCACAACAGGACACGCGCGCGGCCTGCACATGCAGCATGTTCGTGTCCTGTTTGGACACGGACACGAGCCCGATTCGTGTCGAAAACTACGGGGTTGGGATCCTTATGTCTAGGGCTATCCAAATATATAAATAGATCCGAAAAATAACAAGTTTCGATCCATTGGGTAATTCGTCGAACACCTATGTTGCAACGCCGATATGTGTCTGATATGCACATCGAACGGACACGAAATCGAACAAAACTAAACCTACCGGTCGAGGGTACCTAGATGCATGCTATTATGAAGAAAAATTAGAAGAAACATTGCTAGAACGAGGTTTACCTATTGAGAGTCAGAATCTCAATGAAAAGTGACTCCTCGAGCACTCCGACGACCAATTTCTCCCAAGCAAACGCCTCCAACTCCTTGCTACCAGTGCTCCAGCAAGTTCTCCTCCTCCCCACGGTCGTAATGCAATTCGTTTGGCATGAATCGGATGTCGGATGAGAAAGTTAGGGTTTTGAAGGGGAATGGAAACTAGGGTTTCTCTCTTAGATCTAATGGAGGCTATGGGATTCTTCACAAATGAAGAGGGGCTGCTGCAATGCTTGGCCAGCCATGCTAGGGGGGGTATTAGGGTTAGGTTAAGTCATGGGCCAAGTATCCCTAGGTTGCTACAAAGCCAAAGACAAAAAGCAAAAAAGGCTTATAAGAAAATAGCTTAAAAATCACTAAACAATTCTAGAAAAATAGGTAAAAATTCTAAATAAATTCTAACAAGTCAATAATGAACCTTAATCACATTACTAGGCTTCTAACATGGTTGACTAAGGTTATACCATCTAGGTCATATCAATGCACCAATCAAAACACACAACAATCAATTTAATTTGCAATTAAATAAATAAAAAATACATAAAGACTAAAATACCCCTAATTTGAAAAAGTGAGTGTGACAGGTAATTAGGTTTCTAATGTCATGGTTAGTCTCTAATCATGGTTAGCTAAGGTTAAACCGACTACTAACACAACACCAATTAAAATATTATAAATTAATCCAAAAAATATAAAAATCACATAATTACCAAAATACCCTTATTTTAGAAAAGTGGTGGTTATACCAAGATCTAGAACTTAAGTCAAAAGTTTTTAAAGAGTCCGAATTCTCGAAAAATGTCTATTTCTGGAAATTCTCGAATATTTCGGCACAATCTCTTTTGTATTTATTGATTTGGAAATAAATCTGATACAATAAACACAAGGCAAGAATATATTGTAGGACCGATTGTAGGAACGAGTTGTAAAGCGTAATACTCTAGAGGGGGGTAAATAGAGTAGGCAGCGGAAATTAACTATTTAAAAAAGTGTTAGCAACAAGATCACAGATATGTAAATGAAAAGTAGAGAGTAGAGAGCAAACGCAAACACAAGGATGTATACTAGTTTCCCTCTTGTGAGGACTAGTCCAGTCGGAAGAACTCTAGCTTCCAGTTGAATCCACTATGGAAAATTATCACAAGTTTTCATCCGAAGTTCTTACAACTTCTACAACGCGAGCTTTGATCCGAAGTACTCGACCAACTTCAATTGTGAAGTGTCTACCTTCAATCAAGCCTCTGATTATAATCACTCTGAAACTTCTAGATGGTACCGCACTGAC
Source organism: Iris pallida (assembly GCA_029216955.1). Lineage (NCBI taxonomy): Eukaryota > Viridiplantae > Streptophyta > Magnoliopsida > Asparagales > Iridaceae > Iris > Iris pallida. The sequence goes on from JANAVB010001799.1 coordinate 12,420,335, forward strand.
AAATCGACTAGAGGATTGTAACTAGCTTGGGATTTGAAAATGAATAGCTCAGAATACTTTGGAAGAATAGTAGGCTTATAGAGAAGAGATACGAAAGTGAATTGGTGTATGAGTGAATTGAAATGATCGAAATTCTTCTCTATTTATAGTTTTTCCAAAGGCAGAATTCTGACAGAATTCGGGCAGAATTCTGACAGAATTCGGGCAGAATTCGGGCAGAACTCTATGAGAAAATCTCGTTGGGATCCGCAACTGTAGGAAGACCAAGTTCAAAAAGCAACGTTCACTAATCGAACTCTGGCCGAACTCTGGCCGAATTCGGGTCGAGTTCTGCTAGGGTTCTGTTAGGGTTTTTGCAAACTAGTTTTGGACTTTTTGAAAAGTCAAACAGTTAGGAAGTAGTTTAGGCTTTTGTAAGTGGGCTTGTTTTCAAAATGAAAGGGTATTTAAAAAGGTTTCTTGGCTAGCCTATTTGCCAGTACGATGTCGTTTACATCGTATTCCTAGACTCAATAAATATGAAAAATACATTGACAAAATAGGAAAACCAAGAGCCCTTTTATGACGCCTTTCTTCAAATATTTGAGCAGACTTGAAGACGCCTTTTTCACTTGACAGCGGAACCCTCGATGCGAGGCCCCGGATAGGTCGTTAGGCGGTTCAGAGAAATATTCTTGTATAACGCCGTCTTTGGCCCATCAATAATTCTCTATTGCATATGCCCTGGTTTGACAAAGCTTGATCATGCTTACTGCATGTCTATAAGAACATGTTAGATGAACAAAACAATATGATACAAGCATAACAATATGATATAGAACATTTAGGACAATGATAACATTAGGACAATGCTAAGTTTAAGTAGCAACATGATAGTGATTACATGAATAGTGATGTTATTATGGTAAACTTAATTGATTAGCCATATTCAAAAACATGATATAATCATTGGGCTAACATATATGGGCACACCGACCCCTTCGGTGGAGCAACTCTCAACACCGGCCACGCAATATATATATATATATATATATATATATATATATATATATATATATATATATATATATATATATATATATATATATATCCGGGTATACCGACCCCTTCGGTGTAGCAACCCTTAATACCGAAAACTCACACAATATTGTATGAAATGCAATTAAGTAATAGTTTCTTACCTTAGGGAGCAAGCAAGCAATAAGGTTTAATTTCAGCAATTGCCCTTTTTTCTAAACGCTCTCCAAGTTCAAGAACGCAATTTAGCAAATATAGATACCCAAACCTAATTTCCATTGCATATTGAATACCTTTAGATATATTGGACTCAATGCTAGTTATTTACAAAACTAAGCTCTAAAACTTAACTTGCAATATCACAATTGACTTCTTGAGTGCACGAAATAGTCATTTCACTTGAAAAGTTAACTAGTATGCTATCCTATTGATCCGGTATCTATAAATATCAATTCTAATTATGTGTTCATGACAAAATAGTCATTTTAAGCATGAATAAATTTATGGACAGATTTGAACATTATGCTAATAAAATCGACAATTACACCTAACCACAAGTCAATTTAACTCATGCAACTATGTACCGTACTTTAACTTCTTGAATGTGCAAAGGAAGGTTTAACATTGAAAGATTCTAGGTATAGGGTTATCCTAAAGTATAGGTACTTATAAACATTTACTATAAACTAATTTATCATGCAAGCAAATGTTAATTGAACCTAATTCAAAAATGGACAGAATTAACTAGTATGATAAAAGTTTAACACTAATTCATAAGCATACAAATCAAGCAAGAAGATACATAACTTATATATATCATAGTTCATGGTTGAATTTATCATAGAGTTTCCCAATCCTAGAATATAAACCAAACTACATTTTTAACTTGTCATAAGGTTCATAAATTTTAGAATATAAATTAAACTATATTAACCCAATAATTAGAAGATCACATTTGAACAACTTTCAAAGGAGAAGGAAAAGAGGACTTGCATTGGGTTTGGATATTCTCCCTAGAGATAAATTTTCTCCAAATCAGAACCTATTTACACACAAAAATTGGAATTGGGTTATCATAATAACCTAGAACAAATTTGAAATAAATTGAAAGAGAAAGAGGGAAGAGGAATTGGAAGAATGAAGAGGAAGAAGAAGAGTGGTTAAGAGGGGGGTGGTCGACCGGCGGCCGCCGGCGCCAGCGTCGGCGCAGCAGCAGTGCGGCAGCAGCGGCAGCAGCAGCAGCAGCAGCGCAGCGTTAGCAACAACTGTAGCTTAAGGGGGGCTTGCAATTAGGAAGAAGAAGAAGAAGAAGAAGAATTACCTGGACAAGAATTGGGAGGAGAATGAGTTTTTCATTCTCCATTCTCTTCCATATAAAAGAATGGTTCCATTTAGGGATTTACCAAAATACCCTTGAGGCTTTGTCATGAGAAGAGGATACCACATGGCACCTCTCCATGCATGAGTGCCACCTATGCTCATTGTGCAAAATGTAAAATTTGTATTTGCATGAGGGGGCAAATGAAAAGGAATATTAATTTATGAAAATTTAAGCAAGAAATTTTTTTAGGGGGGGGGGATAAATAAACAAATACATACAAAAATATAGGATATGACAATATCGTCAATACGATATAGATGGATCGTGCTTGGGATTTTGTGGAATGGTTCGAACGGAGATTCGAAGTGATCGGTTATGATTCGAATAATTATTTCGAGAATTTGTCGAGTGACTTCATCCCTGAGTGGTGTATGGGATACCCTTGGGGATGTTGATCAACTGAGAGTAGGGGTACCCATGAGTCTATTAGCAAGCGACAAAATTGTGCAAAGCCTTAGAAAAAAGTGTTTCAAAGTTAGTCGTGACTTGATAGCTAGTATGAGTTTGATTCGAACGAATGAGGAACGACGCGCATCAAATTAGGATTGTGCTGAGTACAAAATGCAAAAATGATTGAGTAGGTAGATTGAACCGAAGAAATGTTAAGACGTAAAGAAATGAATGATTAAGTCGAGGAATCGATATGGACTACATACAAAAATGTTGATACAGAACTGAATGTAATAGAATTCCGAATTTAACTAAGATAGCACGATGGAAAGATAGCATACATGGAAATATTTGATTTGAAGATACGAGAATGACTCTAATGATCTAAGAAGAAATTTGTTCGATGACTTAAGATAGGCAGATTAAAATACATGAATTTGAGTTTAAACAAATTGATCATATAACTAATTTGGATGGTAGTTATAGCTGATTTGATCTTGCATGTCGAGGAGCGGATTGTATATCCAGTTTGGATGATAGCATTGGTTGTACGACTCGGAGTTCGTTGCAAAAGAAGATCGCTAGGTTATGTATATCATCGATGGTATTGAGGCGTATCAAAGATCGATGTGCGATAACTCGGAGGTACTCTGAATCGAGGAATAATGATCGTGTTAAATGTTATTGTTCAGATGGATTATATAATTTCAGAGATTGATGAACACATTGATAGTAACAAACATTTAGATGACTTGATAAGATAAACTTGAAGTTTGCGTGAATAGATATTACTCGGATTATGCGAAACAAAAATATTGACAGAATTAATGATAATTTATGTGAGAATTTTATGACTCGAAAAGATTATAGTTGGCGATCGTGCGATTATGTAATGAAATAGATGCATGACTATAGGACTGGTAGGATTGGGATTTGAAAAAGTTATTGTACACAAAATTTTGATGGAGATGTTACAATTTGAGATTCGATATATATTGCGATCAGTGGATTATGACTTGTAATTTTATAATCGATGTATACAATTTGGATTGATAGGTCTATTAAACGAATTGAGGATTGCAAGAACCACGTCGTGATCGAGGATGATCGTGAAATGATTTACCCTAGGAATAAAAATCGTCCTAAAATATAAATATTTGTGACGAATAAAAATCGTCCCAAAATATAAATATTTGTGACGAATAAAAAACGTCCTAAAAATTAATGGACAGAGAAAATGATCACAAAAGAATGTAGTTCATTTTTAGGACAATTACATATCCATCCCAAAAAGTAATAACAATTGTGCTAATTATTACGAAATTATTACTTCTATGTTCCACCGATAAAACATACAAGTAAATACATATATAACAAAATCCATATATAACTAACTACATAAGTTCAATTGCATATTGTAGTATTGCATTAGCAAAACAATTAGTATTTATGAAACATCATTAAACGTATATCTCATCGTTTACAAAATAAACCCAAAGCACTTTACATCATTGAGAGCGTTCTCCAATCAATTTACAAAATGAAAAAAAAAAACTCTTCACATTATTAAACGTCTCTCTCATCTTCTGCTATACTGACCAACAACATATGTTTTGCCCAACGGAGAACCATGAACACTACCCCTAGCAGGACAAGTCAGTCCATATTTTTCTGGAAACATTTGATATCTGCTTCTGAGAGCTTGGATGAGTAAACTAGACTGGAGTAGTAAACTGAGAGTGACTATCTCCAAGAGACATGCGTCCCAGACTTCCATTAGGGCTCACAACCAAAGCCATTTCCATGAGACACTTGACGTCGACGCCTAGCATCCGGACTCACGACACTACAAAAAAAATACCACTTAGAATATTTGCAAATGACCAAGGATCATAGAAACAAATTGTAGTAAATATTTTCAAAATGTATAGGTTCAAGAAAGATGTATAGAATCCATTATTCCTATTCATAAAGAAAAAGCCTAAATGAATGCCATTTAAGGATATTATCAGCCATGAGAAGAACATAAAATTGCTTTGATTCTACAAACTAACTTATTTGTTTCCAAGTGCCTTGCCTACATTCATAAAATTTCATCAGTTGTACATAAATGTCCTTCAAAATTGTAGCAAAGAAAAAAATATCAATCCAACATCTTCTAACATTTGTCTATTGTCGCTACATAAGTTTCTTTCAAAATGATGTTGAATGAAATAATTAATCCAAATAATCTTATGTATGGTTCCAGGATGGGAATACACTTGGAAAAACATTTCTTTTTTATTGTCAACACACTGGAATTCACCTATCAAGTTTATAGCATTTGATCTATTTAGTTTAATGTAGTTTTCTAAAAAAAGCACTTACCATCAGAAAACTAATCTTCAATAACTGGACAGGCCTATGTTGGACAACAACATGAGAAGACAAATGCTTCATCATCAATACATAAACATGCTTTATATGTCCTTATACAGTAATTATTTCCACAACTTTTCTAATAGTTTAATATATTTTGTAGATCGCAGGAAATCTAAATGAAAACTTGACATTCATTACAATGATTTGTATACAAAAATTTGGAATAATGACGAGGTTCTTTAGATATAAGTTTGGAATAAATGAAATCAAAGCTGGGAACTAAGCACATGTTAAAAGCTTCACGGAATATACATCAATTTGCTTATAGGTATTCAGTTCCAAACACCGCTCGTGATCATTACATGTACTAAAGAACCCATCTTTAGGTGAAAACTACTGCTGAAACATATTAGTTTCGACATCTACTGGTGTCATTGATTTAGAAGATTGGATAAGAGGAAAAGAAAAAATAAAGAAAGAAGCAAACCTGTGGATCCTCGACAGAGAAGGTCGCTGTGAGTTAAAAAACCTGGTGCATATAATTCAGTAAAAGTCGAATACAAATGAATATAGTGAGTTTTCATAAAAACTTACATAACCAAAGACGAGGTAAAGTACCCTTTATCGATTTGTTGAAAAAAAATGCCTGCTGAGTTACAAGATGCACCAACATCTGAAATGTTCAATTTGGGTCCATAGAGATCAAAAAAGTTGACATGCTATACCATAATTGCAACTTGTAAAATGATACATGATTTAATCAAAATATTATAGAGATAAAAAAAACGTTTAGCATCCAATATTTCAAATAATGTGTTACATATAAGACAATATATAACAGCAATAACATAGTTGCCAAACAATCTGTTGTATCATTTGCCAAATGATATGATGTTTCATTGAAAGATATGCATACCATGATTTAGTGATAACTTCCTCCAAAATAGTTGTTCCCTAGGATTCTCTGCAAGGAGCAAGTTTATATACAACTCTCTGAAAGAGGTTAGATATAGGTCAGAAAATAACAAACACGGCCTTTCATTGAATCAATGACCATTTTTTGCGCAAAGAAACAAAGCAAAAGCCTGATGGTCTGAGCATGGTGTCAACTGCAATGAATCTACTAGTTTAGAAAATTACATATTAACAAAAGGTATTCTGCTTGTGTAACATGAACTTGTATAAATAATTACTAATATAAGCTCGTATACGATTCCTTTATTCCTTGATGTGATAATAATCTAAAAGAAAGATGGAGGTACAAATCAATATCCCTTCTTTGAATCTATGCATATATAACTTATTATTTTGAGCATGAGACTAAATTAATTTAAGAAAATATTTGATCCAGTTGCCCAAGTTAGTAACTCAAGTGAAGATAGACATGGAACTGAACTTTGTTAGAAACAATCCAAAGCATTAAAATTCTTCAGTTTCATGTCTTACAAGCTGACAAAGGCAGGCTAGAGAAAACTTTTTCCTTTTTTAAATGTGTCTGACAATAAGACTAGAATTTTTTGGCATTCCTATTAAAGTAGCCTTTTAATGAACCTTTTATAGCCCCCCGACAGATCCTATTTCTATCACAGACTTATTATAGTTCTAACATAATGAAACTAGCAAACCGAGATTTGGCACAACTATTAGTAAGTTTGACATGCACAGTTCATAAGATGAATGACAACAAATAATGGAAGAGCCACAAAGATATAACTTTAGAGCTGGTGCCGTTAAATCTATGATTTAGAGGAATCATCATATTGTAATCCATTTCAATTTGAACTTTCCACGTGCAACACCAACAACAAAAACTTCCAAATTTATTTCTACTGGAGAATAGGGACATAGCGTATAATACAATAAGTGAGTAAGATTAGTTTGGAAACAATATTTTGCTAACAGTTTTGAGTAAGATTAGTTTGTTAAATTGATAAGCCAAAATTTTGCATCCAAAATCTCAAAACTTAGCAAGGTGAATTAAATTCTTAATATAGTTGTACTACAGTGAAGGAAATAAAGAATTTATGGCAATTAAACAATATGGTGTGCATAATCCATGTCTCACCTTGCAGAAGTTAGATAAGTTGCCACACCAAATTTTTATTTGATCCAAAGAAGCCTACTGCAGAACACAATGTGTAGTAGACCGTATTATTTTCGATACAACTACAAACAGTGAACTTCATAAACTTGTTTGGTATTGTTAACTTTCAATATACAATTGATTTACATAGATTAGAATGATATCATGAAAGACACGAACCATTTCCAAAAGTTTGATGGCTAAAGTCTACAAGCAGTAAATCATTTTGATTTTATGCAAAATTGAACTATGTCATGTCGACAAGTATGAAATGCAATTTGTACACTCCAAAAAGGTATTGTCTGTTTCTACATGTCATATCCATGTATGGCTTACCTAGCTAAATCTCTTTGAATCTGATCAGCAACCCATGCAAGCAATTTCCTGATACAATGAATACACCCTCCACAAGTCGTGAAGTGAAGAGAAGTACTTCCACGGCATCTGCAAATGGATCACTATTAACTAACCTTACATGGTAACCAAATTCGGAGAAAGTTCAAAGGTAAATGCAACAAAAAGCTTACCCATATCTTTCTTTAATAAGAGCAGTGACATGTAAATATATTAGATAAAGTTCTAAGTTGTTCGCTTTCCATTACAAGACCCCTTTAATGGCAAGACATAATCAAATTATGACTTTACGTACCACCATAAATGATAAATATTTTCAATATTATTTGGTGTTTCCAAAGGAAAAATTATTCTCCCCTTTTCTAGGTATCTACGAGTAATAGTCAAGGACTGAATGCACAAAAGAGGGCAAGATAAGTAACAAAGTTTTTTCTTAGCAACTGGTGCAAGAATGTAACAATTCAAGAATATTATCAGTTACATATGGGATAGAAAAAAAATCTGAAGTGCATTTTCATAAGCTTGTAGTACAACCCTTCCCAATATCTTCTATACACAATTATGGGTCCATCGAGCTGTATCGGTCCCTGTGCATTAACCAACTTGGGTTTTCTACTCCAGCAAAATGCATGAAAGGTCATATCAATGGTAAGATTCACACCATTCACAATTGTATACACACCAAAACATTTGTTAACAAATTAGGGTGTGTATTGAGGATTGTGTTACTCCAGGAGCAATTGATGCATAGTTGGAAGATCCTCAAACCACATGACCTTTCATATCTAGATGTTATAAGATGTTAGTAGGATCATAGAAGGAATCATCCAAAGATGATGAATGGTGCGGATCATCCATCGACAATAAATGCAATTTCAAATGAGGAACAACCATCTACTTAGACCAAGAAGGCCAGGATAGATTGAAACCGACGTACAAAAAACCTAGTGTGAAAAACCCACATAAACAAAAAAACGATGAAGTTAGCATGCCTTTCTTTGGCTCCACGCCATGAAATGCTATCAACACTTCCACGTGTGTTAATGCTGGTCCTGTATGAGGTGACCCCTGCAACCATATAAAAGTAATATACAATGAGAATGACAAAGCACACAACTTTGAAGTAGAATCCAAAAATTGACTAGATAATCCAAAAATTGAACCAACTGCATATTCTTCCTCTTGTTAATTTACTAAACAACCCAATATATGGAATAAGCAATGAGAATGACAGAGCACACAACTTAAGTAGAATCCAAATAACCTTGAGATGAGGAAATTCTCCATCAGAAATGATGCCATGATATTGCTATTGCTTCCTCTCCAATGTTGTTGTTGCTGCTGCTGCTTGTTGCAACCGGCTTCTTCATCGGATAATGCTATGCTATGTTGAAGTAACACGACTAGCACGAGTTTGATTACAATAAAAGACTGTACTTTGACAGGCTTGAGAGGTTCCTTGGGAATTGCACACACACTAGGGGTTAAAGAACAAGACATTTTACATGCCTATTAACATGAAGAAACATATGCCTAAGCTGCAATATGCTTATTTATAGGGGTTTTTTTGCACAACCAGAACAATAAAAAAAATTTGACATGAAGTCGCTTGCTCAAATAGTACCAACACCTCCTCCAGGTTGCTAAATTATGCATACCCAGAGATCATAAACATCCACATAACCAGATTCCTCTTTGAAATTTTGTGGAACACCTTGCACGTATCACTCATCTATAACAGTAATGCTGCAGAATAGGTAGAACTAGATTTTGCATGCTAATCCAACAAAGCACTTTATTATGATGTAAAACCTAGAGTCATGATGCACATAAGCACGCCAAAACTAAAGCAATCAAGAATCTCAGTTCTAAAGAGTGAAACCCTAACCCTAATTTAAATGCTTCAAAGTGGAGGAAAGAAAGGAAGTGGTACTGACATTCCATAGGTGACGGTGACCTCCTCGGATCTAGAGGCGGCGTAGAAGTTCCAGTCGGCTTCAGCGGATCGCCGGACCCGCCGGTGCTCCCCATGGATAATATTTCCCAATCCTTGCTTGCAACCCACGATCCCATCTCCATCCGACACCTGATCAGATTCCTAACTTTCGAACTGAAGCCGCCATCGCTAGGGCCATTAACCTCGATTCCTCTTCGGCACAATCGGGGAGAGAGAGAGTCTAATTGAAAATAACACATGATTCATGGAAATGGGCCTAAAATAAAAAGGCAAATTATAAGGATACATACCATTTTGATCGGGGCTAGCCAAGTGTTAGTTTTCCATTATTTACAAGTTTGTCACTGGAAAAATTACTCAGGGCTATCCAAGGAGTAGGTATAAAAGATAAGTCTTATAATTTTTCTTCTTCCTCACTCTCTATTCCTCACAAGAAGAAGAACAAGAACAAGAAGAACAAAAGGAACAAGAAGAACAAGAACAAGAACATCAATTTTTGCAAACCTAGTTTATTTTGATTTTTTGCTCTCTTCTAATTTCTCAGATCTCTTTCTCCAAATCCTACTTTATTTTTCTTCTTCTTGTTTGGGCATTATGGATAAAATCCTAGTTGTAGAAGAAATTGGGTTATCAAATCTATCAAATCTATTAATCTATTAGTCTATTAACCAATTTTTCTTTATTAATAGAAGAATTATGCATGCAATCCTATTTTTCTTTATTAATAGAAGAATTATGCATGCAATCCTAGTTGTAGAAGAAAACTATGGAAGAAATCATAGTTGTAGAATAATTGGGTTCATATCAGGACTGCCACAATTTCTGACAGTCCTAGAAGTATTGAGAACTGCCAGAAATTGTGGCAGTCTTGAAATAGACTCGATATACAACAGGACTGCCATAATTGCTGGCAGCCCTAGAAGTAATGAGGACTGCTAGGAATTGTGGCAGACTTGAAATAGACTCGATGTACAACAGGACTGCCACAATTGCTAGCAGTCCTAGAAGTAATGAGAATTGCCAGAAATTGTGGCAGTCCTGAAAGGGACATGCTCTACAGCAGGACTGCCACAATTTCTGGCAGTCCTAGACATATTGAGAACTGCCAGAAATTGAGGCAGTCCTGAAAGATACTTGCTGTACAACAAGTTCCTTTCAGGACTGCCACAATTTCTGGCAGTCCTAAAGTCGAAATTTTTGAATGAAAAAAAAATATGTTAGGGTTTATTTCAATCTTGATAATAGAGTGAAATATGCATTTTAGGGTTTATTTCCATGCATTTTTTGTGAGGAAAGAAGTATTTTAGGGTTTATTTAATTTGTTGGGTGCCATCGAAATTGGAAAAGAGAAGAAAACTAGGGTTTTGATGGAGATGGTGATGATGGAAATGGTGGAGAAGAAGAAGAAGATGATGATGAGAAAAAAAATAGGGTTTTGATGGAGATGTGAGAATGAAAATGGTGGAGAAGAAGAAGAAAGCTAGGGTTTGTGAAGAGAGAGAGAGAGAGAGAGAGAGAGAGAGAGAGAGAGAGAGAGTGAAATTTAGAAATGAGATTGACTTTTGGGGTTTGGGGGGTGTGGGGTTTGGACAGCCTCCTGAGTGGAATATTTTGATAGCCCGAGTAAAATCTCCTCAAATCCTGGCTAGCCCTAATCCTGGCTAGTCCCGATCAAAATATTATGTGCCCTTATAATTTGCCAAAAAAAAGGAGGAATAATGGAAAAAATGGTATTTCCGTCCAGATTATTTGGGACGGTCATACAATTTATTTGGAACAAAATTTATTAATAGTCCCAAATAAGAGATATATTTTTAAATTTGTCCCAAATTATACTATATTTTGTTATCAAAAACATAATCATCCCAAAAACTAATTTTTAGGACATTTTAGACTAGTGTTCCTAATAATGTCATCCCAAATGTCCACTTTTTTGTAGTGAAATGTTATTGCTCAGATGAATTATATAATTTCGGAGATTCATGAACACATTGTTAGTAACAAACATTTAGATGACTTGATAAGATGAACTTGAAGTTTGCGTGAATAGATACTACTCGGAATATGCGAGACGAAAATATTGACAAAATTGATAATTATTGATATGAGGAATTTATGACTCGAAAAAATTATAGTAGGCGATCGTGCGATTATGTGATGAAATAGATGCACGACTAGAGGACAAGTAGGGTTGGGATTTCAAAAAAGTTATTGTGGCCGAAATTTTGATGGGGATGTTACGACTTGAGATTGGAATATATATTGCGATTTGTGATCGGTGGATTATGACTTATAATTTTGTATCTAGGTATACAATTTGGATTGATAGGTCTATTAAACGAATTGGGGATTGCAAGAACCACGTCGTGATCGAGGATGATCATGAAATGATTTACCCTATGAATGGCTTTGTTAAATGACTCAGACCCTTGGACCAAACGCTGTGAATGCGAATAAGAGAAATATATTCTCAAAGTTTAGAAATTGGAGTGATGCGAGATTTGGTAGGAAGATAATGTACTATCGACTACTGTTTGACCTTAGAATTAGGGGGTGGGTATCGATATTAGTTGCACGGGATGGTGCATGGTTAGGCAGACATCCTTGTGCGGAGAGATATAATTATGCAATTGCGGTCACCTTAGCGAGAGTCGCTTGGGTAGATTATAGAGCTAGGGTAGCTAGTTTGTAGAAATGATGCTTGAATGTTGGATAGAAGTGATTTTGAAGAGTTGACGATTGATATGATCAAATATTGGTTTCGGATGGATAGATGGTTTGCGAATCGAAGAAGTCAAGTAAGTTCGGGAGGATGAAAATTACACCTGTCAATTTTGTTCGATCTCTACCACGAGGCTTAGCTAAAATGTATATATTTTGAAAAATTGTACTTGAAAAAGCGTATTCGAGATGTGCATAATTAGAAGATTCGTATTTTGATTGATTGTGCAAAGGGTTTGAAAAAATCCAGAAGATAGAACGTAGATTGTCAGGCTTCATGGTATACCAGTCCTCATACTTTAAATTTTAGGCATGGTTATGAGTTAGAATTTCGAGGACGAAATTATTTTAAGGTGGGTAGATTTGTAGCTCCCCTTCCCGGAATTTTCCGAAATATTTTTATTTATTTATTTATTTGATTTTAATTGGTAGACACACCATTATTTATTATTGAATTTCGTTATTATTATAATTATTTTATTATCAAGATTATTATTATATAATAATATTTTGTTATTGGTTTCGTCAAATAAATATTATTAAGGTTTATTCGAGTTCGTAAGGATTATGTATAAGTGGATGTTATCAATATGGCTGAATTATTAGTTTAGATACTACGGAAATATTGATTATACTAGTTTAGATACTATGAATATACATATATACAAATGGATATTGTATTTGTGTATATATATATATATATATTATATACGAGATACATGTGTATATTAAAAGTATAATATATATGTAGGTATATATAAAATATGTGGGTGTATATAGGTATTATCTAGTGTGAATATATGTGTATGGATTTATTAAAGGAAGTAGAGCAAATGAACAATAGGGGAAAATCCCAGTTGAACCGAGCACACCCCATCACTTGGTCCCATATAGCATGTAGAGCCAGCCAAATGGGCCAGCAACCAAGCGCCCATGGTTTCCCCACAACCTTCACATAACAGCCGAGCCAGCCATGGAACCCGTGCCCAACAATTGGGCCAGCTCTGTATAAACGAACCTTAGAAAAACAGAAGCAGTAGCAGCTCCAAAACGAGCCCGACCCCCCGTTTCAGTTCGATATAAGAGTCGAGGGAGAGAGGGTCGATCGACGCACGAAACCCTAAACCAATGGCGCCACACCCTCCTCCTGACCTGGGGCGGCCATGCCGCGCTCACAGCGCCGCCGTGCGCGGCCAACGCGGCCGGCCAGGCGTGCGCAACCAGCGCGTGCGCGATGATGACGACAGCAAACAGCAGTAAACGTGTGGAAGGAGGCCGACTTCGCAATGGTTTTTCGTCGCGCTCGGTCGACCAATAGTCGAACCGTCTTCGCAGGTAATCTGACAACATAACCCACTCCGACTCCCTTCAAATATTTCGTTTTGTGTTGCGTCATATGCATCGGAAAACGAGTCCGAAGATTGACGAAAATCCTGTCCAAAACAGGACGTAAGTCAGTCCAAACACCCAACTTTACGTCGATTTTTCGACCAAATTATCCTTTGAATCAAGAAACCTTCTAAACAGAAGTTGAACCCAACATGTAGGGCATCATAACCCTTCTCGTAGATTCGGATTTCATTAAACAGGTAGGAAGTTATTTAATTCCGAAGTTGACGAAAAATCTGTTTTCAAAACTTAGAAATTCATCCACACGACGTGCGTCACGCCAATCCGGACGACGTGGTCGTGCACCGAAAGGATCGAAAGCTGCGTAACAGCTTCGTGGTCGTGTGGGCTTTGACGGAATTCAAATTGGTCGCGTGTGCGCGACGAATTTGATGCGTATCCGTCGAAATTCACCGTATCGTGCACGTTGCAAATTCTCCAATTACTTTGTGCACGCTCATCGGATCGAGACGAAACTTGCGCCAGCAGGACCGTATCATTTTTTTGGTCCTGTGTGCCAAGTTTGGTCCGATTCTGAGACCGTTGATAAAATCACCGTTTTGCGGGCCCCACAGTCCCACTCAACGGGCGATTTTGTGCACGGCCCGCCGGAATCCAACTTTGGACATACGGTTGGGTTCGTATCGAAAAACTGGATCCGTAGACATGTAGTTTGACGACTTTAGAGACCGTTGACTCTGGCACGCCTTTCGGTGCAAAGCGGGTCCAACGGCGGACACCGTTTTGGCCCGAAATTACCGTTTTGCTCCTGTGTCCAGAATTGGACTTAAGGACAGGCAATTCTAGCTAATTTGACTATTCTGAGATCATTGGTATTATTTATTTCAGCTTCCGGGGACTGTTGTACGGGTTTTGACTATAGTGGCACATTGAGTAGTTCAGATTGCCGGTTTCACCAGCAAAGGACCACAGGCGAGTACAGTTTATTGTCTGCATTTCGATATTGATTTTTACTATATTTCATTGGTTGGTTTCATTAGTTATGTGATTATTTTCTATCATAAATTGTTGAGTCGGGAATGAGAAGTACCAACGATGTGTGATCTGACCTTAGACCGTGTAGACCGTGTAGACCGTGTTGCATTTATTTCTTGTAGACCGTGTAGACCGTGTTACATTTATTTCTTGTAGACAGTGATTTATTTATTGCAAAGTAGACCGTGTAGACAGTGATTTATTTATTGCATTTAATCTGTGTAGTTCGTGATTATTATTCTGTAGACAATGTTTCTTTATTGCAATATTTTCTGTAGACCGTGTAACTGTAGACCGTGTAACTGTAGACCGTGTAACTGTAGACCGTGTAACTTTAGACCGTGTAGACCGTGTCGCATAATTGTCCCGAGACCGATCACATATCAAAGGTACTTCTAACGGTGGAAAAGTATATTGGTCTATTTATTACTATTGATTTTTCTTACGACTTTACTGTTTATTTTCAAACCCATGATTGATGTCTAACCTTTGTCTTATAGTCATTTTCTTTATTTGAAATTGCATTCAGTGAATTGTGCTCGTTCCATTCCTGACTGGAAACCAACATTTTCAGGTTAGCCGTGGATTCACTTAGCATGGGAGATACGGGGATATTTGCAGCCAGAAGCCTAGAGACTAGCTAGATAGTTGAGTTGTAGTCATTCTATAATTGTACAAGTTTATGTTTTATGCAAAAGTAAAACTTGTGATCTTTGTAAATTAAATTAATCTTGTGAATGAGTATTATTTGTGATTTGATCTTCATGGCCGTGACAGCGTTCTACCACCGATACTGCGGCGTAGGCTGGCTTGGACACGTCTCGTATCCGTTTTAAAAAAAAAAAAAAAAACGGGTGCGGGTCGTGACACTTCCTGTCTGATATCTCTACTGGGTACACAAAGACGAGTGCCGTGCCGAAGTGTACCGTCTTCATGGATACATAACTCTGGCCTTCTTCCTGCTTCACACTCTGTTCTGAGTCGCTGGATCTTGGAATCTGTTGACTGCGCCACCCAGATTCTCTCAACTATGCTGGACTGAACCTGTAGGCTGGCCATCAATGCCATGCTGGTTGGAAGAACCACTTCAATTCCCATCTTCTGAAGATCTGCCAATAATTCTGGTTGCGCCGTCAGGAAATAAACTCCGGCTCTCCTGCTCAATGCATCTGCTACAACGTTGGCCTTCCCGGGATGATACTGTAAATCCATATCATAGTCCACTAGTAGCTCGAGCCATCTTTTCTGCCGCATATTAAGGTCCTTCTGGGTGAAAACATACTTCAGGCTCTTATGATCAGTGAAGATCTCCACTCTATCTCTGTACAAGTAGTGTCTCCACAATTTTAAAGCAAACACTACTGCCGCCAATTCCAAGTCGTAGGTCAGGTAACTCTTCTCATGATCACGTAGTTGACGTGACGTATAAGATATTACCTTCCCATGCTGCATCAAGACACACCCCAATCCTCTGCCTGAAGCGTCGTAATAAACTGTGAATCCTCCGGTCCCATCTGGAAGGGTGAGAATGGGAGCCGTTATCAAACCTCGCTTCAACTTCTCAAATGATTCCTGACACTCTGCTGTCCAAACAAACGGCACATCCTTGCGGGTCAACTGGGTCATCGGTTCTGAAATCCTTGCGAAATCTGAAACGAACCGCCGGTAGTAGCCGGCCAATCCAAGGAAGCTGCGAACCTCTGCCACTGAGCTGGGTACCGGCCATGACTCGATAGCCACAATCTTCTGGGGATCCACTTCCACTCCTCCTCGGGTAATGATATGACCCAAGTATGATATGCGATCGAGCCAGAACTCGTATTTACTGAACTTGGCGTACAACTGATGCTTCCTAAGCGTCTGGAAGACGACTCTGAGATGCTGCTCATGCTCTGCTTCACTCTTGCTGTAGACCAGGATGTCATCTAGGAACACGATCACAAATTGATCCAAGTAAGGCATAAAAATGCGATTCATGAGGTCCATGAATACGGCCGACGCATTGGTCGCTCCAAAGGGCATAACAAGGAACTCCCAATGTCCATACCTCGATCTGAATGCTGTCTTCGGGATGTCCTGCTCTCTGACTCTGATCTGGTGGTATCCCGACCGCAAGTCGATCTTCGAAAACACTGAAGCCCCTCTGAGCTGATCAAACAAGTCATCTATCCTCGGAAGAGGGTATCTGTTCTTGATTGTCACCGAATTCAAGGTACGATAATCAACACATAGCCTGGACGTACCATCCTTCTTTTTCACAAGAAGCATCGGGGCTCCCCAAGGCGATCCACTTGCACGGATGAATCCCTTGGTCCTCAGTTCTTCAATCATTTTGTATAAAATTTCCAACTCTGAAGGCGCCATCCTGTAGACTCGCTCTGATACTGGTGCTGTCCCGGGAATCAAGTCTATAGTGAACTCAATCTTCCGCTCCGGCGGCATCCCTGGAAGCTCCTCTGGAAAGACATCTGGAAACTCTTCAACTATCCGGGGTAACTGCACTGCTGCTACTGCCATCCGCAATGCTGGGGAAGATGGCTCCACTGCGCCTCTGGAAAACGAAAACTCTGGCTCGTCGGGGATACTAAAGACAACTCTGCCAATATGGCAGTCTATCCTAGCATACTGGTTCCTCAACCAATCTATACCTAGGACTACATCATAGTCTGCCATAGGAAACTCTATGAATCTAGCGGGGAACTCCCTACCGCTAACTACGATCCGACACGAGGAAAACACTCGATCTACTCCCACAAGGCCATTACCAGTAAATATATTGAGCCTCACTGATAATGACTCGGGCTCTAATCCTATCCGTGTCGCGAATCGTGCATACATAAATGAATGCGATGCACCAGAATCAAATAATACAGACGCTGGAGAGGAGTTGACGAGAATAGTACCTGCCACAGCCTCACCTGGTGCAACTTCTTCTTCCATAGCCATCATCATAGCCTAACCTTGTCCTCTGGCTGCTGGTCCCCTCTGCTGGAAACCTCTCTGCCTATTCTGGGTCTGAGCTTGGGCTTGTGCATACTGCTGGGGATGCTGTTGCTGGAATGCCTGAGACTGAGGCGGCAAGGGCCTCGAAGACTGATACCGCTGCTGCTGAGCTGGTACTGGGGCCGGTCCTCTCACCGAAGAGCTAGAAGGGTTGGATGCTGATGAACCACCCCTATTCGGGCAAGCCCCTATCCTATGATCTGCTGCTCCACAAGCCAGGCACAATCCTTGTGCCCTGCGACAGTCTGCCACCACATGCCCTGGCTTTCTGCAATGAGAACATCCCATCGCGAAAGTCTGTTTCTGCTTCTGCTGCTGCGGGTACGTCGACGTCGAATGCTGAACCGACGTTACTGAGGTCGCCCGCCTCGGAGTTCCAATGGTCAATCCCCTAGCTGCCGGGGCTGAAGCTGATGATTGGTGCATCTGACTGTGGGACCGCTTCCTACCTCTGGTCCTATCCACGATCCTCTGGGAGGTGTACTCATGCCTCCTAGCTGCTCTCAAGACTGCATCGAACGTCTGGTGCTCGAACTGCTCAACCGCCAATAAGATCTCCAAATGCAGTCCCTGCTGGAACCGCTGGGCCCTATCAAACTCGGTCGCCACCAAGGTGGGGGCAAACCTACTGAGTCTAGAAAACTCCGATGCATAACTTTCGACTGTTCTGCCTCCTTGCTTCAAGTTGGTAAATCTGGTCTGCAGGTCGTACCGAGCCACAGCATCAAAATACTTCGTCTGGAATCTCTCTTTAAACACTGCCCAAGCAATGGGTGCCACTAATCCCATGGCTTGCGCTGCCCACCAACTGCGAGCCAAGTCCAACAACTGCAGGCGTACCACCGCCACCTTCTCATTCTCGGGTGTCCTAGCTGCTTCCAGAATCACCTCGGTATCCTGAAGCCATGCATCCGCGACAATCGCATCCTCGGTGCCGTCGAAGAAAGGAGGGCTCAATCGCTTGAAGCTGTTAGCCGCCTGGTTCCCTGGATGTCCGCCTCGGGTCAAAGCATCTTGAACTGTCTGGTGCAGGGCGTCGCTTCGACGATCCTGGAAAGCTATCAAGGTTCTGATGAGGTCTACTAAGGTACCATCATCTGGCTCTGCGGGCTGGACGGGCCGAACTGGTGACTCTCCTCTAGTAGGCACAACTCTAGAGGCTACCCCGGAATGCTGGGCTTGATCTCCAGGTTGCTGCTGGTCCACGGGAGGTGCTCCTCCTTGCTGATCGGCAGGGTCAGGTATAGTGCCGCTGAGGAAGACGACACAGGGAAACAATAAGAAAGGACCAGGACAGATCAACGATACAAGCATGTAATCAGGGCAAGAATTTCAGGGATTTGAAAATACAGGCGGAGATCAAGGGCGAATACAGATTGAGACAACTATTCGATAAACCCTCACATTTCTTGATTGACAAGACCTGCATGGGCCACCACTTAAATCGTGTCACGCCCCAGAACCAGAATACTGGAGAGCGGGGGCAGACATAGCCAGCTACTTATATTGAAATGGAAACCACCTCGATATACGGTCACGACTGTCTAGATATATGAGGGTTTACTACAAGCCAACAGTCTCTTAGGGTCATGAACAAGCCTAATGTCTCAATTACAAGCAAGTAAGTAAGGTCGCTAGATGTATGATCATTAAATATACAATAATAAGGCGTCCCAAATATTACATATTCAGCTGATCATGAAGCTAGTCGTACAAAATGCGGGGACTAGCAAGAGTTAAGTCATACATGATCAACCCTAGGATTTGTTAATCATGTTTACAGCCCGTAGGCAGACAGTAAGTAAAGTGCATCGAGCTAACAGGTGCTCGTCGGCTAAACGCCTCAAAAGAATAGTTTTACAATAGAGTGAGCGAAACAAAATAGAAAACCCACTCGTAGCCCGGGTTCCTTCTAGTCGCCACCATCGGGCTGGAGGTTCGGAAGATCCTTGGGAGCTGCTCCAAAATCTGGCCACACAAAACCAGCTGGGTCAACCCCAAAAAGAGCAAGTGCCACAAGGGGGCCACGAAATAAGAACAAAAGCCAGCAATCAGCACAAGAAAATCTAATATTAAAACTAGAATTTACGAAAACATGCCAGGATGATATACGACGAGATAACCATGGAACTATTCCGATAGCCAGGTTACAACCCGTAAACCAAACAAGGACCGGGGTTGTAACCCTTCGTCTGAACAGAACTTGGTTTCCCACCATTTATCGGCAAGATAATAATGCAAGAAATCGAGACAGGGAGCAATCTTGTACTGGATCAAGACATGGTTAGACTAGTTATACCTCATTCAATCAATCACGGCCAAGCAGATACTACGGCTTACTACTTTAACTAACTAGGGTTATCACAGGCCTAATTACTAACAAGATGCAGTGAGATTATTCTACAGCCACAAGCCCTGCAGACCATCCAGGTTACCCAGGTCAAAAATTAGGGGTTGAATTCAGGTGGGTACATCGCCCGGGAGACAAATGTACCCTTAGGTGACTTAGAGGGTGCAACACGCGACGGTGTGCTGGAAATGTGCCCTACTCGACGGCAGGCTACAGATCCCAAGAGCGCCCAGGTAACGGGATTGCCTGTAGCTGTGTCATCTCTTCATGACTACTGTGTTATTCTAGTTATTAACCTTAATCCACTTTAGTAGGTACTCCTGACCGTGGTACTCAGGAGTCCCATCCTAGACATGATGCAAGACAGGACAAGTGGATTTAACAAGCAAGCAAGAAAGAACTACCCACGGTGTCAAGGCAGGTCAAGTTAAGCTAGCCGTCGCAACAACATTAAGATAAATCATGTCAGGATACGTGTCAGGAGTGCGCCACGACGGGCCACTATCATGTCAGGTTGGTCATGTCAGGGGTGCACCACTACGGGTCACTGTCGTGTTATGCTAGTTCCTTGTCATACCATGCCATGTACAATAGTCATTCCAAACATATTAAGTAAAATCAAGTTCATGACAAAAGGCATAAGGATATAAAATGGTCGTAAAATATCTAATAAAATATCAATATACAGGGCTATAGAAGAGCCAAGCTTAAAAAAATAAGACCAAAACTCCAAGAGCCAATGGGTTAAGCAAGGGGTCAGGGGAGCGGCGTACGCACAAGGGCACGTACGCAGGGGAGCAGCGTACGCACAAAAGCACGCACGCATGAGAGTTGAAGTACGCACGCTGGAGAGCTGCGTACGCGAAAAGACACGCACGCAGGAGAGCTGCGTACGCACAAAAGCACGCACGCAAGAGAGCTGCGTACGAGAAAAGTCACGCACGCAGGAGAGCTGCGTACGCGAAAAGTCACGCACGCAAGAGAGCTGCGTACGTGAAAAGTCACGCACGCAGGAGAGCTGCGTACGCGAAAAGTCACGCACGCAGGAGAGCTGCATACGCGAAAAGTCACGCACGCAAGAGAGCTGCGTACGCGAAAAGTCACGCACGCAGGAGAGCTGCGTACGCGAAAAGTCACGTACGCAGGAGAGCTGCGTACGCAAAAAGTCACGTACACAAGAGAGCTGCGTACGCACAAAAGCACGCACGCAGGGAGCTGCGTACGCGTAAAAACACGCACGCAGGGAGCTGCGTACGCGTAAAAACACGCACGCAGGGCAAAGGATCTTCTTCTCCATGGCTGAGAAGAAGCTCTCATGGCTCCCAAAACTTCAAAGCATCACAACTTGGCCATCCGAACTCCAAATCCAGATTTTCGAAGTTCCAACCAGGGTGGAATTGAACTCTCTTCCACATGGAAACATCAAAACCCATAAAAATCCAACCTAAATAGATCAAAACCTTGTAAAACTGAAAATGGAGAAAACTTAGATCTAGAACAATGGAGACTCCAAATCACAAAATACCGAGTTCTAATATTGATCACCATGTCCTAATCTAGCAAATGGACAAATAAAAGAGGGTTCTCATGTGGTGGCAAGGTGCACTTGCCTATGGGTGGGTGTTGTGTAGAGGAAGTAGAAGAGTGTTGTGTAGAGGAAGGAGAAGAAGAAATTAATGGAGGTTTATGAGGAGAGAGAAAAAGTTGGTGGAGTTTTAAAGAGGGTGGGAGTGGTGTGTTGAGGGTGGAGCATAGGCTTAAGGTGTTCCAATACACTTAAGACCAAAATAAACCAACCCAAACCAATTAAAACCGAGCCATGTCAAAACCTAAATACGAGAAATACCAAAATTCCACAAGTTGAGAAAAATAAAATAATAAAAAAATACATACCAAAATCCAGATACGAGTATAAATACGAAATACGGGAAATGAGGGTGACAATGGTCATGGACAACTTGTGCACAAGATTTTAGTTCCATGAACGATTTCCAGGGCACCGAGATTGATTCGTACCTAGGGGAGACAAGTTTGCCATGTCCGACGTACTAGCACGGGGCATTATGGAGCATTTTAGGTAGTTTAACTGAAGATGACTATGAAATGCTTGATGATTGAGGGTGTTTTGTGGGGCTAACTACCTTGCTACCGAATGATCACCGTCTAACCCATCAATGTCCAAGATGACTTAAATTTTCAGTTACCTTTTATATAGATTAGTCAGTGTGGTGAGCGGCAATCCGCATGCACGATGTTGGTTGAGTAACATGAAGTGTAAGCACGACACGAATGAGTCCAAATAATGTGTAACGATTTGTAACACAAATATGGAGCCTAAGATTTGTCTATAGCAAAGATAGGTGCTTCGACACCAGATGTGGCGTTGGTTGTTTGAGTCAATGACACAAGTTTATGAGTATGGATTGAGTCGGTTTTATGTTGAAACAAAAAAAGGCCGTAAGATAAGTATGAATGTGTTACACTGTGTTGCGAGGCATGGCCTTAATATTTGTCACACAAATGGATCTTATGGTACGGCCACGTTGTTTGTACAACTAGGTTTTGTAGTATGGTCTCAAAGAATTGAGAGTATGATCACGTTGGTTGTAACACAAATAGGCTAGGAGTCTAAGTCATCAAATTGATCCTAAGACAAGAATAGAAAGTCAATCAAAGGAATAATTATCATGCCCCAGTACCAAAATACGGAGACGGACTAGGCCAACTACTCCATATGAGGTATGCAAACGTCATACGGTGATCGTGGCTGTCATGAGACTAGGGGGTACATGCTACAGTCAAGTCTCCTATGGTCCCACAGAGTTTCTATGTCTCAATCAATCAAGGTAATAAGAAGCAATTAATGAACATTTAGGATAAAGCAGTAAGGCGTCCCTGACGCTTCGTCAAAACGATCATAAGAGACTAGCTTTATAAGTTAGCTAGCCCAGAGAGAGTCATGAGTGCATAATCATATACAGCTGCAGTCTGATTTAATTATAATTATGACATGACACAAAATATCCAGAATACCCGGCTAACAGGTGTTGGTGGCCAAACGCCAAACAAAAGTATAATGCTAGAGTGGTGGAGAAGAAACCCACTCGAGTCCTCCGCCCGCCATGCTTCTAGTATGCACCATTGACGTCAGGGAGGAAGACTGGATCCTCAGGCTCTGCTACGAGATCTGGCCAAACAAAACCAGCGGGGTCAGCCCCGAATAATAAGTACCGCAAGGGAGCACAAAGAGTTAAGATAAAACCCAAGCATAAAATAATAATACTAGTAGTAATAATAGCTTCCGGTCGTAACCTCGGTCCACAGCCTGTCCTAGCACGATAGACCAACCCAACAACCAAACAAGGACATGGGTTAGACCACACACCATGACAGTCCATGTCCCTCGACTATTAATGGAAGGCACAAGGCATAAGGCACAATCAAGTCATTTTTTAAGCGGCTATTCATTCCTACGACTTTCTATATTTGGCGGAGTTATCCCCACGATACTGATTAAAAGGAATCCTCAGATCGTGTCAACCCAGCGGGGCTAGCCAAACCATTTAAACATATAGCACATTGATTATACACCGGTCCCCCAGAGGGCTATCGCACTAAAACATATAACACATAGCTCGTAGAAGTCGGATATAGCCATCCGCTATATGCGAATGAAACCCTATCCGTGGTGGCCAACCCGGCACATTAGGACTGGACCTGGGGTGGCTGGTATGACACGATCTCGGGATTCTTCCCATCCAATGCATCTACCAAGTTAGTTACCTAGTTAATCCCTAGGTTATCCTCGGAGTTCACATGTTCACTCCCCTAGGTGTCATACATTGTACGAGTACCCCAAGAAGGAATCCGTACTGGCTCATGGAGTCATACGTATGTACCCCCTTCTTGGTGTAATGTAACACATTTTGCTATGTAAATGCTGGACTCTTGGAAGTACTGGCAGGTATCACATAGGAACACTTAGCACATAGGATAACACATCTGTGCTCACATAGATTGTACCTTAGTACATACATAGGGTTATCCAGTATACACATAGGTAGTTAGATCAGGAATGGGGACCAAGACATAAGAGGAAAGAGAACAAGAAGGTACTACGCACTTAGGGTATGAAGTGCTCGCAAGTCATAAGCGGCCCAAACGGCGCACATGTAAAAGTACAAGATGAAAGGTGCACAAGGTGCCATAAGGCATATAAATTCTGGTTAAAGTGAGACATGAATATTCTTGAAGCCAAGACAAAGATCTACAACTTTCGTATTGGGAGTTGGGAGAAATTCTGGCCACAAATCAGCCAAATAGGACATAAAACATACAAAAAACAGCTAAAATAGGTACTATGCAGTCAATGGTGGATGGTGTCCATCTATGTCGCAGGGTCGATGGGGTGCCATCTATGCGGCAGGATCGATGGGGTACCATCTATGCGGCAGGGTCGATGGGGTGCCATGCGACATGGTCGGTAGGGTGCCATTTATGCGGCAGGATCAATGGGGTGCCATCTATGCGACAGGGTCGATGGGGTACCATACGGCAGGGTCGATGGGGTGCCATCTATGCGACAGGGTCGATGGGATGCCATGCGGCAGGGTCGATGGGGTGCAATCTATGCTGCAGGGTCGATGGGGTACCATCTATGCGGCAGGATCGATGGGGTACAATCTATGCTGCAGGGTCGATGGGGTGCCATTTATGCGGCAGGGTCGATGGGGTGACATCTATGCGGCAGGGTCGATGGGGTGCCATGCGGCAGGGTCGATGGGGTGCCATCTATGCGGCAGGCTCGATGGGGTGCCATGCGGCAGGGTCGATGGGTACCCATCTTCTCTGAAAATATGAGAAGGATGACCATGGAACCCATAGCTTCCAAGCTCCATAAAACCTTCAATATAATTCCAAATTTGGACTTCCATAGGTCAAAATAGGGTAGAACAAAATTCTCTACAACATGGAACAATTAGTTTTTGCAAAAGAACAAATTTGATAGATCAAAAACATGGAAACTCATAAAGAAAACCCTACTTTATAAAGTTAGATCTACATAAAAAGATTCATCAAAAGTAAAAACACCAAGATCTAAACTTGTAGAGATTTAAGATATGAACATTTTAGACTAAAAATTTGTAAGAAAATATCAAAGAAAAATAAATACAATCTCTCCTCTTCGAGCAAGTTGGTACTTGCCTAGGTAGGTGGAAGAAGTAAAATGAAAGTTATGAGGAGAGAGATAGAAGGATGGGAATAAATACATCATGAACCAAGTTGAAAAAAGTTAGTTCATGATGAACCAAAATAAACCGAAACTTAGGCTTAAGCTGAAAATAAGTTACAGAAATATAATTGCCAGATAATTATGCGAACTGAACATAGAGATACTGCGTAAAAAAATAAAATAAATGCAGGAAGGCAGTTCGCGTAGTAAAATACATATTTCGGGACCGGGGAGTGACATCTCTACCCTCCTTAGAAAAATTTCGTCCTCGAAATTTCAGCCAAGACAAGATAGAGAAATCAAAGCAAGCAAGATACTAATTACAAGGCTAACTATGCATGCAATCTCATTAATTCTAACAGGCATTAGAGAACAATCATCCACCTTAGTGGGTGCAACATAGAAACATATTACAAAGGCATAAGTATAAATATACGTTCTGAGTCAAACAAGTACGGATATCGAGATATAATCTCGTCCTCGCACTCCCATGTCGACTCCCCGGGTGAGTGATGGCCCCAAGCAACGTGGACAAGATTAATAGTCCGGTTCTTGAGCACCTTCTCTCATCGGTCCAAAATAGACACGGGTTGTTCCTCATAAGTTAGGTCGGTACCAACGACTAACTCTGAATGGTCGAGGACATGACTCAAATCCGGGATATACCCACATAACTCAGATACATGAAACACATCATGTACGCCAGATAGCGAGGGAGGAAGGGCAAGCCTATAAGCAACATCGCCTACCCGAGCGAGAATCTCAAAAGGACCAACGAATCTTGGACTAAGCTTTCCTCGAGTTCCAAATCTAATGACACCCCGAGTAGACAAAATCTGCAAAAAAACTTGGTCACTAACACCAAACTCTAGAGGCCTACGATGTTGATCCGTCCAGTGTCTTTGTCTGTCCTGCGTGACTCGAAGCCGCTCTCTGATCAACATGACTGTCTCCACTGTCTATGTGATCATCCCTGGTCCCAACAACTTTCGTTCTCCCACATCGTCCTATGCCAGAGGGGACCTATAATTTCTTCCATATAATGCTTCGAACGGTGCCATCTGGATACTTGTCTGATGACTGTTATTGTAAGAGAACTCTACTAAATGAAGATGATCTTCCCAAGTTCCGTCGAAGTCTAAAGTACAAGCCCGTAACATATCTTCCAAGGTCTGAATGGTTCTCTCTGACTGTCCGTCCGTCTGCGGATGATAGGCTGTACTGAACCTCAACTTGGTACCCAAAATTGGATATAAACTCCGCTAAAAGTGAGAGGTGAACTGTGTGTCCCGATCTGATACTATACTAACTGGAACACCATGCTATCTCACAATCTGCTTCATATACATTTCTGCCAGCTGCTCATTAGACTGCCCTACTCTGAAAAGAAGAAAATGAGCAACCTTCGTGAGCCGATCCACGATTACCCAAACTGTATTTCGGCCGGTCGGAGATCTAGATAAACTGATCACAAAGTCCATTGTCATGTGCTCCCACTTCCATTCCGGAATAGGAAGCAGCTGTAACAATCCAGCTGGTCTCTGCTGCTCTGCCTTCACTTGGTGACATACCAAACATCTGGACACAAACCTCGCTATCTCCCTCTTCATGCCATTCCACCAAAAGTGTTGCTTTATATCTTGGTACATCTTTGTGCCTCCAAGATGAATGAAGTAAGGAGAACTATGAGCTTCTGACATAACTTCCTGTCAAAGGTCTCCGCCTGGTACACAAAGATGGTTTTCGAACCTAAGCGTACCATCCTCATGGATTACTAACTCCTTTCTGAGACCTGACTCACACTCCGATCGAAGCTTCTGGATCTGCAGATCCTCTGCCTGGGCTGCTCTAATCCTCTCTACTAAAGTAGACTAAATCTACAAACTGGCCATAACTCCTGTATCTTGTGGAAAGATCACTTTAATTCCCATTTCCTAAAGATCTTCCAAAATATGCCTCTGCGAGATTAAAATGAATGCACCACCTCTCCTGCTCAAGGCATCTGCTACCACATTCGCCTTGCCTGGATAATACTGAAGATTTATATCAAAGTCCTTCAGTAATTCCAACCATCTTCTCTGTCTCATGTTCAGGTCCCTCTGGGTGAATACATACTTTAAGCTCTTATGATCAGTATAAATTTCCACTCGATCTCCATATAAATAATGCCTCCATAACTTAAACGAGAACACTACTGCTGCTAATTCCAGGTCATGAGTCGGATAGTTCTTCTCACGATCTCGAAGCTGTCGAGATGCACATGCTATCACCTTACCATGCTGCATCAATACACACCCAAGTCCCTTCCCGGATGCGTCACAATATACTACAAACCCTTCCGATCCTACTGGAAGTGTCAAGATCGGGGCTGAGATTAATCTCTTCTTCAACTCTTCAAATGATGTCTGACACTCTGCTGACCAAACAAACTCTACATCCTTATGTGTTAAACGCGTCAAGGGTGCCAAAATCCTAGCGAAGTCTACCATGAACCTCCTATAGTAACCTGCCAATCCTAGGAAACTATGTACATATGCTACTATCTTCGAAACTGGCCAATTTTCTACTGCCTCAACCTTCTTCGGATCTACTGACACTCGTACTCCAGAAATAATATGTCCCAGAAATGAAATATGATCCAACCAAAACTTACATTTACTAAGCTTTGCATAAAGTTGATGCCCCCTCAAGGTCTGCAAAACTGTCCGAAGATGTTTTTCATGTTCTACTTCACTACTGGAATAGACGAGGATGTCATCTATAAATACTACTACAAACTTATCCAAATATGGCATGAAGATGCGATTCATCATATCCATGAACACGGCTAGGGCATTAGTCAGTCCAAATGGCATCACCAGAAACTCATAATGCGCATATCGCGATTTAAATGCTGTCTTAGGTATGTCCTGCTCCCGGACCCTCACTTGATAATATACAGATCGAAGATCAATCTTAGAGAAGACGCAGGCCTTACTCAATTGATTAAACAAGTCATCAATCCTTGGTAACGGATACTTATTCTTCACTATTACTGCATTCAACTACTGGTAATCAATGCACATTCGTGTCGATCCATCCTTCTTGGGTACTAAAATCACCGGTGCTGCCCAGGGCAATTCACTGTCTCGGATAAACTGCTTCGCCTTCAGTTCTTCTTCATGCTGGTACAACTTGTCCAACTCTGACTGCGATATCCTGTAAACTCTACCGACCTTAGGCTCCGTCCCAGGATTCAATTCAATACAAAACTCTACATCTCTCACCGGTGGTAAACCTGGAAGCTCATCTGGAAACACATTAGGAAACTCTCTGACCACTCTTAGAATCTGCTCCTGCTCTGCCAATGCTTCTGCAACAATGCCCTTGGGTCGATCCTCCAATGATCGAACAAAGATGAACTCCTCAATGCCAGGTACATTAAATACTACCCTACCTCCCTGACAATCTATCGTCGCATGACTGTCTCTCAACCAGTCTATGCCTAGGACAACGTCAAATTTTCCCATAGGAAACTCAATCAAAGAGACGAACAATAATCACCCACTCACTATGACTGGACACGTTAAGCATACTCTACTAACTCCTATGAGCCCATTACCGGTGAGTATATTTATCCTCTCTGGCAATGCCATGAACTTCAATCTAATACGTGTCGTAAATCGTACAGATATAAAAGAGTGGGTATCCCCCGAATCAAACAATGCTACTACAGGAAAAGAGGTAACAGAAATATTACTTGCAACCACGTCGCCTAAAGCTAGTACATCCTTTAGTGATAAGGTGAAGGCCTGGCCCTGGCCTTGCTGAGCTCCCTGCTGCTGCCTTCTTCGACCATGCTGTTGATGCGGCCTCTGCGGGCCTTCCTGGACCTGTGCCTGGCGAAACATCTGAGCTTGCGTCGGTAGACACTAGGCTAGCATCCTTACGGCCAATGCTGGTCCTCTGTTCGGTGCTGTCCCGGAGCTGGCATGCCGAAAACTGCTGAACTGGCCCTCCTGGCCTCTGTATCATAGGACAATTGGCAATCCTGTGGTCTGGACTGCCACACTTCATGCATAACCCATTAGCTGAACGATACACATCCCTAGTGTGCCCTCCCTTACCACAGTAAGTACATCCAATGGGCGCCTCCAGGCGCTGCTGTTGGTTCCTCTGCTGCTGATGCCGAACTGGTGCTGTTATCTCTGATACTGCCGTCCTCCGCGACGCTCTTGACTCATGAATACGAATACAGGATGCTGGCACCGATGTTCGCTGTACTGCTCCTTTTCCCCTACTCTGGGATGAGACCTCTTCTGGCCCCCATGTCTTGTTGCCAACCTTTGTTGGGTGAGTTCATGCCTCCGAGCTGCCGTTAAAACGGCATCAAAAGTCTGATATTCGTGTCCTTCTACTAGCTGTAGAATCTCCAAATGAAGTCCCTGCTGGAATCTTATAGCCTTCTCTGGCTACGTAGCTGCCATCGTCGGTGCAAACCGACTCAGTCTGCAGAACTCCGTTGCATATGCATCCACTGTCTTACCAGCCTGCTTGAGACTGATAAACCTCTGTTGTAGCTCATACCGCGCTACCACACCAAAGTACTTGGCCTTGAATCTGGTACTGAAGCTATCCCAGGGAACAGGACACCTCATTCCAACCTCCTCCGATGCCCACCAGTCGCGAGCGAGATCCTGAAGTAACAGTCTGACCTGGTCAACCTTCTCTTCTGCTGGAACCTTAGCTGCGGTCAATATGGCCTCAATATCCTGAAGCCAAGCATCTGCCGTGATGGCATCCTCCGTGCCATTAAAATATCTCGGGTTAAGACGGCAAAACCTCCCCGACGCTCTCGAATCATTTCTGACACTTCTCTCAAGGGCTAATTGTAACCCCTAATTCAGTAGCACATTCTGTTCCTGCTGCTGGGTCTGTTGTTGCTGATGGGCTAACACCTGATGCAGTTGAGTGGCCAGGAATCCCCGGATGATCTCCAGAAGTGCTGCAGCATCAGGTACTATCGTCGCTGCCGGTACCGCTGGGGGTGCAGGAGTTTCTAAAACCTGCGGTTCCACTGGCTCTGATATCACTTCCACTCGGATCTGGTCAGGAGAAGGTATTTTTTCCTGCTGCTGTCCCGCCAAGCCATGCTCTACTGGACGTTCCTTCATGTTGGCCTCGCCAGCTACTGAGAACGAAGCACCCCTATAGGGAAATATACATAATATTAAATAACAGGACGAGGAAGATTCGAGAATGCAATTCAGGTTATCAATCAAGGTGAGGAAAGAGAAATCGAGGCAAGAAATTCAAAGGGAACAAGTTTTGATTGAGACTCCTATAGTAGTAACACCCCACAAGTCTAAAAATTAGACCTACATGGGCCACCAATAAAACCTTATCACGCCCCAGTACTGAAATACGGAGACAGAGTAGGCCAGCTACTCTATATGAGGTATACAAACGTCATACGACAATCGTCGCTGTCACGAGACTAGGGGTACATGCTACAATCAAGTCTCCTATGGTCCCACAAAGTTTTTATGTCTCAATCAATCAAGGTAATAAGTAGCAATTAATGAACATTTAGGATAAAGCAGTAAGGCGTCCCCGACGCTTGATCAAAACTATTATAAGAGACTAGCTTTATAAGTTAGCTAGCCCAGAGAGAGTCATGAGTGCATAATCATATACAGCTGCAGTCTGATTTAATTATAATTATGAAAGGACACAAAATATCCAGAATACCCGGCTAACAGGTGCCGGTGGCCAAATGCCAGACAAAAGTATAATGCTAGAGTGGTGGAGAAGAAATCCATTCGAGTCCTCCGCCCGCCATGCTTCTAGTATGCACCATTGACGTCAGGGAGGAAGGCTGGATCCTCAGGCTCTGCTATGAGATCTGGCCAAACAAAACCAGCGGGGTCAGCCCCGAATAGCATGTACCACAAGGGAGCACAAAGAGTTAAGATAAAATCCAAGCATAAAATAATAATACTAGTAATAATAATAGCTTCCGGTCGTAACCTCGATCCACAACCTGTCCTAGCACGATAGACCAACCCAACAACCAAACAAGGACATGGGTTGGACCATGCACCATGACAGTTCATGTCCCTCGGCTACTAATGGAAGGCACAAGGCATAGTCAAGTTGTTTTTCAAGCGGCCATTCATTCCTACGGCTTTCTATATTTGGCGGAGTTATCCTCGCGATACTAATTAAAAGGAATTCTCAGATCATGTTAACCCAGTGGGACTAGCCAAACCATTTAAATATATATCACATTGATTATGCACCGGTCCTCCGGAGGACTACCGCGCTAAAATATATAACACATAGCTCGTAGAAGTCGGATATAGCCATCCGCTATATGCGAATGAAACCCTATCCGTGGCGGCCAACCCGACACGTCAGGACTGGACCTGGGTGGCTGGTATGGCACGATCTCGGGATTCTTCCCACCCAATGCATCTACCAAGTTAGTTGCCTAGTTAATTCCTAGGTTATCCTCGGAGTTCACATGTTGTGGTCACATGTTCACTCCCCTAGATGTCATACATTGTACGAGTACCCCAAGAAGAAATCCATACTGGCTCATGGAGTCATACGTATGTACCCCCTTCTTGGTGTAATACAACACACAATACATACCACGTCATTGCTACCGACCATTCGTTATGTAAATGCTAGACTCTTGCAGGTACTGGCAGGTATCACGTAGGAACACTTATCACATAGGATAGCACATCAGTGCTCACATAGATTATACCTTAGTACACACATAAAGTTATCTAGCACACGCATAGGTAGTCAAATCAGGAATGGGGACCAAGACCAAGAGGAAAGAGAACAAGAAGACACTACGCACTTAGGGTATGAAGTGCTCGTAAGTCATGAAGTGGCCCAAATGGCACACAGGCAAAAGTACAAGATGAAAGGTTCACAAGGTGTCATAAGTCATATAAATTCTAGCTAAAGTGAGACATGAATATTCTTGAAGCCAAGACAAAGTTCTATAACTTTTGTGTTGAGAGTTTATAGAAATTCTGGCCACAAATCAGCCAAATAGGACATAAAACATACAAAAATAGCCAAAATAGGCATTTTACGGTCAAGGGTGGATGGGTGCCCATCTATGCGGCAGGGTCGATGGGGTGCCATCTATGCGGCATGGTCGATGGGGTGCCATGCGGTAGGGTCAATAGGGTACCATCTATGCGGTAGGGTCGATGTGGTACCATCTATGCGGCAGGGTCGATGGGGTGCCTTGCGGCAGGGTTGATGGGGTGCCATCTATGCGGCAGGATCGATGGGGTACCAACTATACGGTAGGGTCGATAGGGTGCCATCTATGCGGCAGGGTCAATGGGGTGCCATCTATGCGGCATGGTCGATGGGGTGCCATCTATGCGGCAGGGTCGATGGGGTGCCATGCGGCAGAGTCGATGGGTACCCATCTTCTCTGAAAATCTGAGAAAGATGGCCATGGAACCCATCGCTTCCAAGCTCCATAAAACCTCTAATGTAAGTCCAAATTTGGAATTCCATAGGTCAAAATATGGTAGAACGAAATTTTCTACAACATGGATCAATTAGTTTTTACAAAAGAACAAATTTGATAGATCAAAACCATGGAAATCCATAAAGAAAACCCTACTTTACAAAGTTAGATCTACATAAAAATATCCATCAAAAGTAAAAACACCAAGATCTAAACTTGTAGAGATTTAAGAGATGAACATTTTAGACTAAAAATTTGTAAGAAAACATCAAAGAAAAATAAATACAATCTTTCCTGTTTGAGCAAGTTGGTACTTGCCTAGGTAGGTGGAAGAAGTAAAATGAAAGTTATGAGAAGAGAGAGAGAAGGATAGGAATATATACATCATGAACCAAGTTGAACCAAGTTAGTTCATGATGAACCAAAATAAACCGAAACTTAGGCTTAAGATGAAAATAAGTTACAGAAATATAATTACAAGATAATTAAAAGAACTGAACATAGAGATACTGCGTAAAAAATGAAATAAATGCAGGCAGGCAGTTCGCGTAGTAAAATACATGTTTCGGGACCGGGGAGTGACACTAATGCACTCATAAAATGAATGTGTTAGTTTTGTAAGGGTGGACGAGGGGCTTACTCACCAGTACGATTGTGTATTGGCATCCCACCAGTTTTTATGTGTAGGTTCAGGTTCTTGCATCATTCGGGACGGAGCTCGCTTGGATGCACTGAGGCATAAAGTTCCCTAGCATTTCGAGGTGTACGTCCATGTTAAAGACTTCACCTATATGGGACATTGTATGGACATTGCCTTCTGAAGCATCCCCAAAGTTGTAAGCCTTTGGGCATAAGCAATTGTAATTGGGAGAAGAAGGAGAGCTGAGTGTTTGTATTCAAAGAGAAAGTGAGCTTGAGTGACTTGTAATCTTGGCTTCGTGTCCTTGTAATCTTATTTTCAATATCAATAAAGAGTATTATTTTTTATATGTCTTTGTGTTATTCAACTTCTCTGCTCAGACTTCTGTGCAACAATCCCGTCGCAAGCTGTTGTAATTGGCCATTATGGAACTTGTCTTGCGCGAGCACAACCTAGGCTTGCATGGCATCACGCCTTAGCGAGGACGGTCAGTTCTTCAGAACCGAGGTATGATAATGTGTGTGAAAACAAATATACATAGCTAGCAATCCCCCAAAAGGTCAAGTTTCGAAGTAATAGAAAAGAAAAGAGTAGAGACAAATCTGGACAGTTATATACTATATAGATGAGATGGACTACAGCCTTGAATCTCACTTAGTGAATATTGTCTTTGTTTGAAGAAGTGCTTGATGGACTATGTCTTGAATCAAACTTCTTGAACCGGTCTCAAAAAATAATACAAATAGTACGCTAGAGGTTCTTGGGTCTATCAGGTGGCATATTTTATTGGCTATGTGCACTTTTTCATATTTATGAGAGTTGTCTAGGATCGTCATGTGACACCGCCTTTACGACCTCTCATATAGGTAAGTCCTCAAGGGTTGGTGATAACAATCAACCCTTTATATCATGCTTGGACTTATTAAAATTTAAAACTCATCCTTACCATATCACACTGGAATACTATAACCTTAGGGATGAGGTATCCATATACAATATTGTATAACCTTTTAGGCATTATTTTAAAGGAATTTAACCTCAGGGTCAGTATTCCATAATAGTCACCTAAGTCTATCTTGTTTCTACCCATTGAATCGGCTTCTTGGGATCTACAGTCAGACTCGGTTGGGTTGCCACTGCTGGTGACTAACTTATGGGCTTTACCCCATCCCCTTCGATGATTCTAGGATTAATGTCCTAGATAGGCCTGTCATACCCCGGTCCCGTAGGACCGATCGTCTTCGCTAAGACGTGATGCCGCACGAGCCTAGGTTGCGCTTGTGCAAGACGGGTTCTATAACGGTCGATTACAGAGGCTTACGACGGGGTCGTCGCACAAAAGTCCCAAGCATAAACATTAAAATATAAAGGCAACACAAGCATTAAACAAAATCATAGTCTTTATTTATATAGAAAATAAGATTACAATATGGCCTGTGGCCAAGATTTACATGTCTCTCAAGCTCACTTTTCTCTCAATTTACAAGTCACTCAGCTCTCTCTCATCTTTCAATATAATTTGATGAGCCAGTGGATGCTTCAGATAGGTGATGTATATACATTATGTTATGTATAAGTTCTGACTCCATGCGGTCGTACGCCTCGAAATGCCAAGGAACTCCATGCCTCGATGCATCCAAGCGAGCTCTGCGCTAACGAGCTTCTACCTGTGCCTGTACATAAAAAATTGTGTGGGTGTCAGTACTCAACTGTACTGGTGGAGTGAGCTCCTCGTCCACCCATATAAAACCAACACGTTCATTTACTTTGTGCAACATAATCCCTTTATGATTGTCTTTCTATTCTTGCCTTAGCAACGATTTTAGGACATAGACGTCTGGCCTATTTATGTCTCTAGACTATCATCGTGCTATTATACTGATAACTTCCTTATCCTTGCCTCTAGACCATTTTTGTGCTTGCAACATCATGATACAGACTCGTGCTTCCCTTATGGCCCATACTTTGGGACGCTACAACATGATTCGTGTCATCGACTTGGTTCATGCTTAAACATTGAGGCCGTGCCTCGCAACGTAGCATGACTTAACCAGACTTGCCCTACGGCCCTTCTTGACTTAACTTGGGACGACTCAATCCCGATTTATGTAACTCTATATCTTCAACTTAATACTAGATGCCACATTCGTGCCGAAGCACGTGTCCTTACTATAGCCAAATCTCAGGCCTCTTAAGACTTGTGATGCAATCGTGTATACCATCTTTACTTCATTCGTGCTATGCTTGCTCTTTCTTTGATTCGACCGATATCGTGCATGCAAATTTCTGCTCAATACGTTAACTTGACTATATGAAAGGTCACTAGCAATTCAAGCCATCTTTGACATATAGGTGGTGCAAGACGAGGCCCTTGCAGCTAAGGGTAGCTAGCCCTGCTCAAGTCCTCGAATCACCGACGACGTGTTCTTGCCTAACTATCTTGCTCCCCTCCTAGGCCGTTACGGTCCTGTGGCCCTAGGTTCCCAAATTGAGGGTATAAAACCTTGTCGAAAAGTTGTCCATGACCACGCACCTATGAGAACTCCTAGACTCAACGTAAATGCATGGCCTAACCATCACAACTTAGCTTCCTTAGCTTTACTTCTTTTACTTATCATACTTCTTTTGTAGAGCCTAAAACAGGGTTGCCTCGACGACTGACCTACAGTCCTGACTCTCGGCCACTGACGTAGAGTCCCGACACATTTTTAGTGTTTCCATACTCTTATTGACTTAACTCTTGAATGGCTATTCATAGCCTTCAAGCATAACTTGCACAAAACGTGTTCTTTATATGCTAATAAACCGTGGCTAACTTTCTATTGAACCAACCGTGGCTCGTGCCTTAAACCGACTTACGTTCTGTGCAACACTATCACCCAAGTCATACTTTATACGATGAGCCTTGAGATTGTGGGACTAAATGACTTTAACAATCGCAAAAAAAGTGGGACAGTGCTTGGAATGACTTCGATCGATTGGCATAACTTGTCTAACTTAATTGTGCAACAACTTGACGAGCAAAGGCTGCGTCAAGGTTTGCCTCGAGGGAACATGTCGTGCACGTGTTCAACTTAAACAACCAAGTTATTTGGGTGCCTAGACTTATGCCACAAGCTGTGCAATACAGCTTAACCGTGGGGCGAGCAAAGGCTATACCAAGCCTTAGACGATGGGACCATGCATGCTTTATCAAGCATTTATACGGGCGGCACCTATGAGTTAGGCTAAGTTCTTAACTTTATGGCAACTTAGACCAACTTTCCTTCTCCCAAGCCACGGGACGAAGGACTGAGTGCCATTTTGAAAGCATGCCGTGCAACACTTCTAAGCCGACCGTAGGACATTTCCATATTCTAACTCAATCCGATCTGACTTGAGATTATTCCCTTAGCTATGTAGATTTGTCTCTTTTATTATCAAGCCTACTTGTGCATTTGAAACTTTTATTTTATTAGAGTGAAGGCTAAGATGAGGCAAGTTCACCAAAGCCACCCACCTGAGCGAGGAGTCGCCTCGACTGAGCGGGTCTTTGAACAGCCATTGCATGGCTATGTCCGAACGCCGTTGGCATTTCGATTCCTCCGATTGAGCTGAACGGGACGGGGCATTACATTATACACCACTCAAAAAAAGTTTCATCCTCGAAACTAACTGAGTACACTTATCGACTTATAACTTGATTCAATATCTAATAATTCCTGCACACATTCCTCCTATGCATTTTTTCAATCCGAGCCACGATCGTGACGTATTTATTTTCACCCCGAACAACTATATCTCAAGATCTTCAATTCTGTCTCGTTCCTCTAGTCTCACTCGACTTTAACATATCACTTAGTTGGATCGTGCACATATTCCAGGCATCCCCGAAATACCTGCATCTCAGCCAAGCCTCGTTATAGAGAATCCGTCATTTTTATTTGAGTCGGATCATGCAGATATTCAAGCATCCTTGAAATATATGCATTTCAGCCGAGCTTCGTGAGTGGGGTCTCTATATTCTTGAATCATTCTATCCATCAATACCAATCCTATCAATCCTCAAGATCAATCGTACCGAGGCTAACTCTCGAAACATGGACATCTCGCATAACCGCTAGGCCATCTCTCTAGGCTAAAGTCATTCGTCGGTATTGGAATCATAGTTTCCCAATAATAATATCAATACTGAACCAAATCCTAAGGTCAAACCAAAGTTGATAATACGAAATTTTCTACTCAAGCTCACATCACTCAGATTTCTAAACATCGAGCATGTATTTCTCCTATTCGCACTTGCAACACTTAGTCCGAGGGGTCCGAGTCGTTCAGCAAAGCCATCTTATCATAAGTTTACTTAACCAATTTCTCGACATATCAATATCGCTCGTCCAACAACCAATTCGCGTAGTCTATCTCCTTAAACATGTTCGATATAATCCACCTATCGATCATATTCCAGTCAAGTATGATATGACACGATTTGTCACTAAACCATAATTTTCATTCCATATTTCCTAAGTTGTTTATCGCAATTCACATAATCGTTCACAAGGTCGCCTAGCTCAAATATATGTCACACCCCAATCTCATGCAAGTCCGATCATCCATGCGGGACATAAAATCACCATGCATTATCCTAGGATAATCGTTCTTATCGGGACGCAACTCATGATTTGAGTCTAGACTAATTCATTCATGATACACAGATTGGACTACTCAATCCTCAAGTTTACTCAATCGTAAATCATAAGTCCGAACAATCCTCAAATTTACCTTCGTATTAAACCAAAGTCGAAGCAATCCAACTTGCTATTCCCTGAATTCTCGAGTTCGATCATTCCCGTGACATGAATCACCATGTCATCGTTTATGTGGAATGATCGTGCCAAGTCTGATGTGACGCATGTGCGAGGCTAGAGTTGCACTTGCACAAGACAAAATCGTCGACGTTGTGGTTGTCATCGATGAAATCAAGACACGATCATTTTCATCCAAGCATTCATTTCAATCAAAATCCCAAGTATAACATCCATCAAAACAATAACACTTTACATGATCGTCATTCCTCGAATCAGAGCACCTCCGAGTTATCGTATATCGATCTTTGATATGCCTCAATACCATCGATGATATACGTAACCTGACGATCTTCATTTGCAACGAATTTTGAGTCGTGCAACTGATGCTATCATTCGAATTGGATATATCATAATCTCCTCGATATTCAAGATCAAAATTCAAGTAATAATCCAAACCATTCACATGATCAATTCGTTCAACCCATAATCACTTATGTTCATCCGTCTATCTTACGTCATCGAGCAACATATTTCCTCAAGTCGCATCGTTCTATGTTAACTCAATCATCGAGCAACATCTATTCAAATCCTTAGAGTCATTCTCAAATATTCGAATCATTTTCGTGCACGCTGTCATCCGATCGTGCTAACTTTTCGTATATGATTCATATCGATTTTCTCGATCAAGCATTCATTCGTACACCTTAATTCTACCTCGATTCAAATTTTTCTACTCAATCATTCTCGTATTTCATACTTGCACAATCCTAGTTTCTTGTGTGTCATTTCTAATTCGTTGAAATCAATTTCATGCTAGCTATCAAGTCATGACTAACTTTGAAACACTCTTTCTAAGCTTTGCATACTCGTCTCTTGCTGACAGACTCATTGGTACCCCGCATCCTCAATCGATCGACATCCCTAAAACTATCCCATACACCACTCACGGATGAAGTTATTCGACAGATCCTCATAATAAATTTTGAATCAAAATCGAATACTTCGAATGTCCATTCGAACTATTCCTCAAATTTTAAGCACGATTCATTTGTATCGCATCGACGATATCATTATTCAATGGCACTCCTATCGATAGCTATCCCACACACTCAATCAAGTTCAACTCATTTTCGTCCGAAATGAATTGAATCCCGCACTTGACTTTGCTAAGGTCGACACAATTCTTGGTGTATATGCCTAGCCCGACTTAGCCAACCGTGCTTACTTGAAGTTAACTTTGTTCAACCAAAATTTTCTTCCGTGAGATTTTTTTAAATGATATAGACTTATTATATGGACATCCCATGGGACATTTGAGAGAAAGTGCACCAACGATATCGATTGCGGAACATCAGAGTTTGCAGAACATCATCGAAGTTAAAGAATTCAATCGAAGTCCAAGGACGTAAAGCCG
Organism: Iris pallida; assembly: GCA_029216955.1. Lineage (NCBI taxonomy): Eukaryota > Viridiplantae > Streptophyta > Magnoliopsida > Asparagales > Iridaceae > Iris > Iris pallida. The sequence continues at coordinate 12,459,894 of JANAVB010001799.1, forward strand.
TGCTATGATACCATTATGTCACGCCCCGGTCCTGTAGGACCAATCGTCCTCACAAGGCATGATGCCGCACGAGCCTAGGTTACGCTCGTGCAAGGCGGGTTCTATAACGGCCGATTACAGCGGCTTACGACGGGGTCGTCACACAGAAGTCCCAAGCAGAAATATTGAAATATAAAGGCAAAACAAGCATTGAACAAAATCATAGTCTTTATTGATATAGAAAACAAGATTAAAATATAGCCTGTGGCCAAGATTTACATGTCTCTCAAGCTCAGTTTTTTTCAATTTACAAGTCACTCAGCTCTCTCTCATCTCTCAATACAATTTGATGAGCCAGCGAATGCTTCAGATAGGCGATGTCCATACATTATGTCTTGTATAAGTTCTGACTCCATGCCGTCGCACGTCTCAAAATGCCAAGGAACTCCGTGCCTCGACGCATCCAAGCGAGCTTCGCGCCATCGAGCTTCTACGTGTGCCTGTACATAAAAAATTGTGTGGGTGTCAATACTTAACTGTACTGGTGGAGTAAGCTCCTCGCCCACCGATACAAAACCAACACGTTCATTTACTTTGTGCAACATAATCCCTTTATGATTATCTTTCTATTCTTGTCTTACGGTCGATTTTAGGACATAGACGCCTGGACTATTTGTGTCTCTAGACCATCATCGTGCTATCACACCGATAACTTCCTTATCCTTGCCTCTAGACCATTCTTGTGCTTGCAACATCAATGTACCGACTCATGCTTGCCTTATGGCCCATACTTTGGGCCGCCATAACATGATTCGTGTAATCGACTTGGTTCGTGCTTCAATATTGAGGTTGTGCCTCACAACGTAGCAGGACTTAACCAGACTTGCCTTACGGCCCTTCTCAACTTAACTCGGGACGACTCAATCTCGACTTACGCAACTCTATATCATCGACTTAATACTTGACGCCACATTCGTATCGAAGCACGTGTCCTTGTTATAGCCAACTCTTAGGCCTCTTAAGACTTGTGATATAATTGTGCATACCATCTTTACTTCAATCGTGCTATGCTTGCTCTTTCCTTGATTCGACCGACACTATGCATGCGGATTGCCGTTCAGCACGTCAACTTGACTATATGAAAGGTCACTGGCAATTCAAGCCATCTTAGACATGTAGGTGGTACAAGACGAGGCCCTTGCAGCTAAGGGTAGCTAGCCCTGCTCAAGTCCTCGAATCACCGGTGACGTGTTCTTGCCTAACTATCTTGCTCCCCTCCTAGGCCGATACTATCCTGTGGCCCGAGGTTTCTGAATCGAGGGTGCAAAACCATGTCGACAAGTTGTCCATGACCATGCACCTATGAGAACTCCTAGACTCAACGCAAATACATGGCCTAACCATCACAACTTAGCTTCCTTAGCTTTACTTCTATTACTTATCATACTTCTTTAGCAGGGCCCAAAACAGGATTGCCTTGGCGACTGACCTACAGTCCCGACATGTTTTCTTCTCGACGACTGACCTACAGTCCCAACTCTCGGCGACTGACCTACAGTCCCGACATATTTTTAGTGTTTCCATACTCTTATTGATTTAACTCATGAATGGCTAATTCATAGCCTTCAAGCATAATTTGCACAAAATGTGTTCTTTATGTGACAATAGACCGTGGCTAACTTTCCACTGAATCAACCGTGGCTCGTGCCTTAAACCGACTTACGTTCTGTGCAACACTATCGTATAAGTCATACTTTATACGATGAGCCTTGAGATCGTGGGACTAAGGGACTTTGACAACCGCAGAAAGAGCGGGACAGTGCTTGGAATGACTTCGATCAACCGGTATAACTTGTCTAACTTAATTGTGCAACAACTTGACGAGCAAAGGCTACGTCAAGCTTTTCCTCGAGGGAACGTGCCGTGCACACGTTCGACTTGAACAACCAAGTTATTTGGGTGCCTAGACTTATGCCATAAGCTGTGCAATATAGCTTAACCCGTGGGGCGAGCAAAGGCTATGCCAAGCCATAGACGATGGGACCATGCATGCTTTATCGAGCATTCAAACGGGCGACGCCTATGAATTAGGCTAAGTTCTTAACTTTGTGGCAACTTAGACCAACTTTCCTTCTCCCAAGCCATGGGATGAAGGACTGAATGTCATTTTGAAAGCATGTCGTACAACACTTCTAAGCCGACCGTGGGACATTTCTATATTCTAACTCAATCCGACCCGACTTAGTACTATTCCCTTTTGCTATGTGGATTTGTCTCTTTTATTATCAAGCCTACTTGTGCATTTGAAAACTTTCGTTTTATTAGAGTGCAGGCCAAGTTGAGGCAATTTTACCAAAGCCACCCACCTGAGCGAGGAGTCGCCTCGACCTAGCGGGTCTTCGAGCAGTCGTTGCATGGCTAAGTACGAATGTCATTGGCGTTTCGATTCCTCCGATTGAGCTGAGCGGGATGGGGCATTACAAGACCCTCGTCAAGTGGTCTGCAAGGTTCTTTTCTTACTTTATATAGTCAAGAATCAGATATTTGCCTCATAGGTTCTTTATTGACTTGATACGCAGCTGTAGGTGCTTGTTCATCTTAGCCTTCACAAAATCATGCTTTAGTAGATCTATGACAGATTTATTATCATAGTTTATAGAAATTATAGGAACATGACTCATAGAAATAAGTATATGCATAATAAGATTTCTAAGCCATTCTACTTTTGTATAAGTAGTGTCCAAAGCTATCATTTCAGAGTCCATTGTACTCATAGCAACGATAGTTTGTTTATAAGATCCCCAGGAGATTGCAGCTACTCCTAGAGTAAGAATATATTAATAGTAGATTTCACATTATGTGGATCAGTTACCCAATTTATATT
>JANAVB010001799.1:12462769-12712769 GCA_029216955.1 Iris pallida
GAGGGTGGAGCATAGGCTTAAGGTGTTCCAATACACTTAAGACCAAAATAAACCAACCCAAACCAATTAAAACCGAGCCATGTCAAAACCTAAATACGAGAAATACCAAAATTCCACAAGTTGAGAAAAATAAAATAATAAAAAAATACATGCCAAAATCCAGAGACGAGTATAAATACGAAATACGGGAAATGAGGGTGACAACTCTACCCACCTTAAAAGAATTCCGTCCTCGAAATTTAATCAAGGAGCTAGAGATTGTCACGACAAGCTACATTAAGCATAGGCAAGTTATACTAAGCAGTTCAATCATACAATCATACAATGCAAGCAAGGAAGAGAAAAAGTAAGGCATAAGAAAGACATTATACCTCACGAGTCAAACAGGTAGGGATATCGCGATCGGATGTCGTCCTCACGCTCCCACGTTGACTCACCTAGAGAGTGATGACCCCAAGCAACACGGACTAATTTAATAGTCTTGTTCTTGAGTATCTTCTCCCTCCGGTCCAATATAGACACGGGCCTCTCCTCATACGAAAGGTTGGTACCAACAACCAATTCCGAATGGTCTAGGATGTGGCTCGGGTTCGGGATATACCGTCGTAATTGGGACACATGGAATACATCATGCACCTCACTTAGCGACGGCGAAAGAGCGAGACGATAGGATACATCTCCTACTCGCTCTAGAATATCGAACGGCCCTATATACCTAGGACTAAGCTTTACCCGCACGCCGAAGCGAATGACGCCGCGGTTAGGCGAGATCCTAAGGAATACATGGTCGTCGGCAGCAAATTCTAAGGGACGCCGATGAGCATCGGCCCAATGGCGTTGGCGGTCCTGGGCAACTCGGAGGTGATCTCTGACCTTCCTGACCACTTCAACCGTCTGGGAAATCAATTCGAGTTCGAGCATCTGCCTCTCCCCGACATCGTCCCATGCTAGCGGGGATCTGCACTTCCTGCCATAAAGAGCCTCGAAGGGTGCCATCTGGGTACTGGCCTGATAACTGTTGTTGTACAAGAATTCCACCAGGTGCAGATGATTCTTCCATGAGCCACCGAAGTCAAGGGTATAAGATCTCAACATATCTTCAAGGGTCTGGATTGTGCGCTCTGATTGACCATCCGTCTGCGGGTGATAAGCTGAGCTGAATTGAAGGCGAGTCTCCAAACTCTTCTGCAAGCTGTGCCAAAAGTGTGATATAAATCTTGAATCCCTGTTCGAGGTGATGCTGACTAGTACACCGTGAAGTCTGACAATCTACCTGAGATACATCTCTGCTAACTGCGCCGTTGACTGTCCAACTCTGAATGGGAGAAAGTGTGCCACCTTGGTAAGCCTGTTCACAATTACCCAAATAGCATCTCTGCCGGCCGAAGATCTGGGCAATCCGGTCACGAAATCCATGGTTATATGTTCCCATTTCCATTCTGGGATCGGTAAGGGTTGAAGAAGTCTAGCGGGCCTCTGATGTTCAGCTTTAACCTGTTGGTAAACCAAACACCGAGAGACAAACCGGGCTATCTCCCACTTCATGCCATTCCACCAGAAATGATGACGGATATCACGGTACATCTTCGTACCACCCGGATGAATAGAATATTGTGAACTGTGGGCTTCTTCCATGACTTCCTGTCTGATATCTCCACTGGGTACACAAAGACGAGTGCCGTGCCGAAGTGTACCGTCTTCATGGATACATAACTCTGGCCTTCTTCCTACTTCACACTCTGTTCTGAGTCGCTGGATCTTGGAATCTGTTGACTGTGCCACCCGGATTCTCTCAACTATGCTGGACTGAACCTGTAGGCTGGCCATCAATGCCACGCTGGTTGGAAGAACCACTTCAATTCCCATCTTCTGAAGATCTGCCAATAATTCTGGTTGCGCCGTCAGGAAATAAACTCCGGCTCTCCTGCTCAATGCATCTGCTACAACGTTGGCCTTTCCAGGATGATACTGTAAATCCATATCATAGTCCACTAGTAGCTCGAGCCATCTTCTCTGCCGCATATTAAGGTCCTTCTGGGTGAAAACATACTTCAGGCTCTTATGATCAGTGAAGATCTCCACTCTATCTCTGTACAAGTAGTGTCTCCACAATTTCAAAGCAAACACTACCGCCGCCAATTCCAAGTCGTGGGTCGGGTAACTCTTCTCATGATCACGTAGTTGACGTGATGCATAAGATATTACCTTCCCATGCTGCATTAAGACACACCCCAATCCTCTGCCTGAAGCGTCGTAATAAACTGTGAATCCTCCGGTCCCATCTGGAAGGGTGAGAATGGGAGCCGTTATCAAACCTCGCTTCAACTTCTCAAATAATTCCTGACACTCTGCTGTCCAAACAAACGGCACATCCTTGCGGGTCAACTGGGTCATCGGTGCTGAAATCCTTGTAAAATCTGAAACGAACCGCCGGTAGTAGCTGGCCAATCCAAGGAAGCTGCGAACCTCTGCCACTGAGCTGGGTACCGACCATGACTCGATAGCCACAATCTTCTGGGGATCCACTTCTACTCCTCCTCGGGTAATGATATGACCCAAGTATGATATGCGATCGAGCCAGAACTCGCATTTACTGAACTTGGCGTACAACTGATGCTTCCTAAGCGTCTGAAGGACGACTCTGAGATGCTGCTCATGCTCTGCTTCACTCTTGCTGTAGACCAGGATGTCATCTAGGAACACGATCACAAACTGATCCAAGTAAGGCATGAAAATACGATTCATGAGGTCCATGAATACGGCCGGCGCATTGGTCGCTCCAAAGGGCATAACAAGGAACTCCCAATGTCCATACCTTGATCTGAATGCTGTCTTCGGGATGTCCTGCTCTCTGACTCTGATCTGGTGGTATCCTGACCGCAAGTCGATCTTCGAAAACACTGAAGCCCCTCTGAGCTGATCAAACAAGTCATCTATCCTCGGAAGAGGGTATCTGTTCTTGATTGTCACCGAATTCAAGGTACGATAATCAACACATAGCCTGGACGTACCATCCTTCTTTTTCACAAGAAGCATCGGGGCTCCCCAAGGCGATCCACTTGCACGGATGAATCCCTTGGTCCTCAGTTCTTCAATCATTTTGTATAAAATTTCCAACTCTGAAGGCGCCATCCTGTAGACTCGCTCTGATACTGGTGCTGTCCCGGGAATCAAGTCTATAGTGAACTCAATCTCCCGCTCCGGCGACATCCCTGGAAGCTCCTCTGGAAAGACATCTGGAAACTCTTCAACTATCCGGGGTAACTGCACTGCTGCTACTGCCATCCGCAATGCTGGGGAAGATGGCTCCACTACGCCTCTGGAAAACGAAAACTCTGGCTCGTCGGGGATACTAAAGACAACTCTGCCAATATGGCAGTCTATCCTAGCATACTGGTTCCTCAACCAATCCATACCTAGGACTACATCATAGTCTGCCATAGGAAACTCTATGAATCTAGCGGGGAACTCCCTACCGCTAACTACGATCCGACACGAGGAAAACACTCGATCTACTCCTACAAGGCCATTACCAGTAAGTATATTGAGCCTCACTGATAATGACTCGGGCTCCAATCCTATCTGTGTCGCGAATCGTACAGACATAAATGAATGCGATGCACCAGAATCAAATAATACAGACGCTGGAGAGGAGTTGACGAGAATAGTACCTGCCACAGCCTCACCTAGTGCAACTTCTTCTTCCATAGCCATCATCATAGCCTGACCTTGTCCTCTGGCTGCTGGTCCCCTCTGCTGGAAACCTCTCTGCCTATTCTGGGTCTGAGCTTGGGCTTGTGCATACTGCTGGGGGTGCTGTTGCTGGAATGCCTGAGACTGAGGCGGCAAGGGCCTCGAAGACTGATACTGCTGCTGCTGAGCTGGTACTGGGGCCGGTCCTCTCACCGAAGAGCTAGAAGGATTGGATGCTGATGAACCACCCCTATTCGGGCAAGCCTATCCTATGATCTGCTGCTCCACAAGCCAGGCATAATCCTTGCGCCCTGCGACAGTCTGCCACCACATGCCCTGGCTTTCTGCAATGAGAACATCCCATCGCAGAAGTCTGTTTCTGCTTCTGCTGTTGCGGGTACGTCGGGGTCGAATGCTGAACCGACGTTACTGAGGCCGCCCGCCTCGGAGTTCTAATGGTCAATCCCCTAGCTGCCGGGGCTGGAGCTGATGATTGGTGCATCTGACTGTGGGACCGCTTCCTACCTCTGGTCCTATCCATGATCCTCTGGGAGGTGTACTCATGCCTCCTAGCTGCTCTCAAGACTGCATCGAACGTCTGGTGCTCGAACTGCTCAACCGCCAATAAGATCTCCAAATGCAGTCCCTGCTGGAACCGCTGGGCCCTATCAAACTCGGTCGCCACCAAGGTGGGGGCAAACCTACTGAGTCTAGAAAACTCCGATGCATAACTTTCGACTGTTCTGCCTCCTTGCTTCAAGTTGGTAAATCTGGTCTGCAGGTCGTACCGAGCCACAGCATCGAAATACTTCGTCTGGAATCTCTCTTTAAATACTGCCCAAGCAATGGGTGCCACTAATCCCATGGCTTGCGCTGCCCACCAACTGCGAGCCAAGTCCAACAACTACAGGCGTACCACCGCCACCTTCTCATTCTCGGGTGTCCTAGCTGCTTCCAGAATCACCTCGGTATCCTGAAGCCATGCATCCGCGACAATCGCATCCTCGGTGCCGTCGAAGAAAGGAGGGTTCAATCGCTTGAAGCTGTTAGCCGCCTGGTTCCCTGGATGTCCGCCTCGGGTTAAAGCATCTTGAACTGTCTGGTGCAGGGCGTCGCTTCGACGATCCTGGGAAGCTATCAAGGTTCTGATGAGGTCTACTAAGGTACCATCATCTGGCTCTGCGGGCTGGACGGGCCGAACTGGTGACTCTCCTCCAGTAGGCACAACTCTAGAGGCTACCCCGGAATGCTGGGCTTGATCTCCAGGTTGCTGCTGGTCCACGGGAGGTGCTCCTCCTTGCTGATCGGCAGGGTCAGGTACAATGCCGCTGAGGAAGACGACACAGGAAAACAATAAGAAAGGACCAGGACAGATCAACGATACAAGCATGTAATCAGGGCAAGAATTTCAGGGATTTGAAAATACGGGCGGAGATCAAGGGCGAATACAGATTGAGACATCTATTCGGTAAACCCTCACATTTCTTGATTGACAAGACCTGCATGGGCCACCACTTAAACCGTGTCACGCCCCAGAACCAGAATACTGGAGAGCGGGGGCAGACATAGCCAGCTACGTATATTGAAATGGAAACCACCTCGATATACGGTCACGGCTGTCTAGATATATGAGGGTTTACTACAAGCCAATAGTCTCTTAGGGTCATGAACAAGCCTAATGTCTCAATCACAAGCAAGTAAGTAAGGTCGCTAGATGTATGATCATTAAATATACAATAATAAGGCGTCCCAAATATTACATATTCAGCTGATCATGAAGCTAGTCGTACAAAATACGGGGACTAGCAAGAGTTAAGTCATACATGATCAACCCTAGGATTTGTTAATCATGTTTACAGCCCGTAGGCAGACAGTAAGTAAAGTGCATCGAGCTAACAGGTGCTCGTCGGCTAAACGCCTCAAAAGAATAGTTTTACAATAGAGTGAGCGAAACAAAATAGAAAACCCACTCGTAGCCCGGGTTCCTTCTAGTCGCCACCATCGGGCTGGAGGTTCGGAAGATCCTCGGGAGCTGCTCCAAAATCTGGCCACACAAAACCAGCTGGGTCAACCCCAAAAAGAGCAAGTGCCACAAGGGGGCCACGAAATAAGAACAAAAGCCAGCAATCAGCACAAGAAAATCTAATATTAAAACTAGAATTTACGAAAACATGCCAGGATGATATACGACGAGATAACCATGGAACTATTCCGATAGCCAGGTTACAACCCGTAAACCAAATAAGGACCGGGGTTGTAACCCTTCGTCTGAATAGAACTTGGTTTCCCACCATTTATCGGCAAGATAATAATACAAGAAATCGAGATAGGGAGCAATCTTGTACTGGATCAAGACATGGTTAGACTAGTTATACCTCATTCAATCAATCACGGCCAAGCAGATACTACGGCTTACTACTTTAACTAACTAGGGTTATCACAGGCCTAATTATTAACAAGATGCAGTGAGATTATTCTACAGCCACAAGCCCTGCAGACCATCCAGGTTACCCAGGTCGAAAATTAGAAGTTGAATTCAGGTGGGTACATCGCCCGGGAGACAAATGTACCCTTAGGTGACTTAGAGGGTGCAACACGCGACGGTGTGCTGGAAATGTGCCCTACTCGACGGCAGGCTACAGATCCCAAGAGCGCCCAGGTAATGGGATTGCCTGTAGCTGTGTCATCTCTTCATGACTACTGTGTTATTCTAGTTATTAACCTTAATCCACTTTAGTAGGTACTCCTGACCGTGGTACTCAGGAGTCCCATCCTAGACATGATGCAAGACAGGACAAGTAGATTTAACAAGCAAGCAAGAAAGAACTACCCACGGTGTCAAGGCAGGTCAAGTTAAGCTAGCCGTCACAACAGCATTAAGATAAATCATGTCAGGGTACGTGTCAGGAGTGCACCACGATGGACCACTATCATGTCAGGTTGGTCATGTCAGGGGTGCACCACTACGGGTCACTGTCGTGTTATGCTAGTTCCTTGTCATACCATGCCATATACAATAGTCATTCCAAACATATTAAGTAAAATCAAGTTCATGACAAAAGGCGTAAGGATATAAAATGATCGTAAAATATCTAATAAAATATCAATATACATGGCTATAGAAGAGCCAAGCTTAAAGAAATAAGACCAAAACTCCAAGAGCCAATGGGTTAAGCAAGGGGTCAGGGGAGCGGCGTACGCACAAGGGCACGTACGCAGGGGAGCAGCGTACGCACAAAAGCACGCACGCATGAGAGCTGAAGTACGCATGCAGGAGAGCTGCGTACGCGAAAAGACACGCACGCAGGAGAGCTGCGTACGCACAAAAGCACGCACGCAAGAGAGCTGCGTACGAGAAAAGTCACGCACGCAGGAGAGCTGCGTACGCGAAAAGTCACGCACGCAAGAGAGCTGCGTACGTGAAAAGTCACACACGCAGGAGAGCTGCGTACGCGAAAAGTCACGCACGCAGGAGAGCTGCGTACGCGAAAAGTCATGCACGCAAGAGAGCTGCGTACGCGAAAAGTTACACACGCAGGAGAGCTGCGTACGCGAAAAGTCACGTACGCAGGAGAGCTGCGTACGCGAAAAGTCACGCACGCAAGAGAGCTGCGTACGCACAAAAGCACGCACGCAGGGAGCTGCGTACGCGTAAAAACACGCACGCAGGGAGCTGCGTACGCGTAAAAACACGCACGCAGGGCAAAGGATCTTCTTCTCCATGGCTGAGAAGAAGCTCTCATGGCTCCTAAAACTTCAAAGCATCACAACTTGGCCATCCGAACTCCAAATCCAGATTTCCGAAGTTCCAACCAGGGTGGAATTGAACTCTCTTCCACATGGAAACATCAAAACCCATAAAAATCCAACCTAAATAGATCAAAACCTTGTAAAATCGAAAATGGAGAAAACTTAGATCTAGAACAATGGAGACTCCAAATCACAAAATACCAAGTTCTAATGTTGATCACCATGTCCTAATCTAGCAAATGGACAAATAAAAGAGGGTTCTCATGTGGTGGCAAGGTGCACTTGCCTATGGGTGGGTGTTGTGTAGAGGAAGGAGAAGAGTGTTGTATAGAGGAAGGAGAAGAAGAAATTAATGGAGGTTTATGAGGAGAGAGAAAAAGTTGGTGGAGTTTTAAAGAGGGTGGGATGTGGTGTGTTGAGGGTGGAGCATAGGCTTAAGGTGTTCCAATACACTTAAGACCAAAATAAACCAACCCAAACCAATTAAAACCGAGCCATGTCAAAACCTAAATACGAGAATACCAAAATTCTACAAGTTGAGAAAAATAAAATAATAAAAAAATACATACCAAAATCCAGATACGAGTATAAATACGAAATACGGGAAATGAGGGTGACAATGGTCATGGACAACTTGTGCACAAGATTTTAGTTCCACGAACGATTTCCAGGGCACCGAGATTGATTCGTACCTAGGGGAGACAAGTTTGCCATGTCCGACGTACTAGCACGGGGCATTATGGAGCATTTTAGGTAGTTTAACTGAAGATGACTATGAAATGCTTGATGATTGAGGGTGTTCTGTGGGGCTAACTACCTTGCTACCGAATGATCACCGTCTAACCCATCAATGTCCAAGATGACTTAAATTTTCAGTTACCTTTTATATAGATTAGTCAGTGTGGTGAGCGGCAATCCGCATGCACGATGTTGGTTGAGTTACATGAAGTGTAAGCACGACACGAATGAGTCCAAATAATGTGTAACGATTTGTAACACAAATATGGAGCCTAAGATTTGTCTATAGCAAAGATAGGTGCTTCGACACCAGATGTGGCATTGGTTGTTTGAGTCAATGACACAAGTTTATGAGTATGGATTGAGTCGGTTTTATGTTGAAACAAAAAAAGGCCGTAAGATAAGTATGAATGTGTTACACTGTGTTGCGAGGCATGGCCTTAATATTTGTCACACAAATGGATCTTATGGTACGGCCACGTTGTTTGCACAACTAGGTTTTGTAGCATGGTCTCAAAGAATTGAGAGTATGATCACGTTGGTTGTAACACAAATAGGCTAGGAGTCTAAGTCATCAAATTGATCCTAAGACAAGAATAGAAAGTCAATCAAAGGAATAATTGTCATGCCCCAGTACCGAAATACGGAGACGGACTAGGCCAGCTACTCCATATGAGGTATACAAACGTCATACGATGATCGTGGCTATCATGAGACTAGGGGGTACATGCTACAGTCAAGTCTCCTATGGTCCCACAGAGTTTCTATGTCTCAATCAATCAAGGTAATAAGAAGCAATTAATGAACATTTAGGATAAAGCAGTAAGGCGTCCCTGACGCTTCGTCAAAACGATCATAAGAGACTAGCTTTATAAGTTAGCTAGCCCAGAGAGAGTCATGAGTGCATAATCATATACAGCTGCAGTCTGATTTAATTACAATTATGACATGACACAAAATATCCAGAATACCCGGCTAACAGGTGTTGGTGGCCAAACGCCAAACAAAAGTATAATGCTAGAGTGGTGGAGAAGAAACCCACTCGAGTCCTCCGCCTGCCATGCTTCTAGTATGGACCATTGACGTCAGAGAGGAAGACTGGATCCTCAGGCTCTGCTACGAGATCTGGCCAAACAAAACCAGCGGGGTCAACCCCGAATAACAAGTACCGCAAGGGAGCACAAAGAGTTAAGATAAAACCCAAGCATAAAATAATAATACTAGTAGTAATAATAGCTTCCGGTCGTAACCTCGGTCCACAGCCTGTCCTAGCACGATAGACCAACCCAACAACCAAACAAGGACATGGGTTAGACCACACACCATGACAGTCCATGTCCCTCGACTATTAATGGAAGGCACAAGGCATAAGGCACAGTCAAGTCATTTTTCAAGCGGCTATTCATTCCTACGACTTTCTATATTTGGCGGAGTTATCCCCACGATACTGATTAAAAGGAATCCTCAGATCGTGTCAACCCAGCGGGGCTAGCCAAACCATTTAAACATATAGTACATTGATTATACACCGGTCCCCCGGAGGGCTATCGCACTAAAACATATAACACATAGCTCGTAGAAGTCGGATATAGCCATCCGCTATATGCGAATGAAATCCTATCCGTGGCGGCCAACCCGACACATTAGGACTGGACCTGGGGTGGCTGGTATGACACGATCTCGGGATTCTTCCCATCCAATGCATCTACCAAGTTAGTTGCCTAGTTAATCCCTAGGTTATCCTCGGAGTTCACATGTTCACTCCCCTAGGTGTCATACATTGTACGAGTACCCCAAGAAGGAATCCGTACTGGCTCATGGAGTCATACGTATGTACCCCCTTCTTGGTGTAATGTAACACATTTTGCTATGTAAATGCTGGACTCTTGGAAGTACTGGCAGGTATCACATAGGAACACTTAGCACATAGGATAACACATCTGTGCTCACATAGATTGTACCTTAGTACATACATAGGGTTATCCAGTACACGCATAGGTAGTTAGATCAGAAATGGGGACCAAGACATAAGAGGAAAGAGAACAAGAAGGTACTGCGCACTTAGGGTATGAAGTGCTCGCAAGTCATAAGCGGCCCAAACGGCGTACATGTAAAAGTGCAAGATGAAAGGTGCACAAGGTGCCATAAGGCATATAAATTCTGGTAAAAGTGAGACATGAATATTCTTGAAGCCAAGACAAAGATCTACAACTTTCGTGTTGGGAGTTGGGAGAAATTCTGGCCACAAATCAGCCAAATAGGACATAAAACATACAAAAAACAGCCAAAATAGGTACTATGCAGTCAATGGTGGATGGTGTCCATCTATGCCGCAGGGTCGATGGGGTGCCATCTATGCGGCAGGATCGATGGGGTACCATCTATGCGGCAGGGTCGATGGGGTGCCATGCGACATGGTCGGTAGGGTGCCATCTATGCGGCAGGGTCAATGGGGTGCCATCTATGCGGCAGGATCGATGGGGTGCCATGCGGCAGGGTCGATGGGGTGCCATCTATGCGACAGGGTCGATGGGATGCCATGCGGCAGGGTCGATGGGGTGCAATCTATGCTGCAGGGTCGATGGGGTGCCATCTATGCGGCACGGTCGATGGGGTGCAATCTATGCTGCAGGGTCGATGGGGTGCCATTTATGCGATAGGGTCGATGGGGTGCCATCTATGCGGCAGGGTCGATGGGGTACCATGCGGCAGGGTCGATGGGGTGCCATCTATGCGGCAGGCTCGATGGGGTGCCATGCGGCAGGGTCGATGGGTACCCATCTTCTCTGAAAATATGAGAAGGATGACCATGGAACCCATAGCTTCCAAGCTCCATAAAACCTTCAATATAATTCCAAATTTGGACTTCCATAGGTCAAAATAGGGTAGAACAAAATTCTCTACAACATGGAACAATTAGTTTTTACAAAAGAACAAATTTGATAGATCAAAAATATGGAAACTCATAAAGAAAACCCTACTTTATAAAGTTAGATCTACATAAAAAGATCCATCAAAAGTAAAAACACCAAGATCTAAACTTGTAGAGATTTAAGATATGAACATTTTAGACTAAAAATTTGTAAGAAAATATCAAAGAAAAATAAATGCAATCTCTCCTCTTTGAGCAAGTTGGTACTTGCCTAGGTAGGTGGAAGAAGTAAAATGAAAGTTATGAGGAGAGAGATAGAAGGATGGGAATAAATACATCATGAACCAAGTTGAAAAAAGTTGGTTCATGATGAACCAAAATAAACCGAAACTTAGGCTTAAGCTGAAAATAAGTTACAGAAATATAATTGCCAGATAATTATGCGAACTGAACATAGAGATACTGCGTAAAAAAATAAAATAAATGCAGGAAGGCAGTTCGCGTAGTAAAATACATATTTCGGGACCGGGGAGTGACATCTCTACCCTCCTTAGAAAAATTTCGTCCTCGAAATTTCTGCCAAGACAAGATAGAGAAATCAAAGCAAGCAAGATACTAATTACAAGGCTAACTATGCATGCAATCTCATTAATTCTAACAGGCATTAGAGAACAATCATCCACCTTAGTGGGTGCAACATAGAAACATATTACAAAGGCATAAGTATAAATATACGTTCTGAGTCAAACAAGTACGGATATCGAGATATAATCTCGTCCTCGCACTCCCATGTCGACTCCCCCGGTGAGTGATGGCCCCAAGCAACGTGGACAAGATTAATAGTCCGGTTCTTGAGCACCTTCTCTCATCGGTCCAAAATAGACACGGGTTGTTCCTCATAAGTTAGATCGGTACCAACGACTAACTCTGAATGGTCGAGGACATGACTCAAATCCGGGACATACCCACATAACTCAGATACATGAAACACATCATGTACGCCAGATAGCGAGGGAGGAAGGGCAAGCCTATAAGCAACATCGCCTACCCGAGCGAGAATCTCAAAAGGACCAACGAATCTTGGACTAAGCTTTCCTCGGGTTCCAAATCTAATGACACCCCGAGTAGGCAAAATCTGCAGAAAAACTTGGTCACTAACACCAAACTCTAGTGGCCTACGATGTTGATCCGTCCAGTGTCTTTGTCTGTCCTGCGTGACTCGAAGCCGCTCTCTGATCAACATGACTGTCTCCACTGTCTATGTGATCATCCCTGGTCCCAACAACTTTTATTCTCCCACATCGTCCCATGCCAGAGGGGACCTATAATTTCTTCCATATAATGCTTCGAACGGTGCCATCTGGATACTTGTCTGATGACTGTTATTATAAGAGAACTCTACTAAATGAAGATGATCTTCCTAAGTTCCGTCGAAGTCTAAAGTACAAGCCCGTAACATATCTTCCAAGGTCTGAATGGTTCTCTCTGACTGTCCGTCCGTCTGCGGATGATAGGCTGTACTGAACCTCAACTTGGTACCCAAAATTGGATATAAACTCCGCCAAAAGTGAGAGGTGAACTGTGTGTCCCGATCTGATACTATACTAACTGGAATACCATGCTATCTCACAATTTGCTTCATATACATTTCTGCTAGCTGCTCATTAGACTGCCCTACTCTGAAAAGAAGAAAATGAGCAACCTTCGTGAGCCGATCCACGATTACCCAAACTGCATTTCGGCCGGTCGGAGATCTAGATAAATCGGTCACAAAGTCCATTGTCATGTGCTCCCACTTCCATTCCGGAATAGGAAGTGGCTGTAACAATCCAGCTGGTCTCTGCTGCTCTGCCTTCACTTGGTGACATACCAAACATCTGGACACAAACCTCGCTATCTCCCTCTTCATGCCATTCCACCAAAAGTGTTGCTTTATATCTTGGTACATCTTTGTGCCTCCAAGATGAATGGAGTAAGGAGAACTATGAGCCTCTGACATAACTTCTTGTCGAAGGTCTCCGCCTGGTACACAAAGATGGTTTTCGAACCTAAGCGTACCATCCTCATGGATTACTAACTCCTTTCTGAGACCTGACTCACACTCCGATCGAAGCTTCTGGATCTGCAGATCCTCTGCCTGGGCTGCTTTAATCCTCTCTACTAAAGTAGACTAAATCTGCAAACTGGCCATAACTCCTGTATCTTGTGGAAAGATCACTTTAATTCCCATTTCCTGAAGATCTTCCAAAATATGCCTCTGCGAGATTAAAATGAATGCACCACCTCTCCTGCTCAAGGCATCTGCTACCACATTCGCCTTGTCTGGATAATACTGAAGATTTATATCAAAGTCCTTCAGTAATTCCAACCATCTTCTCTGTCTCATGTTCAGGTCCCTCTGGGTGAATACATACTTTAAGCTCTTATGATCAGTATAAATTTTCACTCGATCTCCATATAAATAATGCCTCCATAACTTAAACGAGAATACTACTGCTGCTAATTCCAGGTCATGAGTC
Source organism: Iris pallida (assembly GCA_029216955.1). Classification (NCBI taxonomy): domain Eukaryota; kingdom Viridiplantae; phylum Streptophyta; class Magnoliopsida; order Asparagales; family Iridaceae; genus Iris; species Iris pallida. Next base: position 12,476,342 of record JANAVB010001799.1, read on the forward strand.
GGATAGTTCTTCTCACGATCTCGAAGCTGTCGAGATGCACATGCTATCACCTTACCATGCTGCATCAATACACACCCAAGTCCCTTCCCGGATGCGTCACAATATACTACAAACCCTTCCGATCCTACTGGAAGTGTCAAGATCGGGGCTGAGATTAATCTCTTCTTCAACTCTTCAAATAATGTCTGACACTCTGCTGACCAAACAAACTCTACATCCTTATGCGTTAAACGCGTTAAGGGTGCCGAAATCCTAGCGAAGTCTGCCATGAACCTCCTATAGTAACCTGCCAATCCTAGGAAACTACGCACATATGCTACTATCTTCGAAACTGGCCAATTCTCTACTGCCTCAACCTTCTTCGGATCTACTGACACTCGTACTCCAGAAATAATATGTCCCAGAAATGAAATACGATCCAACCAAAACTCACATTTACTAAGCTTTGCATAAAGTTGATGCCCCCTCAAGGTCTGCAAAACTGTCCGAAGATGTTTTTCATGTTCTACTTCACTACTGGAATAGACGAGGATGTCATCTATAAATACTACTACAAACTTATCCAAATATGGCATGAAGATGCGATTCATCATATCCATGAACACGGCTAGGGCACTAGTCAGTCTAAATGGCATCACCAGAAACTCATAATGCCCATATCGCGATCTAAATATTGTCTTAGGTATGTCCTGCTCCCGGACCCTCACTTGATAATATACAGATCGAAGATCAATCTTAGAGAAGACGCAGGCCTTACTCAATTGATTAAACAAGTCATCAATCCTTGGTAACGGATACTTGTTCTTCACTGTTACTGCATTCAACTACTGGTAATCAATGCACATTCGTGTCGGTCCATCCTTCTTGGGTACTAAAATCACCGGTGCTGCCCAGGGCAATTCACTGTCTCGGATAAACTGCTTCGCCTTCAGTTCTTCTTCATGCTGGTACAACTTGTCCAACTCTGACTGCGATATCCTGTAAACTCTACCGACCTTAGGCTCCGTCCCAGGATTCAATTCAATACAAAACTCTACATCTCTCACCGGTGGTAAACCTGGAAGCTCATCTGGAAACACATTAGGAAACTCTCTGACCACTCTTGGAATCTGCTCCTGCTCTGCCAATGCTTCTGCAACAATGCCCTTGGGTCGATCCTCCAATGATCGAACAAAGATGAACTCCTCAACGCCAGGTACATTAAATACTACCCTACCTCCCTGACAATCTATCGTCGCATGACTGTCTCTCAACCAGTCTATGCCTAGGACGTCAAATTTTCCCATAGAAAACTCAATCAAAGAGACGAGCAATAATCACCCACTCACTACGACTGGACACGTTAAGCATACTCTGCTAACTCCTATGAGCCCATTACCGGTGAGTATATTCATCCTCTCTGGCAATGCCATGAACTTCAATCCAATACGTGTCGCAAATCGTGCAGATATAAAAGAGTGGGTATCCCCCGAATCAAACAATGCTACTGCAGGAAAAGAGGTAACAGAAATATTACCTGCAACCACGTCGCCTAAAGCTAGTACATCCTTTAGTGATAAGGTGAAGGCCTGGCCCTGGCCTTGCTGAGCTCCCTGCTGCTGCCTTCTTCGACCATGCTGTTGATGCGGCCTCTGCGGGCCTTCCTGGATCTGTGTCTGGCAAAACATCTGAGCTTGCGTCGGTAGACACTGGGCTAGCATACTTATGGCCAATGCTGGTCCTCTGTTCGGTGCTGCCCCGGATCTGGCATGCCGAAAACTGCTGAACTGGCCCTCCTGGCCTCTGCATCATAGGACAATTGGCAATCCTGTGGTCTGGACTGCCACACCTCATACATAACCCATTAGCTGAACGATACACATCCCTAGTGTGCCCTCCCTTACCACAGTAAGTACATCCAATGGGCGCCTCCAGGCGCTGCTGTTGGTTCCTCTGCTGCTGATGCCGAACTGGTGCTGTTATCTCTGATACTGCCATCCTCCGCGACGCTCTTGACTCATGAATACGAATGCAGGGTGCTGGCACCGATGTTCGCTGTACTGCTCCTCTTCCCCTACTCTAGGGATGAGACCTCTTCTGGCCCCCATGTCTTGTTGCCAACCTTTGTTGGGTGAGTTCATGCCTCCGAGCTGCCGTTAAAACGACATCAAAAGTCTGATATTCGTGCCCTTCTACTAGCTGTAGAATCTCCAAATGAAGTCCCTGCTGGAATCTTATAGCCTTCTCTGGCTACGTAGCTACCATCGTCGGTGCAAACCGACTCAGTCTGCAGAACTCCGTTGCATATGCATCCACTGTCTTACCAGCCTGCTTGAGACTGATAAACCTCTGTTGTAGCTCATACCGCGCTACCACACCAAAGTACTTGGCCTTGAATCTGGTACTGAAGCTATCCCAGGGAACAGGACACCTCATTCCAACCTCCTCCGATGCCCACCAGTCGCGAGCGAGATCCTGAAGTAACAGTCTGACCTGGTCAACCTTCTCTTCTGCTGGAACCTTAGCTGCGGTCAATATGGCCTCAATATCCTGAAGCCAAGCATCTGCCGTGATGGCATCCCCCGTGCCATTAAAATATCTCGGGTTAAGACGACAAAACCTCCCCGACGCTCTCGAATCATTTCTGACACTTCTCTCAAGGGCTAATTGTAACCCCTAATTCAGTAGCACATTCTGTTCCTGCTGCTGGGTCTGTTGTTGCTGATGGGCTAACACCTGACACAGTTAAGTGGCCAGGAATCCCCGGATGATCTCTAGAAGTGCTGCAGCATCAGGTACTATCGTCGCTGCCGGCACCGCTGGGGGTGCAGGAGTTTCTAAAACCTGCGGTTCCACTTGCTCTGATATCACTTCCACTCGGATCTGGTCAGGAGAAGGTATTTTTTCCTGCTGCTGTCCCGCCAAGCCATGCTCTACTGGACGTTCCTCCATGTTGGCCTCGCCAGCTACTGAGAACGAAGCACCCCTATAGGGAAATATACATAATATTAAATAACAGGACGAGGAAGATTCGAGAATGCAATTCAGGTTATCAATCAAGGTGAGGAAAAAGAAATCGAGGCAAGAAATTCAAAGGGAACAAGTTTTGATTGAGACTCCTATAGTAGTAACACCCCACAAGTCTAAAAATCAGACCTGCATGGGCCACCAATAAAACCTTATCACGCCCCAGTACTGAAATACGGAGACAGAGTAGGCCAGCTACTCCATATGAGGTATACAAATGTCATACGACAATCGTCGCTGTCACGAGACTAGGGGTACATGCTACAATCAAGTCTCCTATGGTCCCACAAAGTTTTTATGTCTCAATCAATCAAGGTAATAAATAGCAATTAATGAACATTTAGGATAAAGCAGTAAGGCGTCCCCGACGCTTGATCAAAACTATTATACGAGACTAGCTTTATAAGTTAGCTAGCCCAGAGAGAGTCATGAGTGCATAATCATATACAGCTGCAGTCTGATTTAATTACAATTATGAAAGGACACAAAATATCCAGAATACCCGGCTAACAGGTGCCGGTGGCCAAATGCCAGACAAAAGTATAATACTAGAGTGGTGGAGAAGAAATCCATTCGAGTCCTCCGCCCGCCATGCTTTTAGTATGCACCATTGACGTCAGGGAGGAAGGCTGGATACTCAGGCTCTGCTACGAGATCTGGCCAAACAAAACCAGCGGGGTCAGCCCCGAATAGCATGTACCGCAAGGGAGCACAAAGAGTTAAGATAAAATCCAAGCATAAAATAATAATACTAGTAATAATAATAGCTTCCGGTCGTAACCTCGATCCACAACCTGTCCTAGCACGATAGACCAACTCAACAACCAAACAAGGACATGGGTTGGACCATACACCACAGTTCATGTCCCTCGGCTACTAATGGAAGGCACAAGGCATAGTCAAGTTGTTTTTCAAGCGGCCATTCATTCCTACGACTTTCTATATTTGGCGGAGTTATCCCCGCGATACTGATTTAAAGGAATTCTCAGATCATGTTAACCCAGTGGGACTAGCCAAACCATTTAAATATATATCATATTGATTATGCACCGGTCCTCCGGAGGACTACCGCGCTAAAACATATAACACATAGCTCGTAGAAGTCGGATATAGCCATCCGCTATATGCGAATGAAACCCTATCCGTGGCGGCCAACCCGACACGTCAGGACTGGACCTGGGGTGGCTGGTATGGCACGATCTCGAGATTCTTCCCACCCAATGCATCTACCAAGTTAGTTGCCTAGTTAATTCCTAGGTTATCCTCGGAGTTCACATGTTGTGGTCATATGTTCACTCCCCTAGATGTCATACATTGTACGAGTACCCCAAAAAGAAATCCGTACTGGCTCATGGAGTCATACGTATGTACCCCCTTCTTGGTGTAATACAACACACAATACATACCACGTCATTGCTACCGACCATTCGTTATGTAAATGCTAGACTCTTGCAGGTACTGGCAGGTATCACGTAGGAACACTTATCACATAGGATAGCACATCGGTGCTCACATAGATTGTACCTTAGTACACACATAAAGTTATCTAGCACACGCATAGGTAGTCAAATCAGGAATGGGGACCAAGACCAAGAGGAAAGAGAACAAGAAGACACTACGCACTTAGGGTATGAAGTGCTCGTAACTCATGAAGTAGCCCAAATGGCACACAGGCAAAGTACAAGATGAAAGGTGCACAAGGTATCATAAGTCATATAAATTCTAGCTAAAGTGAGACATGAATATTCTTGAAGCCAAGACAAAGTTCTATAACTTTTGTGTTGAGAGTTTGTAGGAATTCTGGCCACAAATCAGCCAAATAGGACATAAAATATATAAAAATAGCCAAAATAGGCATTTTGCGGTCAAGGGTGGATGGGTGCCCATCTATGCGGCAGGGTCGATGGGGTGCCATCTATGCGGCATGGTCGATGGGGTGCCATACGGTAGGGTCAATAGGGTACCATCTATGCGGCAGGGTCGATGTGGTACCATCTATGCGGCAGGGTCGATGGGGTGCCATGCGGCAGGGTTGATGGGGTGCCATCTATGCGGCAGGATCGATGGGGTGCCAACTATGCGGTAGGGTCGATAGGGTGCCATCTATGCGGCAGGGTCAATGGGGTGCCATCTATGCGGCATGGTCGATGGGGTGCCATCTATGCGGCAGGGTCGATGGGGTGCCATGCGGCAGAGTCGATGGGTACCCATCTTCTCTGAAAATCTGAGAAAGATGGCCATGGAACCTATCGCTTCCAAGCTCCATAAAACCTCTAATGTAAGTCCAAATTTGGAATTCCATAGGTCAAAATATGGTAGAACAAAATTTTCTACAACATGGATCAATTAGTTTTTGCAAAAGAACAAATTTGATAGATCAAAACCATGGAAATCCATAAAGAAAACCCTACTTTACAAAGTTAGATCTACATAAAAATATCCATCAAAAGTAAAAACACCAAGATCTAAACTTGTAGAGATTTAAGAGATGAACATTTTAGACTAAAAATTTATAAGAAAATATCAAAGAAAAATAAATACAATCTTTCCTCTTTGAGCAAGTTGGTACTTGCCTAGGTAGGTGGAAGAAGTAAAATGAAAGTTATGAGAAAAGAGAGAGAAGGATAGGAATATATACATCATGAACCAAGTTGAACCAAGTTAGTTCATGATGAACCAAAATAAACCGAAACTTAGGCTTAAGATGAAAATAAGTTACAGAAATATAATTGCAAGATAATTATAAGAACTGAACATAGAGATACTGCGTAAAAAATAAAATAAATGCAGGCAGGCAGTTCGCGTAGTAAAATACATGTTTCGGGACCGGGGAGTGACACTAATGCACTCATGAAATGAATGTGTTAGTTTTGTAAGGGTGGACGAGGGGCTTACTCACCAGTACGATTGTGTATTGGCATCCCACCAGTTTTCATGTGTAGGTTCAGGTACTTACATCATTCGGGACGGAGCTCGCTTGGATGCGCTGAGGCATGAAGTTCCCTAGCATTTCGAGGCGTACGTCCATGTTGAAGACTTCACCTATATGGGACAATGTATGGACATTGCCTTCTGAAGCATCCCCAAAGTTGTAAGCCTTTGGGCATAAGCAATTGTAATTGGGAGAAGAAGGAGAGCTGAGTGTTTGTATTCAAAGAGAAAGTGAGCTTGAGTGACTTCTAATCTTGGCTTCGTGTCCTTGTAATCTTATTTTCAATATTAATAAAGAGTATTATTTTTTATATGTCTTTGTGTTATTCAACTTCTCTGCTCAGACTTCTGTGCGACAATCCCGTCGCAAGCTGTTGTAATTGGCCATTATGGAACTTGTCTTGCACGAGCACAACCTAGGCTCGCATGGCATCACGCCTTAGCGAGGACGGTCAGTTCTTCAGAACCGAGGTATGATAATGTGTGTGAAAACAAATATACATAGCTAGCAATCCCCCAAAAGGTCAAGTTTCGAAGTAATAGAAAAGAAAAGAGTAGAGACAAATCTGGGCAGTTATATACTATACATAGATGAGATGGACTACAGCCTTGAATCTCACTTAGTGAATATTGTCTTTGTCTGAAGAAGTGCTTGATGGACTATGCCTTGAATCAAACTTCTTGAACCGGTCTCAGAAAATAATACAAATAGTACGCTAGAGGTTCTTGGGTCTATCAGGTGGCATATTTTATTGGCTATGTGCACTTTTTCATATTTATGAGAGTTGTCTAGGATCGTCATGTGATACCGCCTTCACGACCTCTCATATAGGTAAGTCCTCAAGGGTTGGTGATAACAATCAACCCTTTATATCATGCTTGGACTTATTAAAATTTAAAACTCATCCTTACCATATCACACTGGAATACTATCACCATAGGGATGAGGTATCCATGTACAATATTGTATAACCTTTTGGGCATTATTTTAAAGGAATTTAACCTCAGGGTCAGTATTCCATAATAGTCACCTAAGTCTATCTTGTTTCTACCCATTGAATCGGCTTCTTGGGATCTACAGTCAGACTCGGTTGGGTTGCCACTGCTGGTGACTAACTTATGGGCTTTACCCCATCCCCTTCGATGATTCTAGGATTAATGTCCTAGATAGGCCTGTCATGTCCCGGTCTCGTAGGACCGATCGTCCTCGCTAAGACGTGATGCCGCACGAGCCTAGGTTGCGCTTGTACAAGATGGGTTCTATAACGGTCGATTACAGAGGCTTACGACGGGGTCGTCGCACAAAAGTCCCAAGCAGAAACATTAAAATATAAAGGCAACACAAGCATTAAACAAAATCATAGTCTTTATTTATATAGAAAATAAGATTACAATATGGCCTGTGGCCAAGATTTACATGTCTCTCAAGCTCACTTTTCTCTCAATTTACAAGTCACTCAGCTCTCTTTCATCTTTCAATATAATTTGATGAGCCAGTGGATGCTTCAAATAGGTGATGTATATACATTATGTCATGTATAAGTTCTGACTCCATGCGGTCGTACGCCTCGAAACGCCAAGGAACTCCATGCCTCGATGCATCCAAGCGAGCTCTGCGCTAACGAGCTTCTACCTGTGCCTGTACATAAAAAATTGTGTGGGTGTCAGTACTCAACTGTACTGGTGGAGTGAGCTCCTCGCCCACCCATACAAAACCAACATGTTCATTTACTTTGTGCAACATAATCCCTTTATGATTGTCTTTCTATTCTTGCCTTAGCAACGATTTTAGGACATAGACGTCTGGCCTATTTATGTCTCTAGACTATCATCGTGCTATTATACTGATAACTTCCTTATCCTTGCCTCTAGACCATTTTTGTGCTTGCAACATCAAGTTACAGACTCGTGCTTCCCTTATGGCCCATACTTTGGGACGCTACAACATGATTCGTGTCATCGACTTGGTTCATGCTTAAACATTGAGGCTGTGCCTCGCAACGTAGCATGACTTAACCAGACTTGCCCTACGGCCCTTCTTGACTTAACTTGGGACGACTCAATCCCGATTTATGTAACTCTATATCTTCAACTTAATACTAGATGCCACATTCGTGCCGAAGCACGTGTCCTTACTATAGCCAAATCTCAGGCCTCTTAAGACTTGTGATGCAATCTTGTATACCATCTTTACTTCATTCGTGCTATGCTTGCTCTTTCTTTGATTCGACCGATATCGTGCATGCAAATTTCTGCTCAGTACGTTAACTTGACTATATGAAAGGTCACTAGCAATTCAAGCCATCTTTGACATATAGGTGGTGCAAGACGAGGCCCTTGCAGCTAAGGGTAGCTAGCCCTGCTCAAGTCCTCGAATCACCGGCGACGTGTTCTTGCCTAACTATCTTGCTCCCCTCCTAGGCCGATACGGTCCTGTGGCCCTAGGTTCCCAAATCGAGGGTGCAAAACCTTGTCGACAAGTTGTCCATGACCACGCACCTATGAGAACTCCTAGACTCAACGTAAATGCATGGCCTAACCATCACAACTTAGCTTCCTTAGCTTTACTTCTTTTACTTATCATACTTCTTTTGTAGAGCCTAAAACAGGGTTGCCTCGACGACTGACCTACAGTCCTGACTCTCGGCCACTGACGTAGAGTCCCGACACATTTTTAGTGTTTCCATACTCTTATTGACTTAACTCTTGAATGGCTATTCATAGCCTTCAAGCATAACTTGCACAAAACGTGTTCTTTATATGCTAATAAACCGTGGCTAACTTTCTATTGAACCAACCGTGGCTCGTGCCTTAAACCGACTTACGTTCTGTGCAACACTATCACCCAAGTCATACTTTATACGACGAGCCTTGAGATTGTGGGACTAAATGACTTTAACAATCGCAAAAAGAGTGGGACAGTGCTTGGAATGACTTCGATCGATTGGCATAACTTGTCTAACTTAATTGTGCAACAACTTGACGAGCAAAGGCTGCGTCAAGGTTTGCCTTGAGGGAACATGTCGTGCACGTGTTCAACTTAAACAACCAAGTTATTTGGGTGCCTAGACTTATGCCACAAGCTGTGCAATACAGCTTAACCGTGGGGCGAGCAAAGGCTATACCAAGCCTTAGACGATGGGACCGTGCATGCTTTATCAAGCATTTATACGGGCGGCACCTATGAGTTAGGCTAAGTTCTTAACTTTATGGCAACTTAGACCAACTTTCCTTCTCCCAAGCCACGGGACGAAGGACTGAGTGCCATTTTGAAAGCATGCCGTGCAACACTTCTAAGCCGACCGTAGGATATTTCCATATTCTAACTCAATCCGATCTGACTTGAGATTATTCCCTTAGCTATGTAGATTTGTCTCTTTTATTATCAAGCCTACTTGTGCATTTGAAACTTTTATTTTATTAGAGTGAAGGCCAAGATGAGGCAAGTTCACCAAAGCCACCCACCTGAGCGAGGAGTCGCCTCGACTGAGCGGGTCTTTGAACAGCCGTTGCATGGCTATGTCCGAACGCCGTTGGCATTTCGATTCCTCCGATTGAGCTGAACGGGATGGGGTATTACATTATACACCACTCAAAAAAAATTTCATCCTCAAAACTAACTGAGTACACTTATCGACTTATAACTTGATTCAATATCTAATAATTCCTGCACACATTCCTCCTATGAATTTTTTCAATCCGAGCCACGATCGTGACTTATTTATTTTTACCCCGAACAACTATATCTCAAGATCTTCAATTCTGTCTCGTTCCTCTAGTCTCACTCGAATTTAACATATCACTTAGTTGGATCGTGCACATATTCCAGGCATCCCCGAAATACCTGCATGTTAGCCAAGCCTCGTTATAGAGAATCCGTCATTTTCACTTGAGTCGGATCATGCAGATATTCAGGCATCCTTGAAATATATGCATTTCAGCCGAGCTTCGTGAGTGGGGTCTCTATATTCTTGAATCATTCTATCCATCAATACCAATCCTATCAATCCTTAAGATCAATCGTACCGAGGCTAACTCTCGAAACATGGACATCTCGCATAACCGCTAGGCCATCTCTCTAGGCTAAAGTCATTCGTCAGTATTGGAATCATAGTTTCCCAATAAAAATATTAATACTGAACCAAATCCTAAGGTCAAACCAAAGTTGATAATATGAAATTTTTTACTCAAGCTCACATCACTCAGATTTCTAAACATCGAGCATGTATTTCTCCTATTCGCACTTGCAACACTTAGTCCGAGGGGTCCGAGTCGTTCAGCAAAGCCATCTTATCATAAGTTTACTTAACCAATTTCTCAACATATCAATATCGCTTGTCCAACAACCAATTCGCGTAGTCTATCTCCTTAAACATGTTCGATATAATCCACCTATCGATCATATTCCAGTCAAGTATGATATGACACGATTTGTCACTAAACCATAATTTTTATTCCATATTTCCTAAGTTGTTTATCGCAATTCACGTAATCGTTCACAAGATCGCCTAGCTCAAATATATGTCACACCCCAATCTCATGCAAGTCCGATCATCCATGCGGGACATGAAATCACCATGCATTATCCTAGGATAATCGTTCTTATCGGGACGCAACTCATGATTTGAGTCTAGACTAATTCATTCATGATACACAGATTGGACTACTCAATCCTCAAGTTTACTCAATCGTAAATCACAAGTCCGAACAATCCTCGAATTTACCTTCGCATTAAACCAAAGTCGAAGCAATCCAACTTGCCATTCCCTGAATTCTCGAGTTCGATCATTCCCGTGACATGAATCACCATGTCATCGTTCATGTGGAATGATCGCGCCAAGTCCGATATGACGCATGTGCGAGGCTAGAGTTGCACTTGCACAAGACAAAATTGTCGACGTTGTGGTTGTCATCGATAAAATCAAGGCACGATCATTTTCATCCAAGCATTCATTTCAATCAAAATCCCAAGTATAACATCCATCAAAACAATGACACTTTACATGATCGTCATTCCTCGAATCAGAGCACCTCCGAGTTATCGTATATCGATCTTTGATATGCCTCAATACCATCGATGATATACGTAACCTGACGATCTTCATTTGCAACGAATTTCGAGTCGTGCAACTGATGCTATCATTCGAATTGGATATATCATAATCTCCTCGATATTCAAGATCAAAATTCAAGCAATAATCCAAACCATTCACATGATCAATTCGTTCAACCCATAATCACTTATGTTCATCCGTCTATCTTACGTCATCGAGCAACATATTTTCTCAAGTCGCATCGTTCTATGTTAACTCAATCATCGAGCAACATCTATTCAAATTCTTAGAGTCATTCTCAAATATTCGAATCATTTTCGTGCACGCTGTCATCCGATCGTGCTAACTTTTCGTATATGATTCATATCGATTTTCTCGATCAAGCATTCATTCGTACACCTTAATTCTACCTCGATTCAAATTTTTCTACTCAATCATTCTCGTATTTTATACTTGCACAATCCTAATTTCTTGTGTGTCATTTCTAATTCGTTGAAATCAATTTCATGCTAGCTATCAAGTCATGACTAACTTTGAAACACTCTTTCTAAGCTTTGCATACTCGTCTCTTGCTGACAGACTCATTGGTACCCCATATCCTCAATCGATCGACATCCCTAAAACTATCCCATACACCACTCACGGATGAAGTTATTCGACAGATCCTTATAATAAATTTTGAATCAAAATCGAATACTTTGAATGTCCATTCGAACTATTCCTCAAATTTTAAGCACGATTCATTTGTATCGCATCGACGATATCATCATTCAATGGCACTCCTATCGATAGCTATCCCACACACTCAATCAAGTTCAACTCATTTTCGTCCGAAATGAATTGAATCCCGCACTTGACTTTGCTAAGGTCGACACAATTCTTGGTGTATATGCCTAGCCCGACTTAGCCAACCGTGCTTACTTGAAGTTAACTTTGTTCAACCAAAATTTTCTTCCGTGAGATTTTTTTAAATGATATAGACTTATTGTATGGACATCCCATGGGACATTTGAGAGAAAGCGCACCAACGATATCGATTGCGGAACATCAGAGTTTGCAGAACATCATCGAAGTTAAAGAATTCAATCGAAGTCCAAGGACGTAAAGCCGTGCTATGATACCATTATGTCACGCCCCGGTCCCATAGGACCAATCGTCCTCACAAGGCATGATGCCGCACGAGCCTAGGTTGCGCTCGTGCAAGGCGGGTTCCATAACGGCCGATTACAGCGGCTTACGACGGGGTCGTCACACAGAAGTCCCAAGCAGAAATATTGAAATATAAAGGCAAAACAAGCATTGAACAAAATCATAGTCTTTATTGATATAGAAAACAAGATTAAAATGTAGCCTGTGGCCAAGATTTACATGTCTCTCAAGCTCAGTTTTTTTCAATTTACAAGTCACTCAGCTCTCTCTCATCTCTCAATACAATTTGATGAGCCAGCGAATGCTTCATATAGGCGATGTCCATACATTATGTCTTGTATAAGTTCTGACTCCATGTCGTCGTACGTCTCAAAATGCCAAGGAACTCCGTGCCTCGACGCATCCAAGCGAGCTTCGCGCCATCGAGCTTCTACGTGTGCCTGTACATAAAAAATTGTGTGGGTGTCAATACTCAACTGTACTGGTGGAGTAAGCTCCTCGCCCACCGATACAAAACCAACACGTTCATTTACTTTGTGCAACATAATTCCTTTATGATTATCTTTCTATTCTTGCCTTACGATCGATTTTAGGACATAGACGCCTGGACTATTTGTGTCTCTAGACCATCATCGTGCTATCACACCGATAACTTCCTTATCCTTGCCTCTAGACCATTCTTGTGCTTGCAACATCAATGTACCGACTCATGCTTGCCTTATGGCCCATACTTTGGGCCGCTATAACATGATTCGTGTAATCGACTTGGTTCGTGCTTTAATATTGAGGTTGTGCCTCACAACGTAGCAGGACTTAACCAGACTTGCCTTACGGCCCTTCTCAACTTAACTCGGGATGACTCAATCTCGACTTACGCAACTCTATATCATCGACTTAATACTTGACGCCACATTCGTATCGAAGCACGTGTCCTTGTTATAGCCAACTCTTAGGCCTCTTAAGACTTGTGATCTAATTGTGCATACCATCTTTACTTCAATCGTGCTATGCTTGCTCTTTCCTTGATTCGACCGACACTATGCATGCGAATTGCCGTTCAGCACGTCAACTTGACTATATGAAAGGTCACTGGCAATTCAAGCCATCTTAGACATGTAGGTGGTACAAGACGAGGCCCTTACAGCTAAGGGTAGCTAGCCCTGCTCAAGTCCTCGAATCACCGGCGACGTGTTCTTGCCTAACTATCTTGCTCCCCTCCTAGGCCGATACTATCCTGTGGCCCGAGGTTTCCGAATCGAGGGTGCAAAACCATGTCGACAAGTTGTCCATGACCATGCACCTATGAGAACTCCTAGACTCAACGCAAATACATGGCCTAACCATCACAACTTAGCTTCCTTAGCTTTACTTCTATTACTTATCATACTTCTTTAGTAGGGCCCAAAACAGGGTTGCCTCGGCGACTGACCTACAGTCCCGACATGTTTCCTTCTCGACGACTGACCTACAGTCCCAACTCTCGGCGACTGACCTACAGTCCCGACATATTTTCAGTGTTTCCATACTCTTATTGATTTAACTCATGAATGGCTAATTCATAGCCTTCAACCATAATTTGCACAAAATGTGTTCTTTATGTGACAATAGACCGTGGCTAACTTTCCACTGAATCAACCGTGGCTCGTGCCTTAAACCGACTTACGTTCTGTGCAACACTATCGTCTAAGTCATACTTTATACGATGAGCCTTGAGATCGTGGGACTAAGGGACTTTGACAACCGCAGAAAGAGCGGGACAGTGCTTGGAATGACTTCGATCAACCGGTATAACTTGTCTAACTTAATTGTGCAACAACTTGACGAGCAAAGGCTACGTCAAGCTTTTCCTCGAGGGAACGTGCCGTGCACACGTTCGACTTAAACAACCAAGTTATTTGGGTGCCTAGACTTATGCCATAAGCTGTGCAATATAGCTTAACCCGTGGGGCGAGCAAAGGCTATGCCAAGCCATAGACGATGGGACCATGCATGCTTTATCAAGCATTCAAACGGGCGACGCCTATGAATTAGGCTAAGTTCTTAACTTTGTGGCAACTTAGACCAACTTTCCTTCTCCCAAGCCACGGGATAAAGGACTGAATGTCATTTTGAAAGCATGTCGTACAACACTTCTAAGCCGACCGTGGGATATTTCTATATTCTAACTCAATCCGACCCGACTTAGTACTATTCCCTTTTGCTATGTGGATTTGTCTCTTTTATTATCAAGCCTACTTGTGCATTTGAAAACTTTCGTTTTATTAGAGTGCAGGCCAAGTTGAGGCAATTTCACCAAAGCCACCCACCTGAGCGAGGAGTCGCCTCGACCTAGCGGGTCTTCGAGCAGCCGTTGCATGGCTAAGTAGAATGTCATTGGCGTTTCGATTCCTCCGATTGAGCTGAGCGGGATGGGGCATTACAAGACCCTCGTCAAGTGGTCTGCAAGGTTCTTTTCTTACTTTATATAGTCAAGAATCAGATATTTGCCTCATAGGTTCTTTATTGACTTGATGCGCAGCTGTAGGTGCTTGTTCATCTTAGCCTTCACAAAATCATGCTTTAGTAGATCTATGACAGATTTATTATCATAGTTTATAGAAATTATAGGAACATGACTCACAGAAATAAGTATATGCATAATAAGATTTATAAGCCATTCTACTTCTGTATAAGTAGTGTCCAAAGCTATCATTTCAGAGTCCATTGTACTCATAGCAACGATAGTTTGTTTACAAGATCCCCAGGAGATTGCAGCTACTCCTAGAGTAAAAATATATTAATAGTAGATTTCACATTATGTGGATCAGTTACCCAATTTATATTTGAGTAACCTTCTATGATATCTGGGTGTCTAGTATAGTGAAGTTTATAATCTAGAGTATCCTTAAGATATCTAAATGCTCTATCCAATGCAGTCCAATGTGACTGGTTTTGATTACTAGTATATCTACTTAATCTTCCAGTAGCAAATGCAATATCAGGTTTGGTCCTATTTGTTATGTACGTAAGGGAACCTATCATCTGTAAATATCTATGTTGCTATATAGGTGATCCTTTATTTTTTTGAGAAAAATATTACTGCCATAGGAGTAAGAGTAGGTTTTTTTTGTCAAAAAGTTCAAACTTTCTTAGCATTTTCTCGATGGAGTGTGCTAGGGATAGAGTATAGCCCTCTTTGCATGTGGACACTTACGTTCCCAGGATCAAGTTAGCTTCGCCTATATCTTTTATATCAAACTGGTTAAATAAATAATTCTTAGTGTTATTTATCAATTCCAGTAAATATCCTAGAATAAGGATATCATCAATATACAAGCATAAGGTGACACAACTTCCATTTGTATTTTTAGAATACAAACATTTGTCATATTCATTTGGCACGAAACCAAATTCTAAAATAACTTTGTCAAATTTATAGTGCCATTGCTTGTAAGGTTGCTTTAGGCCATAAAATAATTTTAATAATCTTTAAACCTTGTTTTCTTGACCTTTAGTAATGAAACCTCAGGTTGATCCATATATATTTCTTCATCTAAATCTCCATTTAGAAATACTGCCTTTATATCCATTTGATGGATTAACATATCATGAATGGAAGCTAAGGCTAGAATGGTTCTAATAGAGGCGATCCTAGCTACAGGAGAGTAGGTATCAAAATAATATAATCTTTTTTCTGGATAAAACCTTTGGCTACTATTCTAACCTTATATTTTTCTATGGTACCATCGGCTTTAAGTTTCTTTTTGAAAATCCACTTACAACCTATGGGTTTACTACCTAAAGGTGGGTATGCTAAAAACTAAGTACTATTCTCTATAATTGAGTTGTACCCGTTGTCAATGGCTTTTTTCCAGAATGGAGCATCGGGAGAAGATATAGTTTCTTAATAAGTTGAGGGATTACCCTCTATCAAAAAAGCAAAGAATCTTTCTCCTAAATTCTTTTCAATCCTTTCTCTTTTACTCCTTCTAGGTTCTATATCTTGTTCAGGTTGTAAATTAATATCTAAAAATGAGAACTAGTAGGTGGATGAAGAGAAGGGTTGGAGGAAGATGATGAAATTCTATCCTTAAAGAGAAATATGTTCACAAAGTAAACTGCATCCCTATATTCTGTAATTGTATTATTAGAGATTTTATTTACTTCAAAATGAGTTACAAGAAATCTATTAGCATTGCTATCTAGGGATATCCTATGAACACAACATCTACAGTCTTAGGTCAAATATTCCTCTATTTGGGTTCAGGAATTCCTACTTTAGCTAGACATCCCCAAACTTTGAGGTAATTAATCCTAAGAGTTTGACCTTTCCATAACTTATATGGTGTCTTATCATTAGACTTACTGGGGATCCTATTAAGTATAAGGCTTCTTTCCACAAATTATCAGGAGCACCTGAGATGAGAATCATATCATTCACCATATCTAACAAAGTTTGATTCTTTCTTTCAACAACTCTGTTGGACTATGGTAAATATAGAACAGTTACCTCATGAATTATTGTATATTCTATACAAAAATTAGTCATTTCGTTTGAGGTGTACTTACCACCACGATATGATCTAAGAATCTTAATCTTTCTATCTAACTAGTAGAATCCTCTAATGTTTGGCATGATAGACTAGGTCATGTGAATTTATTCTCTCTTAAAATGATGATGACTTTAGATCTTATTCCTAAAAGTCCTATAGATGATAAACACAAATGTGAGATTTGTGTTCAAGCCAAACACACTAGATTACATTTCAAATCTGTCCCAAGGGACTCGAACTTCTAGAACGTATCCAAAGTAACATATGTGATTCCAATAAGGATTTGACCCGAGGCAGTAGAAAATACTTTTTCACTTTTTAGATGAACATTCAAAGTATTGTTACACATACCTTCTCAAAACCAAAGATAAAGTTCTAGGCCAATTCAAGATTTATAAATCAGAAGCTGAGAACCCGACAACAAGAGAAATATTTAATATTTTATTCATAGTACTTAAAATAAAATGTCTATCATTTACAAATCCTTTTCCTACAAAAACTTATTCTTAAAAAAAACTACTTTATTAGTCTTTATTATAATCTTATACCCTGAGGCTAGCAGTAGAGACCCAGTAACTAGATTTGTCCTAACCGACAGCATACGAAGCACATCATAAAGGTAGAATTTTTTTTCGATATCTTCAAATATATTCTTCCTCTTCCTATAATTTGTGTCATAGAGCTATCTCCTAAGGTTATACCTCCTTCACATGATTCCTGATAGTTTGAAAAACATGAGCGATCAAATAAAATATGAATATTAGCTCCAGAATCCAACCACAAATTATCAGAATGGTAAGAAATATTGGCTATAGGTTGATAGATTATAGACTTGAAGGAACTAGAAGACCTGTTTGGCTTCTGGTTTGCTAAAACTTTTTTCTTTGAAAGAGGTCTTGACAGCTTCATTCTTCCTATGGAAGCAGTTGATGGCCAGAAGATTTGTTTTACCATACACAAAACAAAATCTCTTTTGATCCTAAGTCTGATCGAAGTTACTAGGTTTTTGAGATTGATGATGATGAAGGTTTTGGTTATGCGACTGAAAGTTATGCTTTTTCTTGAAGTGGTTCTTCTTGGATTTGAGATGATGATTTGGCTTGGGTTTGCCATGGGCTTCTACAATGTTTACCTTAGCTTTAGAATCAGACTTAGGCTTGGATCTCAACCTAAATTATTCTTCTGTTCTAATTTTCTTTAGGACTTGAGGATTGGTAAGGTTTCCTTGTGTATGGGTAATATTTTTGGCAACATCAGACCAATAAGGAGGGCGTTTGTCTATCAAGCAGGCTATCTTATTCTCATTAGAGAAAGATGTACCTTTGGCTTGAATATGCCTAAGGTATTCCTAAGATTCTTGAATTTGGTCATTCATGGTTTTGCTATCTACCATGAAATATCTGTTGAATGTGGAAGAATTGAATCTTTTAATTCCAGCATCATCACAACCATATTCGTCTTCTAAGGCATTTCAAAGTTCTTTAGCTTTTCTATTAAAAAAGATATCATAGAGCGACTCAGACAAAGCACTTAGAAATCTATGGAAGCAATATTAGTAGTCTATTTTCTTAGGGGTTTTGGGTTTGGTGGAAGATGATGACTTGGATACCACTATGTCAGACTTAATGTCACCCGAATCATTTCTGATGTGTGGAACCATAAATAGAAAAGATCGGTCCCAAGGTAGTGAGCCAAAACTTCATCAGACTTTTCCACCGCTTGAAGTAAGTGCCATTAAACTTAGTGGGTTTAGTAGTAAAGGTCTCTTCTTTGCTAGTCATGATTTCTAGAAGTTTGCAAAAATTTATATTTACTCAATAAAATGACTATTGTTCAGGAATAATAGTTTGAATGATCTTGATAATCAATCTTTGAAACTTTAGTTTTTCAAGTTTTGATCAGCTTGGATTAGCTGTAGAGGCCGGTCCCCAGCTATCGGAGGTCCTCTAGGGGACGATTAAATATCGTGTCACTTAGAGCTATTTATGCTCGGTTGACAAAAGGACCCTTTCAGCTTGTACCCAAACAAATATCTACTTTTAGAACTTTAGGATTAAAATAATTTGCAAGATAAATAAACTATTTTCTATTGGCAAAATTGAAATATTGAATAAACCAAAACTGGTAATGTCACAAATGTACTAATTCAATATTGCTTATGGAAATTGCCAATTTCTAAAGTCACAATTGATAATTGCGGTCTTAGTTTTATGTAGTAACAAAAATTATTTAATTAACAATAACATATTTTTTATTTGGTATGACAAATATTTGACGAGCAGTAAAGAACTTTTTATCAACTTCTAATATAATAATAAATATTAGACAGAGGCAATACAAATAATGATGCTAAAAATGTCAAATATTGAGCAACTTGTTTAATAGAAATAATTCCTTGTCTACAACAGTATCCAATTAATCTTAGAGTGTTTGCTTTTCTGTCTACAGAAGTACTGACAAATGTATTTAACAGTAAGCAATATTCTGTAAACAAATGTATATTTAATATTAAGCAATATTTTGTATAGAAATATATATGTAATAGTACTAGCAGTAGTAACAAATGTGTACTAAATTTATTTTTCTAAGTATAGAAATAAATTATTGTCTACATATGTTTACTAATAGGAGTGTGTTAATCCCAAAATGAGTATAAACAAATTAACAACTTGCTACGAAATTAATCAAAGAAAGTAGTTACAAAACAAATATTTTTTCTAGGAAAGTATATTTGTATAGATATATCGGTGAAGAAATATATAATATTAACAGTATGCAAGCATTAAACTCTTAGATTGTTAGAAATATTTACTTTTTTCTTGTTAAAAGTTGTAAAACAAAATAAAAATAAAATTAATGTTACCAGCCTCCAGAGAAGTCATGCACGAAGCACTGCCCTAAGAGTTGATTCGGGTCTATGTACAAACTTGTTCCGAATGCTCCTAGTGGTAAACCCCCCGCTCTACCTGTATCTCCTCGTCACACACAACTCGAAAAGAGTGACCCTGACTTAGCTCTGCCCAGAGCAAGGATGAAGAACATAAGAGGCTCAGAAAGACAAGAATTTGAGAAAGATTTTTCGTAGAAATTTCTGTATAGAGAAGAGGAGGAAGAGGACTCAATATATATAGGCATAATTCCAATGGAAAGAAATAAAGACCAATAAAACCAGATATCACAAATCAACGATAATAAAACCAAATGTTACACAAACAATCAATGGAAAAAATATGGTTCAAAGAATCAGGACAAAATTAAATGCATCCAACATTCAAAATGATTAATGAGCAGTAGAAATTTTTTTAGGGTCTCAACTCGAAACCAATAAAGAAATTGAATCGGCATTTGGTGTCCGCATATGTGGGCATGTACCCACACCTGTTACGCGCATCGAACCAAACCGAGTCGAGCCGAGCCGGGCCGGGCGACGGTGGCGACACACGCGTATGCCCTATAGGGCTACCCACAAGACTTTAATGGAGCAAAAAAGAGTAAAGCAATATATGCATAATTCAAAATTTTGAACAGGCGATATAGAATTAAATACGAAGATGAGAAGTTGAGCTTTTGCTCATGTGTGTGAAAATAAGCACATACAACTAGCACTTCATACAAATTAAAAATAAAAACTACAAAATCTACTACCATGAGAGTTATATTTTCAATAAATATATAAGTAAAATCGAGTTGACTTGGAGCTCAAAAGACAAAAGTGAGTCAAATACCTCTGAGCTCATATTGGGTTTCTTTTTTATCTAATATGCACTACAAAAATACTGTTAAATATCGACAGACATTAGCGATCGATATGTTTCAGTCGCTATATAGCGACGGACTAGCAACAGAGTAGCTACCGATAGTTTATATGAAATTATTTATAAATATACGTCGATATGTGTGTCACTTATCCATCAGTAAAACTATAAGGACAGATTATCGACGGACTATATCCGTCGCTGGCCACGACTAAAACTGGCACAATAACCTTCCATATTCTCATTCTCAAATTTTTAGCAAATTTTTACTTTCTTTCCATCCACGATCGTCGAACCTGTCCCCCTCGGCGACCCGACCCTCTCTCCGGCGACCCGACCTACTCTCTAGCGGACCCCTGATGACCCGACCCCTCTCCGACGAACCTCCTCCGGTCTCCTCCTCTTCCTCTTCCTCGACCAATCTCCTCCTCCTTCTCCTGACCTCCTGCACAACTCCTCCTCCTCCCTCGGCGACCCGACCCCCGACCCCCTCCTCTAGTCCCCTTCTCCTCCACCACTGATCTCCTCCTCCGAAGTCCTCACTAGACGACCCCCTCCGACCCGACGCCCCGTGCGGCTCCGATAAACCCTAACCAGACGACCTGATGCCCTAGCACTTCCTCCTCAGCCTCGAGTAAACCTAACCCTCTTTGTCATTTAGGATTGGGGGTTGTATATATATATATTATGAATTTGCTTGGACACAGACACAACACAAAAATATGTATAAAATACATTTATATATAGACATAATGTGTTGGACATGGAGACAAAAATATCTATAACATATATTTATATACTTTGTTTTGGATGCATTATGGCTATAGTTAGGGTTTTGGATACATGATGTGTTGGACACGGACACAGATACTATGGAGTAGCTAGGATTTTGGATGTATGGCACTAGCTAAAAATAGGTTGTGTGCTAACAATCCTAAAAATATGGGTTAATATATGAAAATTTAGAGGGCCTTCACAAAAGCATGACTGATATAATCGACTACGAATACATGACGGATACAATCGAGATGGGTCATCTAGACTAGACTTGAAGCGACTATGAATGCATAATGGATACAATTGAATTGGACCGGCAATCCACAGATTGTGGGGTGTCATTAGGTCTTGACAAGTAATTGGACTATCTTCTTTGTTAGTTAAATTAATGTATTTTACTCAATATAGGAAAAGATCATATATAACATTCTATGTCAACATGTTCATATATTATTATTTGTATCCTAAATTTTTTAAAATAGGTAATTTCAATTATATCAAACTCGTATCAAAGTAACATATAGGTTTGAAACATAAATTTCTTGGTGCAATGTATTTCAAATATAATGTATTTTACTTAAATTTTCAAAATAGGTCTCTTTTTTGTCCTCTTCGACATCAAAGTAACCTAGGTTTCAAACGTAAATTTCTTGGTGCAGAATCATTCATGTGTAAGAAAGCAATGAGTCGATACTTAGTTGACCGTTCATGGATGTACAATCGGTGATATGAGAGTAGGATATTGGTTTGATAGATGATTTCAAGGCATGTGTCAAGGAATTTCTCAGATACGCCAGTAGCCAACCTTATTTTGTGGACGGGTGGCTCATAAAGTGCCATTATGTCAGATGTAATAATATACCATCAAAGTGGTTGATCTCGTGAGAGAGTACCTCTACAACAAGGGTTTCGTACTAAACTACAACGACTGGATGGCTAAAGAGAGCCTTTGGTTCCTCAATATCAGTCCTCCTTCAATACGGAGATGGGAGAGTGTGAGACTCGTCTCACAGTATCGGTATTTGTATATGGATACATATTTTATACTGTATTACGTATTTTTTTGACTTTCGGAGAAACTTAGGAAAACTTGATTTTTAAGCTTTACTCCTTGATCGGCATATTGCCGACATACCGATGTATACCGACGGTGTACCATCCAGGAGATAGTATCTACTTGTAGATAATTTTGATTTCGGATATTTTCGTGAATAGTGAAGATACATTTTATTATCAATGGATACTACAAAAGAGAAGGCTTTTGGGACGACACTATTTAATACACTACTTTAAAAAGTCATAAAAAAGTTAATGTTTAGGACGACTATTTATTTTGTAACAAAAGATAACATTATTTATGACATATTCATAAATGGATAATAATAATGTTCTTATTTAAGACTATAAATTTTTTTTTGTCTTAAATAAATTTCGGACCATCCAATAAACCTTGGAGGAAAGGAAAATAATTGGTCACTCAAATTTTGCTCCTGTAACGCCTTGTCCCAAATTACGTATGACCAGGAGTAGGTATACCTGACAGCTATGTATCGAGTGGACTCCAGCTAAACTTGAATACATATAAGCTATCTTGGTGTTCTAGTTCTATCTATCAATCAACTATAAATATATCTATCTCAATCCATAGGATAAATAACATCAAGAATGAACAATATATGTCATGGTCTGTAGCCCAATAACATATACGTTCGATTAAACCCGATGAACGATATGGATCTACAAAACAAGACTAAATAGTATAACAGAAATAATGAATAAATATAAAAGTACGATAAAATACCTGAGTCAGATACAACAATACCTCCATAAACAGCAAACTATCTCTGCATGACCAACTACTTGGAGAGATCACCATATCCTCAGGGGACATAGCAGGGTACAGAAAAACTAGCCAAAGTAACAGTAAAAACATATAAATACTAAAAGGTATCTGTCATAGTCATATAAGTGAAATGCATATGAGAATACCTTTCGAATATTAGGCTTCAATTACTAAGGCTCACAAGCACCTCAGCACTCACACCTAATGCACCGTGTCATGGTACCTTGCGCAAATGTGTCAAGATAGCACCAAAGCTCGGGTATAGAGACAATGGCAAACGAGTCAGGTGACAACCAAGTCCTGGCTATAGAGACAAGGCCAAACGTGTCAATGTAGCCTAATATGACGGTACTTTTCTTCCTACCCCATGTTCTAATACTATAAAGTCGAGTCATGTCAAGTCAAGTAGATCTCAAGTACAAGTAATAAATCCTGTATCCTAGCACGAAGTCCGTAGCCAAGAATACCTAATATAGACTCCGTATCATGATCGTATCAGTGTCCCACAGTCTATCATATCAATAAAATACAAATAAAATGCATCACCATGCCTAGTATTGATATCTAATATCTATATACAGACATCGGCACACGAATACCATTCGGACGCTAAGTACCAACTGATCCTACATCCACAACATCTAGATAAATATAAAAGAAGAACAACAATGTAAAAAAGTGACAAAAATACTGAAACTTTGGCAAGGTACACTTGCTTGTATTCTTCAAGTCCGTATAGGACGTTGCGACTTTGGGATCCTTGCTAACACCATCACGTACTCCTAGAATAAATAATTACATCCATCAATGATATATCTATGCCTTAACACATACTATTTATAGACTTACTATACATAGTCTCTACTAGATATAATCTACTAAACTAGCACTTATTATATACACGACCAAATCCATCATATATGGCATTAAATCATTATAATAAAATAAATTTTTTATAAAGTAAACATATAATATTTGTTTATGGAAAAATATATTAAAATACTTATAATAAAATTTAGACTACATTATTTATAAGAAAACTAGTATCAAACTACCATATCAATCTAGAATATATAGTGTTAAATCTATATGATAAAGTAATATTTTTATAACATAAAAATATGTTATTTATTTCTGAAATATTATTTATAAATATTTTATAATATTTTATTTATAGAAAAATATGTATACAAGTCTTGTATTGATTCTACATCAATATACTTAGACTTGTCCATGGTGTGGCTCCCGAAATGATAAATTTTATGTAAATATTAATTCTAAAAAATTAGTATAAAATATATAAAAATAATTTTTATCAAAACATGCACAACAATTATTTTGTACAAGTCTTATGAAGTTCTGAAGTATATGGACACATAAAACCTATGGGTTTTCGGTGTTCCGACGTTAGGACGACAAGTCCGGATGTTATTAGAATAGTAAACCGCAATAAAATACTAAAAAAAAGTATATTCAATGGAAATCTTAGGATGTCTAGAGTATTACCAAAAGAGTAATGCTATTCGTTCCTCCAAATTGTCCCTCCAATACATCCCTCCTTATGTGGCAGCTGACGTGGCATGTTAAATAATATTATATGTCATCTGACATGGCCGATGACATGGAAAATTTTAACCCAAAAGTTAATACCCAATTTTATCCATGTTAATTTAACGTTAATATTAATATTAATTTATGTTAATGTTAATATTAATACTATTGTTAATATTAATATTATTGTTAATATTAATATTATTGTTAATGATAACGTTAATATTAATTTTAATATTAATGTTAACATTAATTTTAATGTTAATTTTAATTTAATGTTAATTTTAATTTTAAAACTTGCCACGTAAGCTACTACATTAACATGCCATGTCTGCTGTCACGTAAGGAGGAATGATTTGGAGAGACAAATAGCATTATTCTTACCAAAAATGAATAGTCGAAGTGGTCCAAAAGTTGCCGAAAACTTGCACACAAAAAATTGGTCCTAGCTGGACACCTTGTAGAAAGACGAACATCCCAAACAAACCTCTCGGAAGTGTGTGGGTGGCCAGTTGGACTTAAAAGTAGACACATATCTTTCTATTAGTTCTAGTTTCATGAAAAGTGAGGTCGATAAGTACATGAAACCCTAGATACAAAATAGCACACATGCTAGAACAAATTCAGAATTTGAATCCAATTTTGGGTGACTTCTAAAATTCATAATTCCTCACAAAATTTTCGTGGATCCTCAGAGGATTGCTAGGATGTTAGAGCTAGGGTCGCGTTAGCTTCGCAATTAATATTCATGGAGCGTCATGGTAGGTCAGGAAGTGGTCAACACTGTCGGTATGCTACAAGGTGCTGTCGACGGCCAAGGTTGGGAGGGAATTTTAGGATTGGAACTTTTGGGGGAGGTATCAAATGAAATATTAGGTTAAAATATAAAGTTTGAGGCTTATATATGTCACGACCCGCACCCGCTATTTCGGATACGAGACATGTCCAAGCAAGCCTACGCCGCAGTGTCGACGGTAGAACGCTGTATAGCCATAATGCTAAAAAACACAAATAGTGCTCATTCACAAAATTAATTTAATTTGCAATATTCTCAAGTTTGACATTTGCAGAAAATATAAACTCTTACAAATATTAAAATGATTACAACCCATCTATCTAGCTAATCTCTAGGTTTGCGTCTACAAATACACCCGTAACTCCCAATGCTATGCGAAACCACTACTAACCTAAAAAATATTGGTTTTCAGTCAGAAATGGAACGAGTACAATTTACTGAATGCATTTTCAGTATATAAAAATGACTATAAAACAGAGGTTAGAGATTAATTATATGTTTTGTAAATAAACTGAAAATGATGCGAGAAAAGACGGAAAATCAATGGCAATAGACAAATACCTTCCCAACTGTTAGAAGTACCTTTGATATGTGCTAAGTCTGGGACACTACACCGCAAGGTCTACGAGGTCTACTTGCAGAAATATAAACAATGTCTAAGAGGTCTACTTGCAGAAAATAAACAATGTCTATGATGTCTACTTGCAAAAAATAAACAATATCTACGAGGTCTACTTGCAGAAAATAAACAATGTCTATGAGGTCTACTTGTATGAAAATAAACAAAACACACATCCTTAGTACTTTTTATATCCCGACTCAATAATTTATAATAGAATATAAAATCACATAACTAATGACCAATCAATGAAATATAGTGAAAGTCAATATTGAAAACAGACAATAAACTGACTCGCCTGGGATCCTTAGCTGGTGAGACCGAAAATACAATTTTGTCCAGCGCAGTCCACTTGGCTCGCTCATTCGGTTAGTTTGGAGTCGATGTGTAGATGTCAAAACCACGCAAGATGATCTAAGATGATAGGACAGACCATGACCTTGAGTCCATAATTAGTCAAATTAGCTAGACATAATATAAAGCAGTCTAGAATTCGCAAAAGAGTAGGAAATATGTGATTATCCATGGACATGATGAAAATTAAAGGAATTGGTATAAATGAATACTTATAACTATTTAAAAAATATTTATAATATTTAGAAATTACATATAATCTTTAAAACTATATTTTTATATTTCAAAATATTTTAAATCATTACTTTAAAATCTAGAAAATTATTTTTAGGTCTAAAATCCAAAATTTTGTCAAATTATAATTTTAGAAATAAAATTTAAATTTTTGTAACACTATATTTTAATTAAGTAGAAAATAACATAAAGAGACATTAGCCTAAAAATATATATTTTTCTGGCCCAGCCCAATAATAACTGAGCCCAACAGCCATATATAAATCCATATAGTATTACTCAAAGCCCTTAAGCCCAAAACATAAAATCCACAGTCCAAAAATATATTAAGCCCAATACCTGGCCCAATCCATATGCAGGCTCAGCCTAAACTAATTAATCCAGTAATAATAAAAATAAAAATAATAGTAATAATAATAATTATTTGTACTTATCCGAACTCTACAGGAAGAGAGAGAGAAGAAATAGGTAAAATGAGAGAGGGGATGGGAAGGAGACTTACCAGGGCGGCAGCGGCGCGGAGGAGCTCAAGTTGGCGAGGCTCCGTCGCGCACTGGTGATGTCAGTCCAAGTGGAGGCTCGGCACGGTGCTGTCAGTCCAATCTCCGGACAAGGAGAACTAGCCGGTACGGGCGGCTCAACCGGGATGGCAGAGGAGCTCGAGCAAGGACGGCGCTTGCCAGGTTCGTGGAGACCCGGGTTGGCCGCGTGACCCGGCGGACGGGGTTCTTCGGCGGATGGGGTTCCTTGGCGGAGTCAGGAAGGAGGATGTGTTCCAGTGGGGTCAGGCGCAGGGGAGCTGTGGCCAGGTCTTACGGAGCGGTCGGCCACGGAGGGCGCTCGCGCGTTGGAGCTCGGCCGTGACGGCGTACGTCGTTGGAGGCCGACTGCCGGGCGCAGGTCTGCGGTATGCTGTGGGTACGGATCTGGGGCATTGTGCAGCGGTCCAGTCCCGTGCGGAGGGGTACTGCTCGCAGCGGACAACGTACCGTGGCGGTCAGCTACAGTAGCTCGGTGGACGCCGGTAGGGCTGGCATGGCCACAGCTGTGATGGCGGCACTGACTTGAAGTTGGCCGGTACGGATGTGTCACCGGTCGCTAGAGGCGTAGGTGCACAGAGGCTCGGTGGAGAGATTCTCACAAGAGCTCGCTTTCCGGCTAGGGTACGACGAGGAGAAAGGATCGGGTGGCATTGCATAGAGGTGGCAGTGGTTAACACGGCTATGGTAGAGGACTGGAATGGATGCTGGGTTGCTCCGACGTGGGCGGCACAAGCTTGGGAGGTTGGCTCGGCCACAACACAGAGGTTAGGGTTTTGTTTGTTTTTGTTCTGTTTTGATGGTGGTTTGGGTTTGTCGGTCGTGGCTGGTGGAGGGACGCCGAACTTGGCGGTCGATTGTGGTGTTGATGATGGATGGACGGATAGTGATGGTGCACTGACCTGGGCTAGTAGTGAACATTGGTGATGGAAGAAGGTGGTGGCTATGGATAGGTGGATGGTAGCGAGGAGCAGGATACGGGGGAAGAGACTCTGTGGTGAGCCAACGAGGCGATGATCCTGTGGTGTTGACTGGGGAGTTGTATGGTGGAGGCCGAGGGAGGTGATGTGTTGTGGCCGGGGTCGAGAGGGAGACAAGGGATCGACAGGGTCGACTGATGGTGGATGGGATGATGATGGCAGAACTAGTCTGCCGAAAGGGGAGGAGTTTGGTCGATTAGAGAGGCAGGGGTCGGAAGTCTGCGGTAGCGTTGGGGTGTCCGGGTTTGTTGGACATGACGAGGAATTGTAATTATAACGAGATGAATAGTAGAAGTGACGGAGAACACGGACACGATGCACAACACTAGTGTTGTTGGATATGGTTGATGGAATTGTGTTGGTTGTAGGAGAAATAACTCTCCCTGTATAGGTGGTGAATCTCCTAGGGGATAAGGACTATAAGTCCTATTGGATAACCCTTATATTTTTTTAAAATCAACTAAATGTTTTAAAACAACCTCATTTAATCAAATCCACTAATAGATAATGATATAAATTTGAATCACTATCAAGTTTAAAATAATTCATTCTTATCGAAATCTACTAGTAGATAAATATACTAATTTAAATAATCATCTAAAAGCTCAAATTATATAGATTCAAAATAAGAGAACAATTTTTAAATCGTATGCATTTAACTAAGTAAATAGTTGATTATTATAAAAATATTTAGACATGATTTCGATATTTATCAAACAATTTAAATCGTATACATTGATATCTAAATCATATAATTAATTACTACAAAATTTTAAATAAATCCTCATCCTAGTAATGATATTATCAAATTGATTTTAAAATATATTTATTTATAGATCCAAAACTTAATACTTTGATAAAATCTTTATTGATTTCAAAATTACTTATGATTTTCAAATCCCTTTTGGAAACCAACTTCAATAAAATCCGAAATACTAATCATCGTCTTTCATAGTTCCTACAATATCCTTTAACAAAATAAATTAGCACTACTCAAAATATTTAATTTAAAAACTCATATTTGATGTAAAGAATTAATCAAAATATCCCTTAAAAATGAATAAAAATAAAAACGGGAAGAGGGGTTACAAATCTACCCACCTTAGAAGTAAATTCGTCCTCGAATTTAAGGAATGTCTAGGATAGATAGGCTCGATAGGTCCGAAGGAAAATGTAGTAACATAAATTTTAATAAGATTGGTATTGAATGATAAGATAAGATCGAGGATAACATAAACTTTCTTAACAAGAAATATTGGTCACAAGAATATTGATCAAAGTATTGACGAAGGAAGGATGGAAGTGGGGAAAGTTAAGTAGATAGGGCTTGATATTAGAATCTTTAGGCTATGGTCTTGAATCATAAATGGTTCCAAGTGTTTTCCAAAATTTGACACAAGCTAATAATAACCTCAAGGACAATTCATCAATAGAAGCCTCTACCTGCATTAGAAATATTATTCTCAAAATTTTGAAGGGCACGATTAGTCATGATTAAGGATATAAGAAATGATACGATCATTGATCAAAATGGGTTAGATCGTGAATAGAATCGAACATTTAATAAAAGATACTACGTGGTATGATTAAGGTATAGTCCAAAGGGTCTAGTCACAATGGTAGGGTCTAATCGAAATAGTGTTAGTTTAAACAAGAAAAAGTCGTTAGGTACGATTAACCACTGTTGAAACTATATAGCCATGGTCAAATTTTAGACACGGTCTAAACATGGTTAAAATTGCTTGGATACATCTAAGATGGAGTCATGTTCAAGGTTAGTCACGCAAGTCATTTAAGTATGATAAAAAATTAGCACGAGTATGAACGTGATCAAAGCAGTCATGATCATAGTGGAATAAAGAGAATTTTAGCCATGAATAAGTTGAAGTAGGCACGATTATGGTTATAGTCAAGAGACTTAGTCGTGATCAAATTTGTTTAGAAACGATCAATTAGTTAAGCAAACTGTTTAGGCATGATCATAGAATCAAACCTAGGAAAGGATACGAATTGACTCGATCCAAATATAATAAAAGGAGTCTAGCCATGATCGAAATTGTTCAAGGATGATCAAATCCAAAATCGTTTCGATATGCTTAAAATTTTTTATCCATAATTAATTAGGCACGAGTTTAGAATCAAAATCTAGATAAGTTTAGGAATCCTGTCAAAATTATATTAAAAGATGACAATCTGAAAAATAGTAGGATAAGAAAGGAACGAAGAATAATTGGTTTATTGAGAAGATTGTGACTAGGAATAAGCACAAATCAATTGGAAAAACTTAATAGTTATATGCCAATAAGACGTAGTCTCTATGGTATTCGAAACTCGTAAACATAATCGAAGTCATTTTACCGAGAATTTATGCCTCACCAGTGTACAGCTAGCTGTATTAAACCCTTGGTTCCACAACTCAAGCTATGTTGCGGTAACGAATACCCTATCCACTCTATCTAATCTTGACATAACAACTCAAGGATGAAATAAGACGACCAAGACATAATTTTAATAATGTTCGATCACCCATACTTGAAATTATTTCAACTTAGGGGTCATGCCACGCCAGTGCGCTGCTGGCTGCAGTGAACCTGCAGTCTTGATAATTCAAATAAGTGACAACAGTACGCTGCTGTCTTGTCATTGCGAGTCATCGAAACTATTCCAACTATATTCATATATTTCAAAGGAGCTTCTAGAATTCTGACAAGTTGGTCATGATAGAAAAATATAAGCATATGTCCTTTGAGAAAAGTATCTATTTTGAAAACAATTGATGATATCTAATTTTTTTTGAAAATCAAAAGGTCAAAAAATTAAATAAGACGACTGGGATTTAATATATGCATAATTTAGGCTCAAAACTCAATAGATGGAAACATGATATAGACTTTTAGGAAACAATTACCTATAAAAATTAAGTAGTGCAGCCTAGGCAGGAAGATAATTCGGACAGATTCCAAGGTGACTAAGATAGGAGAACTGTAATTATCTGTCCTTGAAAACCCATTCTTGAAAAATGAGTAACTAGAAAAGGTAATGATCGATGCCAAACTAAGTAAAAAATTTTGATCCCTATTTCACGGCTATTCGACATTCAATGATTGAGAGGAACAATATTGAGTCAAAACTAACTCAAGATTAATAAACAATTGAGTGAGAAGTTATTTTAAAAATAATTCTTTAGGTCCAAGAAAAAGGATATAAGTGATACGAACTTATGATATGGCGATATTTTAGAAAAGGCATAAGACAAAGTTGTACAAATGATCATGATTAGGAAGAAAATGACCGAAGGCAAAAGAAATATAAACTTAAATTTATATTTCTCTAATATTCAAAATCGAGGGAAACTAGGTATAAAGCACTATGTCTACCTATTATGAATATATTTATACACAAGTACATATGTATAGCCTATGTAAATCCCAAAAATCCTAAAATATCATTCTAAGAGAAAGTTATCCTATTTCCAAGTAAAATATAAATCTAAATAGCAATAATACATATATTATATCCAATATATAATTTGTAGAAACTATTCACAATACTAGAAATGGACTACCAATATATATATATATATATATACATCTATATATCTACTTGGACGACGTTGGTCGCACTACATGACCACCAGGACTTGGGTTGGGTTCGGGCTAGTTTGGAACAACCAGGTCTTCTAAAAGCCAATAATCTTAATAATAAGTAATTAAATTATTCTTAGGATTATGTCGCGATTTGGCCTGGCTTCCCTAGTTAGTATACACCTATGGCTCGGCCTCCTCTACCATGGCTAGAACACTAGTCAAAGCACTCGACCTCACCCTCCGTGCCAAAATTCTTGGTTATCTTGCACTCCAAAACCTAACCGTGACTAAGGCCCTCTATAATAAATATTTATAATATCCTAAAAATTATATTTTAATTCAAACAAATAAATAAAAGGACATTTCCAAACTTCTGGAAGAGGGGTTATGAATCTGCCCACTTTAGAAATACTATCAAGTCAGAATACAAAAGTGCATCCTTCTATGAAAATCATCTAATAGGGTTTAGAATTCGATTAGGCCTATGTAGCAACCTTAACTACCCAACTGTCAAATTAAACTAGGGACTCCTAGTTCTGACCATTCTCCTAAAATTGACTTACTCCTAGTTGTGAATGAGCATTCTCCTAAAGTTTGAGGCTTATATATGCTAGGATTTATCTGAGAAAGAATTATGAAAGTTTGGTGAGATTTGGTTGCACTATTTGAAAGATATACATATTTTAATCAATGGATAATTAATTGGTTCCCTGTCAATGGTGGGTTATTTCAAATCTATTATGGCTATACAAGTTCCCCTAAAAATCAATTTAAATTTATCCTAATTAGTTATGGTAACCTATTATAGGCTCAACCAAGACTAATTGAACAACTTCTAGGCTTATGTAACGCCCCATTCCCAAATTATGTAGGACTAGGTATGTAACATGCCAGCCATATAATAAATATACATAAGCTATAAATAGAGTATAATCATGGCTAACTAATCTCATCCACAAAATAAAAGAAAGAAGCTATTATAGATCAACTATGAATTGTTATTGTACAAGTTGTTGGGTGGAGGCAAATCCACTACCAATTATTTTAAATTAGAAAAAAAATAAAAGAGTTTGTCACAACAACAAAGGACGATCCAAGATCAAGTCATCTTTGATACGATACAATATAGAAGACCACGATCTTGGTTGGAACACCTGCGAAAAGTCATGAAAACACACACACCTAGAGAGATCACCATGTCTTCAGAGGGACGTAACAAGATACAGAAAAAACGTGCTATATAAACTAAAAATAAAATGTCACAAAGTCACGAGTAAAAGTAAATGTTCCAAATCATAAC
The DNA here is from genome assembly GCA_029216955.1 of Iris pallida. Classification (NCBI taxonomy): domain Eukaryota; kingdom Viridiplantae; phylum Streptophyta; class Magnoliopsida; order Asparagales; family Iridaceae; genus Iris; species Iris pallida. Next base: position 12,509,349 of record JANAVB010001799.1, read on the forward strand.
AAGGCCCCGTATCCTGTTATTGAAATAGTGGACCTCCTCTACAACCAAACAAGGGCAATGGATGGCACAATATTATGTGATGTGACACTATCCCTTACCATGACTAGAACAGAGTGTGACATGACATCAACTAAGGTCACCTAACCATTCTATTGTGAATCATGCAGTTAAGAACAAACTTTCAACACATGGGCACTTCTGGCTATAATAGGATCGGCATAGTCCCTACTTAGGGCACCATGGGCCAAGCACATAACGTTCTACAAACGTCAATAGCCAACCCGAGAGGGTAATTTCACACCGTATCTCCAGCGGAGCTTCCGGGTTACAGAAAGAAAAAATACAATACTGGCGCATACGTTAAGAAAATTTTCTTTCCATCCTATGCACCTAACTATGTCGTATCTATGACACTATACCTCTATTAACTGCCAAGTCTTCTAGCATGCCTCTATTTAACAGTTAGACCTAACGCATGTGTACGGGTGATCAGTCACTGCGCACGTACCTCTATATGTAACAAAGATGCACCATGATGAACTAGAAATAAACAAACAGTAAGTATGCAGAAACTATGTAATAAAGATGCACATAATTATAAGCAGCAAATATGGTAAGGTATCTTGCCTAGTAGTGGCACTTGGTGTGGTGTAATGATCATGATGGCACAAAACTGACTTTGGTTTTACAACTTCACAAGATGGCCTCCGATGATGGCATAGACTGTTCCATCGAGTCCAGAACAGTCCGATACGACATAAGGAAGTCCAGTTTCGGAAGAGAATAGAAAATACGATTAGCCATGGTCAATAATTGATAATCGATGGAATTGGCGTAAATAATACATATACTATTTTTAGAAAAATATTTATAATACTTGAAAAATATATTTTATTACAAAAATATTTTAGATAAATACATATTTAAAAAATAAAAATTGTTTTAGGCTAAAAATACTCTAAAAGTTGTCAAGATAAATTTTTTTTAGATAAAAAGCTATGTTTTTATTAGTCAAAATATATTAGAATTCTAGGAAAATCATTTTAGGACAAACTATAAATTTGGTCAAATATATATATTTAGATACATACATAAAAATCTAGAAAAACTTTTTAGTGCTAGAAAATAATTTGTCAAAATAATTTTAGGTGAAGGCTATATTTAAAATAGATAGAAAACTTTATATAATAATAATTTTTAGGGTTTCCAACTAAAATTTTGAAATAGATATAGGGTCAATCCCAAATGACTTACTTTGTTATTAAATAGTTTATAAATATTAGTAACTAAAATAACAAATACTAATAATATAATTTGTAAATAATACAATGATAATACTACTAATAGATCATAAAATATAAAATGCATACAAGTGTATTTACAAACTGCAAGTAATCATAATAATAATAACACATATAATAATAATAATAATAATAATAATAATAATAATAATAATAATAATAATAATAATAATAATAACAATAATAAATTTTGATGATAATAATTATAATAAGACATAAAACCGAGTACAACTCTATAGCTGTTAATCTTCTCTCTCTCCAGAGAGAGTCAACAGAAGAAAAAAATAAAAGAAGGATGAGAGAGAGGACTAAAAGAATGGAGAAAGGAAGAGTCGTGGTGAGATGGGGAAGAGAGAGGAACACAGAAGCTCACCGGGCGTCTTAGTGAAAGCTGAGCTGAGCGCGGCGAGGTGCGCATTCCAGCGTTGACGACTGTGGAGGCCGGGCTTGGCTAGGCGTAGCGACGGTTCGGATGGCCGGGCTCAGTACGGATGAGACGCGGTGGAGGAGCATGGAGGAGCTTACCTGAGGGGAATACTGGTACTGGCCCCTCGATGCTGCCACGATGGTAGTGCAACCCACTCGGTGAGGCGCTGCTCCGTCAGCTAGGCGTTGGAAGCCACGACACGACAAAGTTTGGCTGGGCAACATTGATCTAGCGTGGTGGTGTGTGGCTAGGAAATCCAAGGCGGAGGACTTGACACAAGCGCAGTTGTCATGGCCCGCTCCCGTAGGAGCGATCGTCCTCGCTAAGGCGTGATGCCGCACGAGCCTAGAGTGCGCTCGTGCAAGATGGGTTCCATAACGACCGATTTCAGCGGCTACGATGGGGTCGTCGCACATAAGTCCTATGCAGAGACATTGAATAATAGCAGCAGAAATTTTAAAGCAAAACACAAGTTATTCAAAGAAGCTTTTTATTGATATTTAAACAAAGATTAAAAAGGGCGCAAGGCCAAGATTACAAGTCTCTCGAGCTCACTTTCCTCACAATACAAGTTCACTCTGCTCTCTCTCATCTCTCGATACAATGCTTGAGCCAAAGGAAGCTTCGAAAGGCGACGTCCATACATTATGTCCTGTATAAGTCTTGACTCCATGCGGCCGTATGCTTCGAATCGCCAAGGAACTCCATGCCTCGATGCATCCAAGCGAGCTCTGTGCCACGAGCTTCTACCTGTCCACGAACTTAACTGTACTGCTGGAATCAGCTCTTCGCCCACCCATACCCTTGCTACCTTGATCATCAACTGATCCAATCGAGACTTGTGAACTTAGTATCACTTAACCAACTTACCTTGTGGCGATTCCTGACTTAAACCTGAGATGACTCAATCCAACTTGTGCAACTCTATGCCAACATCTTAAGACTCGATGCCACAACTCGTGTCGAAGTACGACGCCTATATTGATGCCAAATCTTAGGCCCAAACATTCATTGTGTTCTAACTTGTACACACACCTTCAACTTGACTCCTTGATATAGTGCACTCAAGACTCGACTCAATCCAAAGGCACACTCGCGGATTGCCGCCTGTGCCGACTCATCTATATCAGGTCACTAGCATGACAAGCTATCTTGGACCTTCATTACATATGAGTGTACGTTCGTCTATAACGAGGCGCGATCTCGCCGAATTTCCCCTAATATCCGCTCTACGGCGTACCCCTTGGGTTAGGTCGCACACCATCCAAGGGTCCCATAAGCATGTGTTCCTCCTAGGCCAGACCAGTCCCGTGGCTACGAGTACGGTCTGAGGAACAAATCAAATCCTTGTGCACCGGTACACAAGTTGTCCAATGACCATGCAGACTCGACTCAAACTGACGTCTCACACAATCATCCTTCTTTCAGTGTTACCCTCTATTTCAAAACCAATATCAAGACTTCCATCATTTGAGACCCCTCGATGACCCATGGTCGCGAGCATTCTTTCCATGTTACCATATCATTTCATTCAACTCATGAATGCCTATTTGATATTTCTTTCCCCAAAACTCACTTGAGTCAATTGTGGTCCTTACCTTAAATACTAAGTCCGTGACATCATGTCTTAAACCAACTTGAACTCTATGCGATGCTATCGCCCAAGTCATACCTTCTATGATGGGCCGTGGGATCGTGGGACTATTTAAGTTGACAACCGCAGAATAAGCGAGACATTGCTTAGGATGCCTTCGATAGCCTAATAAAACTTAGACTAACTCAATCATACAATTCGACAAGCAAAGGCTGCGTCAAGCCTCGTATCGCAGAAATGTGTCGCACATGCGTTCGACTTTTAAACGACCAAGTCATTTGGGTGCCTAGACTTATGTCACAAGTCGTGCAATGCAACTTAACTCATGGGGCAAGCCAACGCTATGCCAAGCCAACGCTATGCCAAGCCATGAACGATGGGACCGTGCATGCTTTTTGAAGCATTTATGTGGGAAACACCTATGACTTAGGCTACGTTCACAACTTTGCCTATTCAACCAATTTTTCTTCTTCCAAGCTACGGAATGAAGGATCGAGTGTCATTTTCAAAGCACACCGTGCACCAACTCTAAGCCGACCGTTGGACCTTTCCATATTCTAACTTAATTCGACCCGTCGGGATTATTCCCTTATCTATGTGGATTCGTCTCTTTTATTATCAAGCCTACTTGTGCAAGTTCAAAACATGCGATTTTTTATGTGAAGGCTAAGATGAGGCAAGTTCACCGAAACTATCCCACCTGAGCGATGTCTCCGAGCAAGCCATTGCAAGGCTAAGTCCGAACGCCGTTGGCATTTTGATCCCTCCGATTGACTGAGCGGGACGGGGCACTACATCATACACCACTCAGAAAAAGTTTTATCCTCGAAACTTACTGAGTATACTTATCGACTTATAACTTTGTTCTATATTCAAGGACTCTCGCACACACTACACCTATGCGTTCTCCCAATCCGAGCCACGCTCGTACTTATCGCTAACTTAGTCGTAAGGCACACCAACCGATCAACCAACATTTAAACTCGTCTTAATTCAATAATCATCAATATTTCTTCGAAACTCACGATCTCAAAATCCTCGACACTCTCCCGTTCCTCAAGTCTCGCTTGATTCAACGTATCACTTAGTTGGATCGTGCACATATTCCTGGCATCCCTAAAATATATGTATTTCAGCCAAGCCTTATGATAGAGAATCTGCCATCACCACTTGAGTCGGATCGTGCACATATTCAATCATCCTTGATATATATGCATGTCAATCGAGCCTCGTGAGCGGTGCCTCCATAATTCCTATCGCTTCGTGCCAAAATGTCTGCCTAACCGCTAGGCTACGTCTTTAGGCTAAGGTCATCTGTCAGTATTGGAATCATAGTTCTCAAACAACAATATCAACACTGACCCCATCCTAGGTCAAGCCAAATCGATAGTACGGGGTTTTCTACCCAAGCTCGCATCACTCCGATTTCTAAACATCAATCATCGATTACCTACACACATCTCAATATTCGTCGCACGGGGTCTGAGTCATTCAGTAAAGCCATCCTACGATAACTCACGTTTCAACCAATTCCTTGACGTATCGATATCACTCGTTCATCAAGCCATTTCGTATAGTCTATCTCTTTGAACACGTTCGACATAGTTCGCCTATCAATCTTCAAGTCAAGCATGCTATGACACATTACATCGCTAAACCATAATTCACATTTTATACACCCTAAGTCATTCATCCCAATTCACGTAATCGATCACAAGGTCGTCCGACTTAACAATATATTGTGCCCCGATCTCACGTGAGTCAGATTATCCATGGTGGGCATGAATCACCATGTATACTCCTGCGAGATAATCATTCTCATCGGAACGTAACTCTTGTTTTGTGTCTGGACTAATTTATTCTCGATGCACGGATTGGACCTACTCAATCCTTAAGTTTCACAAATCCTCGAGTTCACCTTCGCAACAAGCCAATAAGTCGAGACAATCAAAGTTGTCGCGTCCTAATTTTTCCGATTTTGATCATTCTCGCGACATGAATCACCATGTCAGCGCTCACGCGGAACGATTGCCCCAAATCCGACATAACGCATGTGCGAGGCTAGAGTTGTGCTTGCGCAAGACAAGATCGTCGACATTGTGGTTATCCACGTAACCATCAAGACATAATCATTTTCATCCAACATTCATCTCAATCAAAATCCTAAGTATAGCATCCAACCGAACAATAACACTTGTACGATCGCCATTCGCTGAGTCAGAGTACCCCCAAGTTATCGCAAATCGATCTTTGATATGCCTCAATACCATCGATGATATGCATAACCTGACGATCTTCCTTTGCAATCAATTTCGAATCGTGTGAATGATGCTATCATCCGACTGGATAATCTCCTCGACATTCAAGTTCAAGTTCAATCATTATCGTTCGAATCATTCACAACATCAATTTCCTCAAATCAATTTCATGTATTGTTCATCCATTTATCTTAAATCATCGACCAACGTATTTTCTTAATTCGCATCATTCCTTGCTAACTCGATTCATCGAGCAACATTCAATCCAATCCTTAGAGTCATTGCGTAACTTCAAAATCAAACCTTTCATGCACGCTATCTTTCCTTCGTGCTAACTTTTCGTATACGATCTGCATCAATTTCCTCCATCAAGTCATCCATTCGTACACCCTAACTTTTTCTCGATTCGATTTCACCTACTCAGTCGTTTTCGTATTTCATAATTCGCACAATTCTCAATCCCATGCACGTTCCGTGCACGTCCATTTCTAGCTTGTTCAAATCGACTCGTCAAATCTCAAGACTACAACTTATTCAATGATACTCAATCTACGGCTTTGCATACACGCGATGCTTGCTGATAGACTCACCGACACCCCGCATCCTCAATCGATCGACCGACATTCCTGAGAATATCGCATACACCACTTAGGAATGAAGTAATTCAACAAATCCTCAAAACTATCATTCGAATCAAATCGACTTCTTTGAATCCCGTTCGAACCATTCCTCTAATTCCAAGCACACTCATCTATATCGCACTGACGTTATCGTCGCTCGTTCGCACCCCTATCGATAGTTATCTCATTTATTCGATCGAGTTTAACTCATTCTTGCTCGACACTATTCAATTCCCGTACTTGACTTTTCTAAGGTAGACGCAACTTTGGTGTATATGCCCAGCCCAACTTAGCCAACCGTGCTTACGCAAACCATCTTTTTGTTTTGTCAAAAACTGTTCTTCTATGTTTTATAAAGTAGTTAGACTTATTGTATGAACATCCCGTACGACATTTGAGAGAGAGTGCACCAACGATATCAACTTGCAGAAGCAACAGAGTTTACGAAAACAACAAAGTTAAAGAATTCAATCAAAAGTCCAATGACGTAAAGCCGTGCTCTGATACCATTATGTCAAGCCCCGCTGCCGTAGGAGCGATCATCTTCGCTAAGGCGTGATGTCGCACGAGCCTAGATTGCACTCGTGCAAGGCGGGTTCCATAACGGCCGATTTCAGCGGCTGCGACGGGGTCGTTGCACAGAAGTCCCATGCAGAGACATTGAATAATAGCGGCGGAAATTTTAAAGCAAAACATAAGTTATTCAAAGAAGCTCTTTATTGATATTGAAATAAAGATTACAAAGGGCGCAAGTCCAAGATTACAAGTCTCTTGAGCTCACTTTCCTCACATTACATGTTCACTCTGCTCTCTCTCATCTCTCGATACAATGCTTGAGCCAACGGAAGCTTCGGAAGGCGACGTCTATACATTATGTCCCGTATATGTCTTGACTCCATGCGGCAGCACGCTTCGAATCGCCAAGGAACTCGATGCCTCGATGCATCCAAGCGAGCTCCGTGCCACAAGCTTCTACCTATGCCTGCACATGAAAACTATGTGGGTGTCAGTACTCAACTGTACTGGTGGAATGAGCTCCTAGCCCACCCATGAATATCTATATATGTGTGTGTGTGTGTGTGTGTATTGTATATATACCAATACAAAAATCTACATATGAATATCTATATATAAATATCTATATATATATATATATATATATATATATATATATATATATATATATATATATATATATATATATATATATATGAGGAAGGATCAAGATCCCTACATTTTTTGTATCCCTATGCATCCCCCCTATTTGCACCGTTGGATGGTGCTTTAAGTCATCTAATCTTAACCGTTGATTTACCAATGGTTAAGATTAGATGACTTAAAGCACATCCAACGGATGTGAACATGGGGATGCAAAAAATGTGGGGATGCCTGTCCTTCCTATATATATATATATATATATATATATATATATATATATATATATTTTTTTTTTTTTTTATTTTTTTTATATATATATATATATATATATATATATATATAATATATAATATATATATATATATATATATATATATATATATATATATATATATATATATATATATATATATTCTTGTGTATTTTGGAGTTTTAGGCTGTTTACGTATATTTTTATGTGTGCTTAGATAATATTGCTATTTATAGTAATATTCTACTTTGAAATTATGACAGTATTTTCTAAATATAATTGCCCTAGATTTTATTTGGGTTTATAGGCTAAATGTACATGTGGTGGTAAATATACACTAGATCATATATTTTTAATATATATATATATATATATATATATATATATATATATATAAATATATATATATATATATATATATATATATATATATATATATATATATATATTGTGTGTGTGTGTGTGTGTACATGTGGTGGTAAAGTAAATATACATTGGATCATATATTTTTAATATATGTGTGTGTGTGTGTGTGTGTGTGTGTGTATTGTATATATACCACTACAAAAATCTACATATGAATATCTATATATATGAATATCTATATATATATATATATATATATATATATATATATATATATATATATATATATATATAATGGAGCTCGGGATCTGGGCTTGGCTCCCTCTCGGCGGAGCTCGCCCGAACGTCGAGTACCTCTCCCGCACGCCCGGGAGGTGGCAGACCGCCGTCCGGCTTCCTCCTACCCGCCGTGGGACCCCCGTTCTTTCCGGCCATTCCGGTCTCGACGGATGGCCGGGTTTCCCTCAGCCGCTCCTCCCGTGGGGCTCCCCTCCTCCCAGCGGTTGTCCGTGGTGCGGAGGCCCCCCTCCCTCTCCCTCCACCTTCCGCGGAGTCACCGACGACCTTGGCGTCGTAGGCGTCGCCGTGCTCGGCGTCCTCCGCCTTCCTCGGCCCCCTCTCTCCTCGGCCCTGGTCCGTCGCCCTCCTCCGAAGCTGCAGCCGGCTTTGCCGCCGTGTCTGTAACGCCCCAGTCCCAAAATATGTAGGACTAGGATACGTATACATGCCAGCTACGCATCGTGAGGACTCCAGCCCAGCTCAAATACGTATAAGCTGTCTGGTTACTCTAGATTAACTATATCTCAATCCACATAATAAAGATAAATATGACGAATCAAGTGCAGTAAGGCTGATTAGGCCATGATATACTGATTCTAGATTAGATAAATATGTTAGAGTGGATCCCCAATAACACATTTATCATGAACAAGCTAGAGGAAAATAGAAGCTTGTACAAGACTAGGCTATAATGTAGCAAGAATCAAATATAGGACAAAATCTAATTACGGAAGATATGATAATAACACACTAGGTATACCTGAAGTCTCGGTGTAGCAAACATCATCCATCAATGTACCGTGCCACCAACTAATACCTGGAGAGATCACCAGGTCCTCAGAGGACTAACAAGACACATAATTTATATGCCTACTGTACAGTAAATAACATGCAAGAAAAATAGGAATAACAAGTAGAGGAATGTAAAATAGGCAATGATCAATAAGACGTCTCAATATCGTAACGCCATGGGACGCTCCCAACCTCAAGACAAAAGATAAGTCTCTACTACCGTAGTGCCATGGGACACTCCCGGACCTAGAGACGGGATAACAAGTCGATAAGAAGTCTCTAACACTGTAACGCCATTGGACGCTCCCGATCTAGAGATGGAATAACAGGTCGATAAGAAGTCTCTAATACCGTAATGCCATTGGACGCTCGCAGTCCTAGAGATATCAGGGCTAATGTCGAATTAATCAATCACGACTACAGGTCAAGTCAAGCTCAAGGGCGAAGGTAGAAGACTAGTCAAAAATTGTTACAAGACTCGCGTAGAACAATAACAGCATAAGATGACTCAATAAGGAACGTGCACGTAAAATAAGAAAGTAGAAGTAACATAAACATAAATGAAAGATATAAAGTAGAACTGGAAAGAGATAACAATATAGAATATGCATGTAAATACTGTAAAGTTTGGCAAGGTGTACTTGCCTGGGTCGTGAGCACTGTAGTGACGAAGATCAGACAGAAAAGTAGGTGGAACAACGGCTGCCGAGGAACTAAGGTCCAAACAAACGTCTCCGGATGCTAAAAATAGTCTATTACCTAATTACAATTAATATTGTACCTATTAGATTTATTTAGTTAGGAGATGGTATAGATCTTTGTATCAGCTTTCCGAAAAACTAAACGGATCGCATTTTCGTTTCTTAAATCTCCAAGAATCGCAAAAATATCGAAACATGTTTGTTTTTCGGGAATCTAATACTCAAACAATTTTACAGAAATCTACAGAACGAATTTTGTCTATTAAAATATGTTTTTGAAAAGCTTACCTCGATACGCTTCCAACAAAAAAAAACTGGGACACGTTTCGAGTCCCGAGCTAGGAGATATGGTCCTTCTAAGTTGCTTTATCAGGTAAAAAACATGGCTGACTTTTCTAGCGAATTTGAAGAATATTTTCGGATGAAAAAGAGAAGGTGTGCATGATTTTTAATATATGAATTATGAGATACTCATATATTTGTATATAATTAAGGTAGATATGTATTATTTAATTTAAGTATGATTAGATTGGACATGTTAGAATAAGATAATCTGAATAGTAGTAGGATTACCAATAAGGCTAAATTTGGAATATGATTTGTTTAAATATTATAATCATTAGTCATTATTGAAGGAGGCTTAATTTAAAATCTATGTGCTGCTATTAGATAAGAAGCATATAAGTTTTAAATATTAAATTTAGATTTAATTAAAATACAAAGAAGATTTGCATGAAGGGTTTCCTAATATGGAACTAGTTAGATTTCTAAATATAAATGCAATCTAAATCTGAAATAAATATACAATATATATATTTATTAATATATATTAATGCCCAACATGCCTACATAGGTTTGGGTTGGACTTTGGGTCAAATATAAACTAATGCCAACTAGGATTACACGTAGACACTTTCTATAAATAGAAACTTTCCAAAATTAAAAACATATTAATATTAATAAGATATATATACAAAATATATATATCAACATGAAGGTATTTGAGAGTACTATATGTCTATTTAGATTTGGATTCGGTTCGGGTCAAGTCGGGACTAAATTGGTACAATCGGGTCTCCTAGAAAGTCAATAATCTAATAATAAATCTTCGGTGGGGGTTAAGTCACAATTTTACCTAGTTTTCCTACTTGGGACATAGCTATGGCTGGGCCTTCCCTAGCATGGCTAATATACTAGTCAAAGCACACAACTACACTAACCGTACCAAAATTTCTAGTCGCTATGCATCTTAGAACTTAACCATGACTAAGGCCATATCTATATAAAATATTAGGCTATTATAAATATAATCATATATATATGCAAAATTGTATATAAATCTATTTGGATGTATAACATCCCAAAATAAATATCAAAATAATTATACTAAGTCGTAGCAACCTATCATGGTTCTATAAGTGGAGTTGGCTAGGTTAGGGTCCAAATATATTTTCTAGTCAAGTCGAACTCGAAAAGTCAACTAATGAGTCTCTTGTGCCATTCGAAATTAAATAGCACATAAAACTCGATTGAGTGGCACACCCTTAGCATGTGTGTCGTAGACTCAAAATGGGTCAAAACCATATATTTGGTCAAATGGTTTTGATATATATCGAGTTCCGAACTCACATGGGAAGCTAGGTATGGAATTATGGTAAATAATCTAATTGCCTAAATTTGACTCGAAGTTGCGCGAAGTCAAAAGGATGCTAGGGGACAAATTCGGATGGGACATGATATATCAAATTGAAGGTCATCCTGTCTACTACAAAACTTATAAAGGACGTTTTGAGAGATGGGCATGTCTTGTGCTCCAACAATCAAAGACACAAAAAGTACATATAAAATCCTAATTAAATATACAATATAACCTAATAATTAGAAATACTATAAAATAAAATAAAAATAATTCCTAAAAATCAGGGTCCTCACAATCTACCCACCTTAAAAGAATTTTGTCCTCAAAATTAAAATAAGGACCCTTAGTAACGAAAAACCGCGCTAGTGTTACTAGGAATAGTTTAAGGGATAAGTTTAAGGGATACGCTAGGTCACTACAGTGTCTCCTAATGAGTCTAGTAATAATCAAGCCTAAGCAATTTGGATTTGCAATATCTATATCGTAAAACTATAGATGGTTATCTTTACTCGCTCTTCTTGGTTTTGGCGGTCTTGCAACGATCATGTTGAAGGCTTGTCCCTCCTAACCATACTAGTATCACAATTATATGAGTCTTTTTTTTCCTAACCAAGCTAAGTGGTACCTACTAATCCGCTTAATTCTCACTTTAAACTAACACGGTATAATAGTAAATGGGTTAGGTTAGACTGTCTACTTTACTCTTGTAGAGGGCCAATCATTACACTAAAACTACTACCCTTTTCTCTATCGAGTGACTGCCATAAGGACGTAACCTAGTACGATCATCTATTTATTTCTATATTAAGGACATCTACCCACCTTTGGTTAAACTATCTCATCAAACACATGATGCCCTATGGCATATGGCATCTCTAATCCCCCTTACCTATCAAACAATCACAATACAATAAGCAGACTAACTTACATTATAACCTAAGAATTTTTTTTGATAAATCCTATATAGCAAGATTATTCGTCACTCCGAAATTGGAAGGGACGAGAAGCAATGATACGAGAAAGCAAAGGGAGAGTAATCGAGAGCAAATACGAAGTTCAAGGGCGGTAGAGAAATTTCTAAAAGAATTGTCAAGGCAGTTATGGATTGAGATTCCTAAGGTTTTAGTCATGTCGCAGGCCCGCTCGGTACAATGACGTAACCGAAATGGCTAACTCGACCTGCATGGGCCACCAAAAAATATGTAACGCTCCAGTCCCAAAATACGTAGGACTAGGATACGTATACATGCTAGCTACGCATCGAGAGGACTCCAGCCCAGTTCGAATACGTATAAGCTGTCTGGTTACTCTAGATTAACTATATCTCAATCCACATAATAAAGATAAATATGACGAATCAAGTGCAGTAAGCTGATCAGGCCATGATACACTGATTCTAGATTAGATAAATATGTTAGAGTGGATCCCCAATAACACATTTATCATGAACAAGCTAGAGGAAAATAGAAGCTTGTACAAGACTAGGCTATAATGTAGCAAGAATCAAATATAGAACAAAATCTAATTACGGAAGATATGATAATAACACACTAGGTATACCTGAAGTCTCGGTGTAGCAAACATCATCCATCAATGTACCGTGCCACCAACTAATACCTGGAGAGATCACCAGGTCCTTAGAGGACTAATAAGACACATAATATACATGCCTACTGTACAGTAAATAACATGCAAGAAAAATAGGAATAACAAGTATAGGAATGTAAAATAGGCAATGATCAATAAGACGTCTCAATATCGTAACGCCATGGGCGCTCTCGACCTTCAAGACAAAAGATAAGTCTCTACTACCGTAATACCATGGGATACTCCCGGACCTAGAGACGGGATAACAAGTCGATAAGAAGTCTCTAACACCGTAATGCCATTGGACGCTCCCGATCTAGAGATGGAATAACAGGTCGATAAGAAGTCTCTAATACCGTAACGCCATTAGATGCTCCCAGTCCTAGAGATATCAGGGCTAATGTCGAATTAATCAATCACGACTACAGGTCAAGTCAAGCTCAAGGGCGAAGGTAGAAGACTAGTCAAAAATCGTTACAAGACTCCCGTAGAACAATAACAGCATAAGATGACTCAATAAGGAACGTGCACAGTAAAATAAGAAAAGTAGAAGTAACATAAACATGAATGAAAGATATAAGTAGAACTGGAAAGAGATAACAATATAGAATATGCATGTAAATACTGTAAAGTTTGGCAAGGTGTACTTGCCTGGGTCGTGAGCACTGTAGTGACGAAGATCAGACAGAAAAGTAGGTGGAACAACGGCTGCCGAGGAACTAAGGTCCAAACAAACGTCTCCGGATGCTAAAAATAGTCTATTACCTAATTACAATTAATATTGTACCTATTAGATTTATTTAGTTAGGAGATGGTATAGATCTTTGTATCAGCTTTCTGAAAAACTAAACGGATCGCATTTTCGTTTCTTGAATCTCCAAGAATCGTAAAAATATCGAAACATGTTTGTTTTTCGGGAATCTAATACTCAAACAATTTTACAGAAATCTACAGAACGAATTTGTCTATTAAAATAAGTTTTTGAAAAGCTTACCTCGATACGCTTCCAACAAAAAAAACTGGGACACGTTTCGAGTCCCGAGCTAGGAGATATGGTCCTTCTAAGTTGCTTTGTCGGGTAAAAAACATGGCTGACTTTTCTAGCGAATTTGGAGAATATTTTCGGACAAAAAAGAGAAGGTGTGCATGATTTTTAATATAAGAATTATGAGATACTCATATATTTATATATAATTAAGATAGATATGTATTATTTAATTTAAGTATAATTAGATTGGACATGTTAGAATAAGATAATCTGAATAGTAGTAGGATTACCAATAAGGCTAAATTTGGAATATGATTTGTTTAAATATTATAATCATTGGTCATTATTGAAGGAGGCTTAATTTAAAATCTATGTGCTGCTATTAGATAAGAAGCATATAAGTTTTAAATATTAAATTTAGATTTAATTAAAATACAAAGAAGATTTGCATGGAGGGTTTCCTAATATGGAACTAGTTAGATTTCTAAATATAAATGCAATCTAAATCTGAAATAAATATACAATATATATATTTATTAATATATATTAATGCCCAACATGCCTACATAAGTTTGGGTTGGACTTTGGGTCAAATATAAACTAATGCCAACTAGGATTACACGTAGACACTTTCTATAAATAGAAACTTTCCAAAATTAAAAACATATTAATATTAATAAGATATATATACAAATATATATATCAACATGAAGGTATTTGAGAGTACTATATGTCTATTTAGATTTGGATTCGGTTCGGGTCAAGTCGGGACTAAATTGGTACAATCGGGTCTCCTAGAAAGTCAATAATCTAATAATAAATCATTGGTGGGGGTTAAGTCACAATTTTACCTAGTTTTCCTACTTGGGACATAGCTATGGCTGGGCCTTCCCTAGCATGGCTAATATACTAGTCAAAGCACACAACTACACTAACCGTACCAAAATTTCTAGTCGCTATGCCTCTTAGAACTTAACCATGACTAAGGCCATATCTATATAAAATATTAGGCTATTATAAATATAATCATATATATATGCAAAATTGTATATAAATCTATTTGGATGTATAACATCCCAAAATAAATATCAAAATAATTATACTAAGTCGTAGCAACCTATCATGGTTCTATAAGTAGGGTTGGCTAGGTTAGGGTCCAAATATATTTTCTAGTCAAGTCGAACTCGAAAAGTCAACTAATGAGTCTCTTGTGCCATTCAAATTAAATAGCACATAGAAACTCGATTGAGTGGCACACCCTTAGCATGTGTGTCGTAGACTCAAAATGGGTCAAAACCATATATTTGGTCAAATGGTTTTGATATATATCGAGTTTCGAACTCACATGGGAAGCTAGGTATGGAATTATGGTAAATAATCTAATTGCCTAAATTTGACTCGAAGTTGCGCGAAGTCAAAAGGATGCTAGGGGAAAAATTCGGATGGGACAGGATATATCAAATTGAAGGTCATCCTGTCTACTACAAAACTTATAAAGGACGTTTTGAGAGATGGGCATGTCTTGTGCTCCAATAATCAAAGACATAAAAGTACATATAAAATCCTAATTAAATATACAATATAACCTAATAATTAGAAATACTATAAAATAAAATAAAAATAATTCCTAAAAATCAGGGTCCTCACAATCTACCCACCTTAAAAGAATTTCATCCTCGAAATTAAAATAAGGACCCTTAGTAACGAAAAACCGCGCTAGTGTTACTAGGAATAGTTTAAGGGATAAGTTTAAGGGATACGCTAGGTCACTACAGTGTCTCCTAATGAGTCTAGTAATAATCAAGCCTAAGCAATTTGGATTTGCAATATCTATATCGTAAAACTATAGATGGTTATCTTTACTCGCTCTTCTTGGTTTTGGCGATCTTGCAACGATCATGTTGAAGGCTTGTCCCTCCTAACCATACTAGTATCACAATTATATGAGTCTTTTTTTTTCTAACCAAGCTAAGTGGTACCTACTAATCCGCTTAATTCTCACTTTAAACTAACACGGTATAATAGTAAATGGGTTAGGTTAGACTGTCTACTTTACTCTTGTAGAGGGCCAATCATTACACTAAAACTACCACCCTTTTCTCTATCGAGTGACTGCCATAAGGACGTAACCTAGTACGATCATCTATTTATTTCTATATTAAGGACATCTACCCACCTTTGGTTAAACTATCTCATCAAACACATGATGCCCTATGGCATAAGGCATCTCTAATCCCCCTTACCTATCAAACAATCACAATACAATAAGCAGACTAACTTACATTATAACCTAAGAATTTTTTTGATAAATCCTATATAGCACGATTATTCGTCACTCCGGAATTGGAAGGGACGAGAAGCAATGATACGAGAAAGCAAATGGAGAGTAATCGAGAGCAAATACGAAGTTCAAGGGCGGTAAAGAAATTTCTAAATGAATTGTCAAAGCAGTTATGGATTGAGATTCCTAAGGTTTTAGTCATGTCGCAGGCCCGCTCGGTACAATGACGTAACCGAAACGGCTAACTCGACCTGCATGGGCCACAAAAAAACATGTAATGCCCCAGTCCCAAAATACGTAGGACTAGGATACGTATACATGCTAGCTACGCATCGAGAGGACTCCAGCCCAGTTCGAATACGTATAAGCTGTCTGGTTACTCTAGATTAACTATATCTCAATCTACATAATAAAGATAAATATGACGAATCAAGTGCAGTAAGGCTGATCAGGCCATGATA
The DNA here is from genome assembly GCA_029216955.1 of Iris pallida. Lineage (NCBI taxonomy): Eukaryota > Viridiplantae > Streptophyta > Magnoliopsida > Asparagales > Iridaceae > Iris > Iris pallida. The sequence goes on from JANAVB010001799.1 coordinate 12,526,051, forward strand.
CACTGATTCTAGATTAGATAAATATGTTAGAGTGGATCCCCAATAACATATTTATCATGAACAAGCTAGAGGAAAATAGAAGCTTGTACAAGACTAGGCTATAATGTAGCAATAATCAAATATAGGACAAAATCTAATTACGAAAGATATGATAATAACACACTAGGTATACCTGAAGTCTCGGTGTAGCAAACATCATCCATCAATGTACCGTGCCACCAACTAATACCTGGAGAGATCACCAGGTCCTTAGAGGACTAATAAGACACATAATATATATGCCTACTGTACATTAAATAACATGCAAGAAAAATAGGAATAACAAGTAGAGGAATGTAAAATAGGCAATGATCAATAAGACATCTCAATATCGTAACGCCATGGGACGCTCCCGACCTCAAGACAAAAGATAAGTCTCTACTACCACAATGCCATGGGACACTCCCGGACCTAGAGATGGGATAACAAGTCGATAAGAAGTCTCTAACACCGTAACGCCATTGGACCCTCCCGATCTAGAGATGGAATAACAGGTCGATAAGAAGTCTCTAATACCGTAACGCCATTAGACGCTCCCAGTCCTAGAGATATCAGGGCTAATGTCGAATTAATCAATCACGACTACAGGTCAAGTCAAGCTCAAGGGTGAAGGTAGAAGACTAGGCAAAAATCGTTATAAGACTCCCGTAGAACAATAACAGCATAAGATGACTCAATAAGGAACGTGCACGTAAAATAAGAAAGTAGAAGTAACATAAACATGAATGAAAGATATAAAGTAGAACTGGAAAGAGATAACAATATAGAATATACATATAAATACTGTAAAATTTGGCAAGGTGTACTTGCCTGGGTCGTGAGCACTGTAGTGACGAAGATCAGACAGAAAAGTAGGTGGAACAACGGCTGCCGAGGAACTAAGGTCCAAACAAACGTCTCCGGATGCTAAAAATAGTCTATTACCTAATTACAATTAATATTGTACCTATTAGATTTATTTAGTTAGGAGATGGTATAGATCTTTGTATCAGCTTTCTGAAAAACTAAACGGATCGCATTTTCGTTTCTTGAATCTCCAAGAATCGTAAAAATATCGAAACATGTTTGTTTTTCGGGAATCTAATACTCAAACAATTTTACAGAAATCTATAGAACGAATTTTGTCTATTAAAATATGTTTTTGAAAAGCTTACCTCGATACGCTTCCAACAAAAAAATTGGGACACGTTTCGAGTCCCGAGCTAGAAGATATGGTCCTTCTAAGTTGCTTTGTCGGGTAAAAAACGTGGCTGACTTTTCTAGCGAATTTGGAGAATATTTTTGGACAAAAAGAGAAGGTGTGCATGATTTTTAATATAAGAATTATGAGATACTCATATATTTATATATAATTAAGATAGATATGTATTATTTAATTTAAGTATAATTAGATTGGACATGTTAGAATAAGATAATCTGAATAGTAGTAGGATTACCAATAAGGCTAAATTTGGAATATGATTTGTTTAAATATTATAATCATTGGTCATTATTGAAGGAGGCTTAATTTAAAATCTATGTGCTGCTATTAGATAAGAAGCATATAAGTTTTAAATATTAAATTTACATTTAATTAAAATACAAAGAAGATTTGCATGGAGGGTTTCCTAATATGGAACTAGTTAGATTTCTAAATATAAATGCAATCTAAATCTGAAATAAATATACAATATATATATTTATTAATATATATTAATGCCCAACATGCCTACATAGGTTTGGGTTGGACTTTGGGTCAAATATAAACTAATGCCAACTAGGATTACACGTAGACACTTTCTATAAATAGAAACTTTCCAAAATTAAAAACATATTAATATTAATAAGATATATATACAAAAAATATATATCAACATGAAGGTATTTGAGAGTACTATATGTCTATTTAGATTTGGATTCGGTTCGGGTCAAGTCGGGACTAAATTGGTACAATCGGGTCTCCTAGAAAGTCAATAATCTAATAATAAATCATCGGTGGGGGTTAAGTCACAATTTTACCTAGTTTTCCTACTTGGGACATAGCTATGGCTGGGCCTTCCCTAGCATGGCTAATATACTAGTCAAAGCACACAACTACACTAACCGTACCAAAAAATCTAGTCGCTATGCATCTTAGAACTTAACCATGACTAAGGCCATATCTATATAAAATATTAGGCTATTATAAATATAATCATATATATACAAAATTGTATATAAATCTATTTGGATGTATAACATCCCAAAATAAATATCAAAATAATTATACTAAGTCGTAGCAACCTATCATGGTTCTATAAGTGGGGTTGGCTAGGTTAGGGTCCAAATATATTTTCTAGTCAAGTCGAACTCGAAAAGTCAACTAATGAGTCTCTTGTGCCATTCGAAATTAAATAGCACATAGAAACTCGATTGAGTGGCACACCCTTAGCATGTGTGTCGTAGACTCAAAATGGGTCAAAACCATATATTTGGTCAAATAGTTTTGATATATATCGAGTTCCGAACTTACATGGGAAGCTAGGTATGGAATTATGGAAAATAATCTAATTGCCTAAATTTGACTCGAAGTTGCGCGAAGTCAAAAGGATGCTAGGGGACAAATTCGGATGGGACATGATATATCAAATTAAAGGTCATCCTGTCTACTACAAAACTTATAAAGGACGTTTCGAGAGATGGGCATGTCTTGTGCTCCAACAATCAAAGACAAAAAAAGTACATATAAAATCCTAATTAAATATACAATATAACCTAATAATTAGAAATACTATAAAATAAAATAAAAATAATTCCTAAAAATCAGGGTCCTCACAGTGTCGCTCCCCGCAGCGGCCGCTGCCCCTTCCTCCGCTTCCCCCGTCCCGGATCCCCCTCCCCCCTGGCTGTAGGCCTTCCGGAGCTCTCCTCCGCGCCTTCCGGTCCGCTCCCTCCATCTTCCCAGGCCCAAGCTCCCTCTACCCTTACGGAGGCCCACCCCCCGCCTCCCCTCTCCGCTCCACCCGCCTGGGCCTCCCCGCCGGCGCCCACCATCCCTCCGGACGTGGCCGGCCCCCCCGAGATTCCTCTCGTCGGTCTCCCGGAGCTTCCTCCCGCCTCGGTCCCCACCCCGGCGCCCCCACCGCTTCGAGCGCGGGCGTCTCCCTGGAGCCCCCTTCCTCCGCGCCCCACCCGGACCCTCCTCCCGCCGCCCAACCCGCCCAGCCTCCCTCCGCTGCGACAGGGGTCTACTGGCAAGACCCTTCCACCATGCGGTGGTATTGGGTCTCCGCCCCAGCCCAATCGGCCGCGCCCCTCTGGCAGTCCTCCCTCCCCGGCGTGTCCTCGTCCTCGGCCGCGCAGTGGGCGGCGTACGCCCACTCCCTTGGGGCGGGCTGCCTCCTCTAGCCACCGCCCGGTGCTCCTTTCCGCCCAGTGCTCTTCGCCCGGTGCTCCTCTTCCCCTCCTCCTCCTCCCCCTCCCTCCATTCTCCTCCACCCTTGCCATCTGTACTGGCCCTGCGCGGCCGGTGCAAGCCCCCTAGCCGACTCCCTCCACTTCGGCCTGACGTAGCCCGGGTCATCCCTCCGCCCTCTCCTCTCTGCCAGTCTCCAAGCGGTGCGCCCCTCCCCCTAGCAGCCGTGGTCCCTCGCCGCAGTGGTCCCTCGCCGCCCTCTCTTCTCCGCCAGCATCCCGTGGCTCTCTTGCCGAGCTGCGGCCTTCGCCAGCCGTGTCGTACCTTCCGCCGCCGCCGTGGAGTCGCCCCCGTACCCTGGCCTTCATCGCGGCTCCCCGCCGTGGAGTCGCCCCGGCGACGTCCCCCCCCACCCTCCTCGGTGGCAGCCCGAGCCCCCTCCGGTCGTGTCCCTGTCCCCCCAGGCCCCTCGTCAGGCTCTGTCCCCTCGGGACCCGTGTGGACCGGACTCGTTCACGCCGGTGTCGGGTCTCCGGCGGATCCTCCTCGCAGACCCAACGTCGTCGTGGACTTCTCCCCCCATCGTAGCTCAGCTGTCCGCCGTGGCCGCCCGGGCCAGCTCCGCCCTCTCTCCCGCTGGATGCGCACGGGAGTCCCGAGGCTTTTCCTCGGTCCGGGTTCCTCGACCCCCACGTGGCGCGCGTGGGCGCCTTCCCCCATTGGGCCCCACACTTTCCTTGGGACGCGTGGACGCCGACCCCCATGTTTTGTCTTTTCATTTTGAATTTTAAATGCTCCCCCCCTGTTTTGTCTTTTCTGCTAGTATTTCTTTCCGGGTGTTGGGACCCAGCCTGTACTGATGCAGTTTCATTCAATAAGATTTGCTGTTTGCCAAATATATATATTTATATATATATATTTTTTTTCTTATATATATATATATATATATATATATATATATATATATATATATATAGCTTGAGTTATATAAAAAAATAGAATGAAAATGGAAAAAGAAAAAGAAAAACAAATCAAACCTAAATACCCACAAAGCAGCAAAACCCCCCACATGCCCAAGCCCAAGGGGAACCCGACCCATGGTTCTGTTCATAACAGAACACACCTATATTTACTCTCGAAAGAAAGAGAGAGGGGATAGCAAAAGCTAAACCCTAGGCGCACCCTCCCCCATCCCAGCGTCGCCCCTGGCCCCTGCGCCGCCGTGCGCCATCGCAGCAGCCGTCGGCAGCTTGGATCTACTCCCGGCACAGCAGACAATAGAAGGAAACATGGCAGAGAGCTGCAACAGTTCAGCAAGTTTTGGGCCGACTTCGTTGCGAGATTTCTCGACGTATGCTTGATCGTTTAACGATCTACCACTTCAGGTACGAGCACGGTATAACCATCTCGAAGTCCCAGTATTAGTTTGTCAATAAACTATTATAATTTCCCAGAGAAATTGACCCAAAAATCGATAGAAAGTTCTATTCATCAATAGAATAAGGCATTTCCAGTACCCTGTTTGGAAGACAATTTCTTGTCAATCTATCAACATTTTTGCAAAACCGTTTAAACTGTCCTGAAGACCACCGATACGACATCAAAACCCAATTTATAGTTTTAATCTTTTGTCAATTGGTAGGAAGAAAAAAATAGTTTGATGATCAAGAAAAACCATGAATTTTTGTTTTGCAAAACATAAAAATTCTTCCGATACGACGTGCGCCCCGACACACCGGAAGACATGGTCACAAACCGAAAGCATCGAATTGTGCGTATCGACTTCGTAGAAATATGGGCTTTGACAGAATTTGAATTGGTTGCGTGTGTGCGACGAATTTGATGCGTATCCGTTGAAATTTACCGTATCAGCCGCTTTGCAAACTAGTTAATTACTTTGTACATGTTCGTCAAATCGAGACAAAACTTGCACCAATAGGATGTATCATCTTTTGGTCCTATATGTCAAGTTTGGTCCGATTTTGAGAAGGTCGACCGAAACGCCCTTTTGGCGGGCCCGCGACCCGATCCAACAGACAAATTTGTGCACGGCCTGCCGAAATCCAACTTTGGATATACGATTGGGTTCATCTCTTCAAACTGGATCTGTAGACATATAGTTTGATGACTTTAGAGACCATAGCCTCTAGCACATTTTTCGGTGCAAAGTTAGTCCAACGACGGATATCGTTTTGGCCCAAAATTATCGTTTTGGCCCTGTGTCCTGAATTGGACTGATGGGTAGGCTATCCTAGCTACTTTGACTATTCTGAACACATTGGTAACATCTGTTTCAGCATCCGGAGACTGTTGCATGAGTTGACTTTCGTGACTCATCTGAGTGATTTGTATTATCGGTTTAACCAGCTAAGGACCTCAGACAAGTACACTTTCGGATTGCTTTCGATTCATTGTAGTCTTTCCATTTCATGTTTATACATATGCTCTCTTGTTTTTGATACATTGTTACACGAATTAGTATCATGGATCTCTACATACTATATTTTTTGATTATCGTGTTTTCGTGTTTCGTAACTTGTTCAAGTCCATGAGTACTAGTCGGGAGGGAAAATATCTTAGTAGACATATAGACTACCTAAAAACATCCTAAAATGTCTGATCGTATCTGATAGCAGTCGTACAATTCACGTACGGGGTGCCGGATTATCCCCTTGCCGTTCACATGTCGAACCCAATATTTCAAAACACGTAGATAGTGGTTCCTTGTATCCCTTCTTGCAGTCGTCACTACTTGCCATATCACCATGTTTATATATTTTATTCTAATCCACATATCCTGCTATATCTCTCCAGTTTATTCTAGATATGACATGATACTAGTTTACTCTCTTGCTTCATTTTACATATGCTATTTTCATGTTTTGTAAATTATATTTTGTTTTCGGATTACCGTCGGTCTGTATGCTTGTTCCTTTCTTGACTGGATAACCAACATTTTCAAGGTTAGCTGTGGCTTCTCTTGGCATTGGGTGATACGGATATATTTTTAGGCCAAACCTAGAAATTAGATGGATGTGTTGTAGTCTTTTCAATATGTAAGAACATTGTACTTTCTTTAAATATAAATCTTGTAATTAATATAGCAATGTGAATGAGCAATAAAATGTTATATTTATGTGATATTGAGCATCTTCGCAGTGACAACGTTCAACCGTCGACTCTGCGACGTAGGCTGCTTGGACACGCACTCCTATCCCGAAAAGCGGGTACGGGTCATGAAAGATGTATATAGTCTTGCTAGGAATATAAGAAGAGTCGAAGTGTCCAAAACTTGCCGAGAACTTGCACACGAAAGAATTGGTCATGGCTGGACACCTTGTAGCAAAATGGACGCTACAAACAAACCATTTAGAACTAGATGGGTGGGCAATTGGACATGAAAATATACAAAAAGATATTTCCATTAATTTTGTTTACATGAAAAATGTGGTCGAAAAGTACACGAAACCCTAGATGCTAAACAACATACCTGCTGGAATGAATTCGGACTTGAAATCCAACTTTGGGTGACTTCTAAAATTTGCAAATCCTAACAAATTTGATGTGGCTCCTCGAAGGCTTGCAAGGACGTTAGAGGGTCGTGTTAGCTTCGTAATAAATATTCATGGAGTATTATGGAAGGTCGAAAAGGGGTCGAAACTGCCGCTACGCCATAAGGTGCTATCGGCAGCCAAGGCTGGGAGGGAATTTCGGGATTAGAATTTTTTTTTGGGGGGGGAGGTGGCGACTGAAATATCTGATTAAAATATAAAGTTTAAGGCTTATATATGTAAGGGTCTGTCTAAAGAAGATTTTAGGAAAGTTTGGTGAGATTTGGTTGCACCATATAAAAGATATGCATATTTGAATCAATAGGTAATTAATAGATTTCCTAATTTAGAAAGTCAATGATGGGTTATTTCAAATCTGTTATGGCTATGCAAATTCCTTTAAAAATTAATATATATTTATCCTAATTAGTTATGGTAACCTATTACAGGCTTAACCAAGGCTAATTGAACTAGTTCTAGGCCTACAAGGTTTATGGAACGTCTCCAAGTAACCCTGGGGAGATAAAGTTTCTGAGGAGTATACCCCTACGAATGAGGAGTTTAAGGAATCAGAGCAGCGGTTTTATGGGTTCCTTGCCGTTTACCGGGAGGTGTTATGTCATCATAGCACATTGTCAACAAATGTCAAAGAAGAATGATGAAAGTTCTGAGGGGACCCTTCCTCACACCAAGGCCTGGGTCAGTTACTTGTTCGACCTTGGCGTCTCGAGCTGGGTTGTCTCTCGGAGCTCTCAGACTCAAGCAGGAGTGGATGTTCAGGGGCAAAGCTCCAAGAGGACCAAAGCTTCTGGTGACAAATTCGGAAGCCAGTCTGACACATTTAGCTACTACTATCAAGATACCCAACCCTTGTCCAATAAGGCCATCTTGGCTGGATTTTTGATGATATGGCTGAGGATCTATGTGGTCTCGGGGGGTTCGAGTTTGATTGAGAGAATCAGCTGCAACCTGATCCTCCATGCTTTCAAGTTAGTCTTCGTAGGCAGGCTAGCTCTACTCCCGGCCATGGTATACAGCATCCATCAGGGCCTTCGTATCTTTATGACCAGAACTGTAGCTCGTGACATTATGAAGGATTTCAACCGAATTGAGCTACCCTACCACTATCTGATGGGGTGGCTGCTAATGTACTGCCCCTCTCTGCTGGGACCTGGCCCTGAGGGGACCATGACGATTAACGATGCATTCATCTATCAGTATCATGATATACCTTGGACCAATTCGACCATGTTCGACTGCTGTGTTGTGCTCGTACGGGTGGACAACTACTCTTTCTTTGTGTCGGTCCCGCCTTTTACTGATGAGGAAATGAGGCATCTCTATCTTGATGGCAGTATCGCGTCCCAGATTATTCCTGAAAAGATGTTCCGCTGGTTGCAGAATATCCGTCCTGCTCACTTGGTGTATTATAACCGTAACGTTGTCTTCTTGGAACCTTATTTACCCAGCCAATATTCTAGACAATTTGGGTACTGCCATTTTTTTGGTCAACCTGAGTCCCAAACCATCTTTTTTCTTCCGGATATCGGGGGCTTGGTGTGCATCTCATACATGGCGGCCCTTCAGTATGTCTCTATGAATGGGCCTCCCCACGACTTTGATGTGAGTACCAGTTACAAAACCGGTACTAAGCTGGCAAAAAAAATATGAGGAGCCTAAAAAGAGGAACAAGGCAGGGAAGGCGAAGGCCGTTGAAGTCTCTGACTCCGATTTTACTGATACGGAAGAGGAGGATGAATACAACGATCTGTTGCCCCCTGCAAGTACTCCGGTGACGTGCTTGCTTTCTCTTGTACCGAGTCCTTCGCCTAAGCGAAGTAAGCGTGGACCATCCATTGCTGATAGGCCTCGTTCTCAAAAACGGGTTGTATTTAGGAATCGAGGATCTGACCTCACAGAAGAAGGCAGTGATGCCGAAATCCTTCCGGAGGTAAATTTTATTCCGTCGACCACCATGTTACTTTTGGGATCTTATCTTATTATTTCTCTCTTTTTCCTTTATGCAGGCTTTGGAAGACATAAACCCTCCAGAGCCCGATGCTGCTTTCGAGATTCCTCCAGTTACGGGCACCCTGGTCGAAGAAGGTACAAGCCTTACAGAATCAAATATCGAGGCTACAAGGTCTCAGTTGGTCGCAACCGACCCAGCTATACCTCCTTTCGGGTTGACCAGGGCTGGAGTGACAGATGCAGGTGATTCGAATATTGCTGCAGAGAAGGATATGGGGGCAGTGGAAGGAATTATCACTGTCCAGAGTGAGCCGCAGTCTCCACCGCCCTTCTCTGGTAAGCTAGATCATATTCTTACCGACAAAGAGGTTCATTCGCTCTTTCTTCATATCCTTCGAGTCAAGCTGATTGTTGGTTGTTCTGGACATACAGGACCTGCCCCTCCACTACCGATGGTGGATGTGACCACGGAGGAGGAGATAGCGGACGACGTCGGGGCGGACCTCTTGCCGAAGAAACGAAATAGACCTCTCCACCTTCAAATTGAAAAGAACCCTGCTGACCCGAGTTCAGAGCCGCTTATACCAGAAGTACCAATGGTAGAAGCGGTGGTTCCTATACCATCATCGGTGGATGCAGGGTTGATTGAAGCTGCATCTTTTCTGAAGATTGAACTCTCCATGCTGCCTAGTCTTCAGCTTCTTCGGGCTACGGAAGGGAAGATTTCTGATGTGCGGGAGTCTCTTCGCTCGGAGTTTATTTCCCTTTTGACATGGTTGTCAAGCTCCGCTATGCCTTCTTCTCACACACCTTCAGGTTCCTTGTCTAATATTCCTTCGACGCCGTCATCCTTGGAGAATCTTGACGAATCATCGCGGGATATAGTTGAGAGCTTCTACCGTCATCTAAAACAAAGGGTTGAAGCTAATTCAAGGAGATAGACCATTTGCCGTGGCCCGTCACTGTATCCAAGGCCAGATTGACCTGCTGAAGACGCTTTCGGGTGGAGAAGGGGTAGCCGTCCTTTTGGAGCATAAGCTGGCTGAGGCTAATCAGTACCTAATCCAGCTGCAAAAACTGCGACAAGTCGATGTATCTGCTACGGTAGAGCAGGAGCATGCTTTTCTTATAAAAGCAGTGGACAAGGTGAAGGCTGTTCTAGAGACGACCAAGCCCACTTTGGAGAAGAACCTCCGTAAGCTGTCCTTTAAATATGACAAGCTGAGCTGAGAGGAAGAGATTTGCTTGACTCATGAGGAGACCACCGTTCGTACTATGATCGAAACTAACGAACAGCTGCTCCAGCTCCAGACCAGGCTGACATCTCTGGGGACTGAGCTCCAAGCCACTCGTCAGGAGAGAGAGAAGATTTGCAAGGAGACTGATGGGGTCACACGAACCTCTGCCGCTCTAGTGGGTGTACTAAAAAATTGAAGGAAAATTGGCAGGCTCATGCACATCTTGAGGATGCTGAAAAGCTATCCCAGGAAGCCGAACGCCGAGCCCAACTGAGAATTGAGCGATCAACTGTGCAACTGGAAGACATTCTCACCAAGCTATGTGTTGCTGATGAGTAGTGAATTTCCTCCCTCCTCCTCCCTTTTTTTTGAGATGTAGTATTGTGAATGCAACTAATTTTGAATAAGAAGAATATATTCACTCCAGTTTGAGAAGCTTGTACTAGAGGGTTTAATACAGCATTTGTATTTGATGAAGGACATCCCACCGGAGGACTTTTTGTGGACCTATTGCCCTTTTGTGCATCTAAAAATATAAGAAAATAGATTTGAATAATATTTTGTGGACCTACTACTCTTTGGTACACCGATGGTGCGAGTAATAGATTAGGATAACTTTTGTGGACCTATTACCCTTTTGCGCACTGGTGATACGGGTAATAGATTTGAAACAAAACCCAACAGAGGTAATATGGACGTGATAGGTTTTGCGGTCTTAACACCATGTTTTTATCCTGGGTTGGGTACATGTGTTAAGTCGGAAGATTATCGGTATCAGAGGTAATATGGATGTGACACACGATAATCAGAAATGATCTTTAGTGGACCTATTACTCTTCTACGTACTGGTGGTGCGAGTAGTATATTTTGAGACAAAACCCAACAGAGGTAATATGGACGTGATATGTTTTATGGTCTTAACACCATGTCTTTTATCCCAGGTTGGGTACAGGTGTTAAGTTAAGAGACTATCAGGATCAGAGGTAATATGGACGTGACACACAATAATCAAGAATCTTTTTTGGTGGACCTATTACCCTTCTGCGCACTGGTGGTGCGAGTAATAGATTTTGAAACAAAACCCAACAGAGGTAATATGGACGTAATAGGTTTTGTAGTCTTAGCACCATGCCTTTTATCCCGAACTGGGTACAGGTGTTAAGTTAGAAAATTCTCTATATCAGAGGTAATATGGATGTGATATATGACAATTGAAACATCAGAGCGGAAGTTCAGAGGTATCAATATACATGACTTGCCACTCAACGATATGCAATGTGACTCCCTTCGGAGGAAACATAGTATAAGTTCAGAGGTATCAATATACATGACCTTTCACTCTAGGCAGTATTCTTCCTTTTTTTCCTTTTTTTAAGTCCAACGGCATCCTCTTATTGATGAAATAAGAAATTTTGTCCACAGGGATTACATTATCAGGTGAGGGGCTATCCACCTGTGTAACAATGTATTTGGCGAGTTCTACGTCCTCTTCGGCTACCCCCTGTGAGCTCAGTGGTCGGGATGATGTCTTGGGCAAATTGACCACCAAGGGTTCAGCTTATGGTATTGACTTGCCTGAGGGTGTTGGATCAATATTTGGTTGTCGGCTCATCTTAGGAAGACAATTGGCTCGGCAAGAGATTTTGTGTCTTCTGTTTGCCTTTGAGTGGATTTTGGCAATCGGATCATCATCGGCCCTATGATGGGTTTTGGCACTTGGCTTTAGGAGTTGGATGACCATTGGTTCCGACTGCGCAGCTTAGACGAGAGTACCGGGCACCTCTTTATGCAAAGTTGCGACAAGGGGTGCGGCTTTGTCCGGTTTATGGGCCTGGAGATGAATTCTCAAAGGTTCCTCTGGCACTGTGATGGCCGCCAGTTCGTCAGTTATGTATCTTTTAGATTCTTCATATAGACAAGCCTCCGAAGAATAATAAGATTCAACCCCTTTGAAGGGATCGATGTCGACAAATTCGGTCTTCACGAAGCTGTGCTTACTGACATAATTGAAGCACTGGTGAAGGGTGGATGGCACGATCATATAATCATGTATCACGGACGTCCCATGAGGATGTTGTAGGACGTGTCTACATTTATGACATAGCAGGTAACCCCCGTCTTCAGGTCACCAATCTGATATTTCAATCGGATCTTTCCTAGGGGATAGCTCATTCCCGAGTTGAAACCGCTGATGGCAGTGGTGGTCGCCGCTAGCCGGTGTATAGGGATGCCCAGAAGTTGGAGCAAGCTTTTCGGGATGATGCTTATCGACGAGCCAGGATCGATATGCATCCGATCCACCTTGATGTCGCCTATGTATCCAGTGTAGTACAAGGGACGATCATGTAAGTTGGACCTGATCAACATGTCCTGTGGAGTAAATATGATATTGGGTATTGCATCTGTGCCATTGCTGCCCTGTAGATCTGCTGACGGGTCTTCCTCTGGAGGCTTGACCTGGGCTAAGTAGGTGTCAGTATTTTGGAGTGCTTCGCTCAATACGACACGAAGATCCTAGGAGAGCCTTAGGAGCTCGTATAACAACAACTTTGTTGGTGTATTAGCCAATTGTGCTAATATGTCAAAGTTGTAAGGTTTCTCTAGCCCTTGAGGTGCATCATTACGGAGTGGCCTGTCGAAGCGGGTTTCCTTTGGCTTGGACTTATCTGTCGGTGGAGGTTGAGGCGGCCTTGGAACATCAGATGCAGGCAACGTTGCCGGCTGGAGATCTTTAACTGAACTGTCCAGTGTAGGCAGGACTTGTGCTCCAGATCGGATAACAACGGCTGCCGCTTCCTCAGCTTCGGCTAAAATTGTATGGCCGGATCTAGACTTCCTGTCCTTCTTCTTATTGGTAGGTGATGACACCGCCTGGGTAACTTCGGGCACTAAGTCCGGGTGCACCCACATGATTTCTTCTCACGAAGTGGTGAGAGGTACCAGTCCAGATGTCTGGTTCCGGACGGGTGGTAGATTGGTAACCTCCATCGTCGCTGAGGGACAGGTGTTACCCCGTCTGGAGTGCTTGTTCGAGGGAAGTCGCCGAACTGAATTGGCACCATGTTCGCTGCCACGGTAACCTCTTCAAAGTCTATCGACAGAGCTTTGTAGTCGATAAGACTCTGGATGTATCGCTTTAATTGGAAGCAGTCATGAGTGGAATGATGGACATAGCGGTGGAAGTGACAATATTTTGGGTCCTCTATTTCTGCCGATCGGGGCTCGTGCCTTGGTGGAGGAAGCTGGATCCTACCCCTTTCAAGAGCATATCGAAGATAGGTTTGACATAACTATCTTTAGATGAGTAATTCACCTTGGGCCATCGACCTTCTACCTGTTTTTGTTCAAGCTTTTTGGTCCCATCAGCGACCATGGCCTGTTTGTCTTTATTGTCTCGGTTGGAGGTGCTGCCACTGTTGTTTTTGCTGGAGGTGGAACCAGGACGTTTGTCCTTATCCTCTCCATTTGGGATGTGTAATCCTAACTGGCGAGCCTTCTTCAATTTTGCCTCTGCATTGGTAGCACTTATGATGAAGGTCGTCCAATCCCTGAACTGATCGTTGCCCATCCAGAGGCTAATTACGGAAAGCAACTTCTTCTGGCAGATTTCAATCAAGGAGCTCTCGGGATTGCCTTGGGGCAATCTCATTGCAGTTTGGCGAAACCGCTCGATATAGTTCCTTGTTAGCTCCCTCTCTCCCTGAACGACATCCATGAGAGACGACATTGTTACATCATGCCCCACTTCATAGAACCTCTCTAGGAACTTGTGCTTGAAGCCGTCAAAAGAATGGATGCAGTTGTTGGGAAGGTTGCGGTACCAATCGAATGCGATCCCCTCCAATGCTCCGATGAATAATCGTGTGAGGATGGCATCACTATACGACAAGTGGTCGGTTGTGACCTCAAAATAAGTCATGTACCAACTAGCAGAGGTCTTCTCGTCATACGAATCGATATGAAATGGCTTGTACCATAGAAGAAAAGGCACATCTCTCCATGCAACGGGATACAGCTGCCGTATTCTGAGGTCCCGGGAGGAGTCTCGGGCAATAAATATTGCTCGAAGCTCCTGGACTTCCCTCCTTGCCTCCTTGGCTTCATCTGCAGCTGAAGGAACAGATGCTCCTAAAGGATCATCCCCCAAAAGAGGGGCGGTCGTGTTTGAGTCCGCATTGACTGCGGGTCCCAAGCTTGTTTGTTCGGGCATTCTAACAGGTTGAGTTGGCAAGGCAGCTTTGATTTCGTCTACTGACTTAAACAAGGACAAGAGCATGGCTTCACATACTTCTAGACGTTGTCGGTCAGTAGGCGCCTGCTGATCATCGTCAGCCGTAAAGACTGTCCGTAGATGGGTAGAGGTGGAAGGGACCATAGCAGAGGTGCTCTCCGTGTCGTATTCTCGTACAGAGAAATCGTCGAGAAATATCAAAATATCATCTTTCTCGGACTCAGAAGGGGTGCTACCTCCTATGCAGGAAGCCGCATCGTCTTGGCGAGGGTGGTCGCCCTCAGGAAAGTCCAAGTCTGTTGTGTAATTTCGGAGAATCTCTACCCCTTGCGTATGCTCTTGGTACACCGGATTATCGTATATATTGAGGGGACTGCTACCCCCAGCTTCATCTACTTCCAAGGATGCCGGAGGTGCACCCCTAGATGCTGGAAGCTTCTTTTTGGATCGAGTGCCAAAATAGACACACCCTGTGGTTGTCAGCAGCAACCCTCCAGATGATAGTTTTTTTACAGTGCTGGCTGAGATTGCCGGGCTGAAAGAGCCTGTCTTCTTTTCCTCCTTGCCGGAAGGAACCTTCCGAGTTGAATTACAGGAGGCGAAAGGAAACTCCTCGTCTCTCGGAATTTGTATCTGTTTTTCGAGTTGTTGTTGGATAGGTGCTGGCTACTGAAGTTGTTGGAAAATGGACTGCCGATCTTCAGGTGCTGCCGACTTGTCGCAGCAGCAGTTGATGATGACTTGGGTGCAACGACGTCTCGAAAGGGACTCATCGCATGCCAAGGTTGCCTCTTTGCGTTTGTGAGTAATCACCTCACGCAAGTCGATAGCAGGCTGATCTACCTTTGCACCAAACTTGTGGACTCGGGTATCCCGAGCACACAGGTGCGTAGGTATCATGTTTGCTACCTGATCCGAGGCTAGTAAAAACACTTGCTTTCGATCGTTGGAGGAGACTTTAAAGACCCACCCTGCCCGTTAGCCCTGGGGGATTGGACGCGGGTGGTTCTATACAACTTTCCATCAGGGGCCCGTATAACCGTTAACGGTGCCCGCTGACGTCCGTAGCTTAGACAGTTGACTGGGCTTGTTGGGCCCGTACTGTCCTGGACTTCTTCAACTTAGCACCTGAAGGCGCATAGTAAGAAGGGTCCTGATTGGAGTATTCCATGTTCTCAATGGGCCGCATGGAGTCGAGTCCGTATGAGAGACGATCGAACACAGAGCTTCTGACAGGGCCGCATGAGACACTCTGTCTATGGCCAGGATTGGTTGCCGCATGGGCCATCTTCCTGCGGCAAGAGTTAGCTGCTGCATGGGCCATCTTTCTACGACCAGAGTTGGCTGCCGTATGGGCTATCTTCCTGTAACTAGAGTTGGCTGCCGTATGAGCTGTCTTCTTGCGGTCAGAGTTGGCAGTCGCATGGGACATCTGTCTGCGGTCAGAGTTGGCTGCCGCTTGGACAGACTGCTCATCTCTCTTATACGGCCTCTTCTTGGTCCGTATAGATTTCCCTTGTGCCCCTAAAAACTCAGCATCGTAGTGTTTTTCTTTGTTGGATTTGGGGACAGTGGGGTCCTCTGCGGTCGGAAGCAAAGCCATAGGAGAGGTTCGATCACCGTCTTGGGCCGTAGAAGGAGCTTCTTCAAGAACTTGGTCTGGTGCAACAGTTTTCTACGCTGATGTCCTACGAGTTCTCCTTGGGTTGGCTCGCTTCTGTGATGGGCTGGCACTCCCTTCAGAGAGCATTTCTTCGAAAGCTTGTCGGTCAAAATGAACCACAAGCATTTGCTGTATAAAGTCGAGCTTGGACGCGTCAGATTGCGTCATCAGCTTCTCATCAGAGGAGATGGACGTCCCCAGCAGAGTCACCATCGTGTTTGCCATTAAATATCAAAGACATGTATTATAGAAACACAGAAATTGATTGCAAACTCGCTTGTACAAATAAGAGCCTAGAAAGAAATCCTAGGAAACAATCTAAGTATAATTGTTTAGTTTTTGATTCTAGGCGGTGATGGTGGAGACTCAGGAAAGTGTATCAACTCTGCCTTACGCCTTGGACTATCCGACGCAGTCTTTAGCTCTTGAATAAATTGCCTTTCGAAGGTTGCCATCCTTTTGCAGGGGTGTGGCACCCTGCTATTTATAGTGATATGTGTTTTGAGCTGCATAAATGGCCCGTGGCCACATGGCTAATCAGTACATAAAGACCCTCTCTTTGGTCGCCAGCTAGCGATTTATTGGGATTTTGTTGCAACAAATCTGGGTAGTTGAGACTTGGTCATCCTGCCACGTGTCCTGTCGTAGGATAGGAATCATTTTGAGCCGTATGAGTCTCTCAGTTTTCGGCCATGTTGGGCCGCATAAGACTCATGCGGCTTAGGTCGCAGTCTTCCTTAGTCGGCATGTAGCTTAACACCAAAATAGTCATTTCCAAACGACTATAAGCGTTAGGAAAATTATTGCTAACGGTTGTTTACCGTTAGAAGTACGGTGTTGGGAATTTTTACTAACGGTAAAAAACCATTAGTAAATTTCTTTTACCAACGGTAAAAAACCATTGGTAAATTTTGTTTACCAACGGTAAAAAACCGTTGGTAAATTTAGGTTACCAACGGTAAAAAATCGTTGGGACATTACAATTCCTCACGAAAAATAACTGTTGGAAAATGAAAAGTTCTAACGGTAAACAACCGTTGGCAAATTCACTTTCCTAATAGTAGCAAACCGTTAGAAAAATAAATTTAGTAACAACTATAAACGTTGGTATAATAATGCCATAACCTGTACTTGTAGTTCCAGATTACCAACATTAATATTATATATCATCAAATATGTAAATATTTCAATAGAGTTCAACCATATTCTAAATAATGCCATAACCTGTAAGTAAACATTTCAATAGAGTTCAACCATATTCAAAATAATGTCATATATTATAACCTGTAAGTAAACATTCCAGATTACCAACCATATTCAATCATATTATAGTTCATCAAATTATAATGCCATAACCTTTAAGTAAACATTCAAGATTACCAACCATATTCTAAATAACATAAAGTTCAATAGAGTTGTTACCATAACTGTCAAAAGTTAAAAAAGCTAAAAATTACATATATTGCACGCGATACTTTGGCCAAATCACAAAACCTCCGTCAGCTAAATCACAAAGTTTGTAATTGCCATTCTGTGGACCATCAAAAACTAGTGTATCCGGATCTATTACCTCTGTCACCCAAACAACATCCTCTACATCTTGTAGCACCTCCCTATGATGACAAATGGCGCGTATTGTAAGATATTCCTTCGCCATCTCCTCCTTCAAATTTTGTGAAAGTAAGATCACATTTTTCTTTCCTTTGGAAGACAATCCAACGTTGTTGTTTGGGACGACAGGACTAGCGACATTGTCATCGTGGGTATTGGGACCAACTGGAGTCTTATCTGTGTTGGAGGCAACTTCAGTCCTTGGTGTCCCATTGCCTTCGAATTGATTTGGTTGCATATTCATATTTTGTTGCATACTCAGAAATGCAGAAACCATCGAATTAATCTTGGCCATAGCGTCATTCATTTGATTTTGTAATTCCATTTTCCACGTACGAAGGTCTTCAATGTCTCTTTGACTGGTTATTGCTTTTGTAGCTTGTATCATTTTCACTTGCTTTGCAGAAGAGGTAGAGCTGATTGCACGGCAATAACTCTTCTTTTTCTCTGACCCATAAACTTCAGCAATAGGATCACTTTCAAAGTCTTCTAAGCTTGTGATACCATCGGTACCATTAAGACTTGCTTGTAATTTTTGCCTCTCTTCTGCCGCTTCAATTTGAGCCTGTATTTCCATGATAACAAACTAAAATTCAGTCCAAATTATTTATGCATGACTAAAATTTTGCCTCTCTTCTGCCGCTTCTACTTTCTAAACATTCCATAAATTTAGCTATTAATGTATTTAACAAAATCTTGATTGATCCTTTGAAATCAACAAGTATGTATGTATTCAAAAGAAATTTGCACAAATAAAGTGGGCTCCAAATTAAAATATATTTAAGTTTTATTAAGGCATGCCCAAATGTTAAGATTAGACCATGAGACGAGCTTTCTGGGATTAATCCAATGAAGCCATACAACAGAGTATAAATATTCCTCGTAAACTATATTACTATATGACTTCATTAATATAGAGCCGTCAGCTAATCCTCATCCAACATTAGTTTAATTCCTAGTATTCAAACCAATCATAGGATCGATGGACACTAACTCGAAAATTATTGTTGGAATCTCTCTTCATTATATATACAGCGCCTACTTAAGTTAAATGTTCTTCTATATATATATATAGCGCCTACTATATTACGCCTACTTCATTATATCAATATAATCTTGATTGATCCTTGAAACTGAAAATTTTGAAACTGAAAATTGATAGCGCCTACTTCATTATATCAATAATATAGCGCCTACTATATTACGCCTACTATATTATGCCCAAATTTTGAAACTGAAAATTGATCCTTGAAACTGAAAATAGCACCTACGTCATTATATATATTGCGCCTACTATATTACAATATAATCTTGATTGATCCTTGAAACTGAAAATTTCCCAAGTTTTGATTGATATTGCAAACCTGAAGAAATTCCTTAGATCAAGAGTAGAAAGTTAGGATTTTGGGTACCAGATCAAAAATTTTGGGTACCAGAAACGTAGAATAATAGAAGAAAACAATTGTTAGATAAAAAGAACCTGATCGAAAAAATTTGAGGCGCACAGTTGAGAGAACCTTACCTTTAGCTCCAGAACTCCAGCCGCGAGAGAGAGAGGCGCTCAAATGAGAACTCCAGCCGCGAGAGAGAGGCGCTCAGATGAGAACTCAAGGCCGCGAGAGAGAGAGAGGCGCTCGTCGAACTCAAGGTCGCGAGAGAGAGAGAAAGGCGCTCGTCGGACTCAAGGCCGCGAGAGAGAGAGAGAGAGAGGCCACGAGAGAGAGAGAGGCGCTCGTCGAACTGAAGTCCGTGAGAGAGAGAGGCGCTCTTTAGGGCTCACAAAAAAATTGGAGGGAACGAAAAGTGTTTCCCTCCCATAAAGCTTACTGCAATCACATGAAACACACGAGATGTGTTTCGTATGCTTTTCATAAGGTTTGCCAACGGATGTTAATTGTTGTGACCTTTTATTTATATATTGCTTTAGTTTTTCTTATTTATAGTAACGGTTTTTAGCTTTTCTAACAGTTTTTTACTGTTAGCAATTAGTAACGGTAAACAACTGTTGGTAATCAAAAAATAATTGTGATAGGAAATCCCTCTTTTGGTGTAGTGCTTGAGGACTTTTGAGCCGCATAGATTATATATTTTGGGCCGCATAAAGCTCATGCGGCTTAGGTTATAGTCATCCTTGGCCGCATGAAGCTCAGAAACTTTAGGGCTGCATAGGTTGAGCCGCATAAGGTTCATGCGACTTGGGTAGAAATCCTTCTGGCCACATGACTTTGTCTGATCACGTCTTATCTTTTTGTCAGAGTGTCAGAGCTATCATTTTTGTCGGCTTCGACAGAATTTGTCAGCTTTATCAGACGGACTTACCAACTTGGCCGCGTATCTTTCTTCCATGTATTTTGGGCCGTATAGGGTACTGAATCTGTCATGCGGCTTTTCTTTATGCGAACCAGTTTGGCCAAAGTACTTATATGGCAAATTGTGACCCACATAAACCACATATTTTCCATGCTTTTACACGAACCTTGATTTCACTCATGACCAGATGGTTTGATCCTTGGTCATTGATTGTGCCAAGTATGTCGTTATTCCTAGCGATGCCCAAACACGTCGCTTTCTTATGTGATCGTGCCTATATAACATTTAATCTAACCTTATCGAGCCTAGGTCATACAAATCATTCTATATTTAGACTTGATTATGTTTGAACAATTTTCTATTCCTGCCAAAAATTTGATTATGTAGACACTCGTGCTTAGGTTCCATTCCTAAAAATGCATAAGTTTTCATTTTCGTAATCTTATCCTTGATCGTGCCAAGCACATTTGGATCATTCAAATTTTAATCATGTCCAAGCTCAGATTATATTTCATGACTTAATTAATCATGCTCATTAAATTTTTGATCATGCCTACAAGACCTTGACTTCAAATCTTGATTGTGCCTAAAATTTTAACTAAGTTTTGATTTTGATCGTACCTATGCGATTTTGAATCTAATTTTTATTTATCTTCAAGCCAGACTCTACTAAATCATTCCAAATTTGAATTTCAAATTCTACCTTCGATTCTCATAGCCGTGATTGAGAGCGTGCCTCAATGACTTGAGTTATTTCTAAATCATGCCTGAATAATTTTGTTCATTTCACGATTCTATCATGTCAAAATTTTTAGTCATGCACAAATAATTTTGAATTGATTATCTTAATCATGCCAAAGTCGTTCTTCTTTAATCGTGTCTAAGATATTGCTTAAACTTTCTATCATGTTTTGATCCCTCTGCCAACCTTAAATTTCAAGGACAAAATTTCTTTAAGGTGGGCAGATTTGTAACCTCTGTTAACCGATTTCTTGAATTTTTTTGAAATTTTTGTACTTTTCAATTCTCTGAATCTTTGAAAATCGTGAATATGATATATATGTACAATTTCTATCATATTATGTTATCGATGCTTGTTGGTATTTGGTTTTGTAAAAGCTATTTTTATGTGAGATGTTTATGCTAATTGGATTTTCTCTCCACTTCGTGAAAATATATAAGTTATAAATATTTATTTTCATATAAAGAAATATTAGTGAGATTATGTTTTGAAAATAGAAATATTTTTATTATTAATTATTCTAGCATTAAAGGTTTTTTTTTATCATTATAGGTTATTCGATTTCTCCATCGTATCGGCCTAAGACCATTTTGGTCCTAATCCTAGCCTACCAAGTTAGACTTGTATCGTGGGCTAGCTTCTTGAGTTTACGTAAGGATTTATAGTGGAAGCTAAATTGTAATTAACTGGTCGTAATATATAAATTATTATTAGCTAGTGATTATTTAGGAATTAACTAATTAAATTAATGAATATCAAATGTTAGCGGTTAGTAAATAGTAGATAGTCGTTAGTGTTAGTGGTTAGCATTTTTTACTATTCCCTAATTCTATTACATATACATATTTGTGCCTACGGTTTTTCCACAACTACCCTATAAATAGCACACTTCCCCAAAATATATATCATATCAATATTCTTAAACCTAGAAATTTCCTACAGCCGCCACTCCATTTTCCCACCTCGACCCAAAACCCCGACACCTTCCTTGCCTCCCCATTTCGGCATCCCGACCTGGCCGCTTCTCCGCCTACCAACACCGGCACCACCACTACACAAAGAAGGAGAAGGGTGACCCCCTAATCACTGCCCCGACCATCCACCATTTCTGTCATATGTCTGCCCCGTCTCCTACAATTCGACCACCGTGGCCAAGGACCACTGCGACCACCGACTTCATTCAACCATCCCCATATTGCCACAGCCGGCCGCCCCTATGACATTGCACCACCATAGCCATTATCACCCTTCCGTCCACACGCCACCAAACTACCACCACCGCGGCTATTCGGCCAACCACCCAAACGAACCACCACTTCCCAAAAAAACCAACATAGAGAGAAAGCAATAGAAAAGAGGAGGAAAACGACCTTACCGCCTGACATTCGTGTTCCCATACCAGATCCTGTCCCCGACCTCCGTCGCGTATCTCGCGTCTTCGGACGCCACCACCTTCTGTGCCGCCACTGATGAACACTAGCGCCGGCCGCCCTTCCAAATCTGGTGCTCCCCTCCGCGGAGCCCGACGAGTCTAGCACCGCCTTAGACATGCATCTCCGCCAGGCGCAACTTCCCTGCGCCGGCACATTAGCGCCACACCGCCGCTCAAGTAAGACCGCCCTCTCTCAATTTTTCTTAGAATTTTAGGATTTCATATTTTGAGAGAAGATCCCTTCTCTCCTCATATATAAATGGGGGTTATTTATTTGAGTTTTTGGATGTAAGGGACAGCACTTCGAGTTCTGATGGTAGCAGCTCAGGACCCCCCTTTTTGTTTTGCGGTAAAAATTGTAAGAAGGAGAGAGAGATCCAGATGAACACAATGTGATGCCTTTAATAACTTGACTTAGTTTTAGCGTCTTTATATTTTTTTTTATGTTATTGATATTAACAAAGTGATTTAGATGTTAGGTTTTTGCAAGGACTTAGGGATATGAATGAGTGGCTATCTATAGTATCAATAATGTAGTATTATTTAATTGTTGATAATGATTAGGTAGAATTGTTATTTAGGATTATTGATTTAATTCAGATGCTTTAGTGAATGGTTTGGGCTGAGCCCAGTTTAATATATATATATTTTTATAGTATATATATATATATATATATATATATAAATATATATATATATATATATATATATATATATATATATATATATATATATATATATATATATATATATATATATATATATATATATATATATACTAGCATCATAAATATATTTTGCCTAGTATATATAAATATATAGATGTAATAATTATATTGTGACATATAGGATATTAGGTTTATCTATAATTACTCGTATTTATGATAAGTATTTTTCGAATAGATTTTAAGGTTGTCAATATATTCCTAAATAATTATTAATACAGAGAATAATGTTCATGGATTTTTTATATTGTTTTCATATAGGAGTTTATAATGTGATTCTAAATATTCTACAAATATTTGCTAAATAAATTAATATATTTTTTAAACAATAATTATCTCCTAAATGATTTTCCTGATTCAAGGTATTTATCTAACAACCATTTTTACCAATAAAATACAGTCTTCAATGTTATAAATGGTTGTCAAATAATTATATGTAATTGGATATGCTTTTCTCCTAAATTCATAATCACGACCAATATAGCCGTTTCGTCGTCCTTGATTCAATTATCGTGCCAAACTCTGATTTTGGGTTTCTACATACCAAACTAGACTATTTGGACCATTCTGTACTTAAAGGGACTGTGTGTTCCATCATTTGGGACCATCTTGTGGATCATAGCATCGTACCTACCTCGTAGCGATACGTTCGTGTCGCGCACGTCGACTCCAACCAAAATTTAGGTGAGTACATTCTTTGAATGTTTTCATCTCAAGACTACTTTATTTGATGCTAACACATTGTTAACACGGATTGGTACTATATTGATCTTGTCATACAATGTTATCCCCTTATCGGGTACATCGGATATTTCATATTTATGTACTTTATCATGTACACCGTGTACTTCTTGTATTCGTATTATTTATATACTCTCATGTGCTCTCATGTACTCTCATGTGCTCACATGTGCTTCACGTTCAAACTAAAAATCATGTACGTAACATAACATGATCGGATACTTATCTATTTATTGGGGGTAGGGGAAGTAGAAGTGATTATGTGATTAAATCCCCTAGTGTACTCATGTATATGTCCATTATATAATAGAGTTACCATAGAATACTCATGTACAATCTAAACCAATCATATAACTGTCTTGTGCTCTAAATCACTTATATTATTATAGTTTACCATGTTCTCTATACAATTCATGTACTCAGTTTACTTATATCTTCATGATGTTATTTCCCTATTTTTTGTATTTTCTTTCCAGCATGTTATGTATTTTATTCTATTGCGAGTTATATATTTCCTACCAAGCACTGGAACTGCTTTTAGAGTTATGTACTTCGCTCTAATCCTGACTGGATAACTATTTATAGGTAATGTTATGTCCTACCCCTTGGACTTCATGATGACAGATCTTGATGCACTTTAGATCGTGATTTGACCCCTGGAGAGCTTTAGGCCATTATATTTTGTTCAGAATGTATTTTGATTTATGTTTTGTTATTGGATTTGTCTTAGATACATCCTGGTCATGTATATTCATCCATAGACTTTAGTTGTTTCAGAGTTATTGATATTTTCCCTATTTTATATCTTCCTTACCTGTTTGTGATGTGATTTGAGTACATTTGATATTATGGATCATTTAGATGTTGTTGATATTTATTGGGGACTTGACAGCTTTCTACTACCGATACTACGACGTAGGCTGGGCGTGGCCCATGTACTCGTGCCCGAATATTAGGGTACGGGTCGTGACACATTTTTATGGTGGCCCATGCAGATCAGTCTTCACAACTAATACGAAGTCGTCGTTGTACTTAAGCTTAGTCGTACTATTGCGAGCCTGCCCTAGGATTAGGATTGAATTATAAAATATTTTAGGATTTTGGTACTCAATCACATACTATGAACTTTTGATAGATTCCAGGGACGACCCCTGAGAATCTTACTTCGAAACTCTTTTGAGTCTATTCCCACTTGCTTTTGCTCATCCTAATTTTGAATATATGTCCTATATCGAACCCTATTCTTGTATTAGGATGAGTTTTATGGACCCCAGAAAGAAGTAGAAAGTGGAAGTGAACTAAAATACCATTTAGGTTAAGAAGAGAACATGTTTAGCCAACCTTATATATATGAAGGTCAAGGATTATTTTAGGATATGTACAAGGAATTTCAATTTTGACCAAAATAGTACCTTTGGAACGACCCTGATAATCTCAGTTTAAACCCTACCTTGGAATCTATTTTTACTTTTTTCTATTTACTTTTTTTTAATTTGTTATCGAATTTGATTCCTGGTGTTCGTTGTTGACTTTGCTTTTGTACCTAGATAAATTTTATAGATTGAATTAAGGTATACTCTGATAACATATTTGATGAGGATAGCGAGAAAGGTAAATGTCTGCTTTAGTTCTGGAGTCTAGAATTTATCATAGCCATATTAGCTAGCATGACAAGGACATAGAGCATGATTTTGGATATCTTATCGTAGTTATGGAATTTAGATTTTCTTGCAGTCATACCAGTTGTCGTGGTGAGAATTCTAGATAACATAATTATAGAGTATATACCTTAGTTATGGAATCTATCGTTTAATGCAGCTATGCCCCACCCCCTAGACTTTTTGATGATAGATCTTGATGTACTTTAGATCGTGATTTGACCCCTGGAGAGTTCTAGGATATTATCTTTGTTCAGATTGTAT
The DNA here is from genome assembly GCA_029216955.1 of Iris pallida. Taxonomy (NCBI): domain Eukaryota; kingdom Viridiplantae; phylum Streptophyta; class Magnoliopsida; order Asparagales; family Iridaceae; genus Iris; species Iris pallida. Next base: position 12,551,600 of record JANAVB010001799.1, read on the forward strand.
TTTGATTTATGTTTTGTTATCGGATTTGTCTTCGATACATCTTGGTCATGTATATTCATCTGTAGACTTTAGTTATTTCAGAGTTATTGATATCTTCCCTATTTTATATCTTCCTTACCTATTTGTGATGTGATTTGAGTACATTTGATATTATGGATCATTTAGATGTTGTAGATATTTATTGGGTACTTGACAGCGTTTTACTGTCGTTACTGCGGCGTAGGCTGGGCGTGGCCCATGTACTCGTGCCCGAATATCCAGGTGCGGATCGTGACATAGGTCGAGTGGCTCCAGTACCCCAGAACCGGTCGTGAGGAACTATACTTGTGTACAAGTTGTCCAGGACTAATGCATGTACGCAACTCTATCAGATAAGCCTTGTTATGCACAAATTTTTGGTCAGCAATCATATTTCATCTGTTCCCTTCTTTTCATATAATCGAGCCAGTAGCTCCACTCTTTTCTCTATACGGACAAACCGTATCATCTCTTTTAACAGAACCATGTGCCTTCTCTATACTTCTTTGTCTTTATAGCATGCGATCGAGGGACAATGAGCAATCTCGTTTAAGCAAGCATGATAACGACAAGCATGAACTCTACTCTTGATAACTTACTATTCAGGGCATATGAGCATTCTCTTTTCACTTTTTATTATGCATGGTAGCAGTTCATGGTTTTATGGCAACATATCTAACTTTAGCTTGACATCATCTCATTTGATTTAATATGGCAATATTCTATCGATCAAGACAATATTCATTTCTTGGCAGGGCATTATATCATTTCTTATTAGCAGGCAATAATTCTTCTTCTTAGCATACAGGTTAACTCTTTTCTTGTTCTTAGCGTAGCTACATGTGAATTCTCTTATAAGCATACTCAATGATTACAATCTTGTTATTAGCAAAAAGCATTCATTCAAAAACTTAGATTCTTATTAGGCATAAGCAAATCAGAAAATGAGTCTTCGTCCACTCACCCAGATTAATCATCTTCTGTTGCAGAGCCAGTAATCCGATCTCTCTGTCTATATAGTGCCTTCGCATAGAGGGGCACTACAATCAAGGACAGGAAAATTCATAAAAAAATCATTTGTTTCGTAACTTTTTGAAATTAGAATTTATGAATTCGCCTCCATGATTACTTCGGATACGAGTAATCATGAAACCTTCTTTTGTTTTGAACTTTTTTTTTACAAAAAATCTCAAATTCAAAAAGTACATCATTTTAGTTTAATAAAAAGAAAATCCACGTATATCTAAAGAAATCATCAACAATAACAAAAGGGTAGAGCTTACCACCAAGGCTGGCAACTCTACTAGGTCCAAACAAATCCATGTGTATCAACTATAAGGGTCTAAAACATTGGTGGATTTAAATAAGGATTTACTTCTTTTGTTTTTCTCGCAATCAATACATACAATGTCTTTCTTGAATGATATCTTCGGTAGTCCTTTTACCAATTTTTTTGTTGATAGCCTTGAAATGGTATGCTTGTTTGTGTGTCCTAGTCTCGTATGCCATAGCCAACTTTCATCTTGGTTGACTATTAGGTACTTACATTCACTATTAGTACTTTCTTAAAAAACATAAATATTATGCTCCATGATTCCTTCATAGACAGGATTACCAGTGGACATATCATATATAGAATATTTTTCTTTAACAAAGCTAATGCCATAACCATTGTCAGCAAGATGGATAATGCTTAGAAGGTTATGTTTTAATTCAGTTACAAGTTAAATGTCTTTTATTTATGGATAAGGAAAATACCAACAGTACCCTTACCTATATTATTACCTCTCAGATTATTACCGAAGGAGACATACCCTTCTCGTTTCATCGATAGAGTCGCGAATAGGGATGCGTTACTTGTCATGTGCCACGAACGTCCGTTATCGAGAAACCATTTACTTATAGCATGAGAGGGTTGGCCCACCTACAAGACGAGTAGATGTGACCTTTAAGTACCCATTTATTTGAGGGTCCAGCATTGTTAGTTATAGGTATCCAAGTTTATTTATTCATGTCCACTAACTTTCTCACTCTATAATACTGTGATATGTGCCTGTATTGACCATAGTATGTACATATAATTCTAGAGTGGGTGTCCTTTATTTTAGTCCAGACATGAGTCCTTTATGTCTTACGTGGATACTTGTAAGTGAAAGCATGATTATATGGACCATGCTGTTTGCGTGTTTTCTTTGATCGTGTCCTATTTGGTATATGTTGTGCAGTATTATAGATCTTAGGCAGTGTAACACGAACAACCTGTTTGACTAACTTTATCTCTAACTTTTTAGAGATTAAACAAGCTTCTATATATTTCTCAGTCATATCTTTCAACTTTTGTTCAGTGTTAATTTGTAATATCTTCTCATAATCATATAGAGCAAGTACTTTTGCGTTGTCCTTCTCCCTCTTTTTCAATCGTGCATCGAGCCTCATGAAGAATTAGCTTAAAGTTAGCTATTTCTTCCGTGTTACCTGTGGTAGATGTCTCCTTTATGTCTTGTAATAAGTTATACAATCTAGCCACTTCGGTTGTGTATGCCTTTACCTTATTTCGAGATTGCTTGTATTTGTCTAACGCATTTTGTGTTCGTCAAGTAGGTCGCTAAAAGCATTAGAGATTTCATTGAAAGTAAAGTCGTCATATAGAGGATTAGTAGATAGCTGATCAAATGCCATTAAATAGGCATCTGCAGTATTGCCTGGTCTTTCTTCTTCCTTTGAATCACTAGCTTCACTCTCGTACAAGATGCTTATTTTTGCATACTTTCGGGATGATGACTTCATGTTTGATCGGTCGTGAGTTCCCTTCTTAACAGTACAACAATCCTCTTTGATATGTCCTATCTTGTTGCAGGTGTAACATACAAGTTCTTTATATAATGGGTTATATTGTACCTTAAATCCTAATGCCATAATGTAAGAATTTTTTTTTTCTTTGGAATTGCTAGCTTCACTTTCGTACATGTTCTCATGAGTAGCTTCAAGCACTTTCCAGATTTCATGAGATATTGCGCAAGTAATAATATGATAAAATATATTTATGTTTACAACACAATAAAGAGCATTTATTGCTTTTGCATCAAGGCTCGCTAACTTCTTTTCTTCCTTCGTGTAACTGTTATAAGGTTTATTAATAATAGAGAAAGTTAGAATAGAGGTGATAGTAGGCTTTTTGTAGCCACTGACAACACATGCCCATAAGTCAAAGTCCAGAGACTTCAGGTAGAAGCCCATCTGTGTCTTCTAATAAGTATAGTTCGTTCCATAGTGGGGGTATATTTGTGAACTACCCTTCAATGGTGAATATAGATTTCACGGCTGCCATATGTATGTTAACCTATTGGTCATAGTCACACCTGATTTGATAATCAACGCAAACTTTGGTTGATACACAAATAATACGTAGCTATAGGTACAAAAATGGAATGTCTACTTTCATACTGCTACATGTCACGACCCGGTTCCCAAATATTTGGGTCGAATCGGATCATGCCCAGCCTGCACCGTTGATGAGACGGCGGCAGTAAGCTGTAATCCATATGCAGGTGATCAACAACATTTGAAACTAAGTTTGCCACAACCTTTATTTAAATGATAATTTAAAACTTGTTCTGTTACAAGGATTCATAAACTAGAAATAACATAGAAACAACTAAACTCTCAAACTAAAGTAGCATCTATGGAGACGCCACAACATCCTCCTCAGATGGAAGTACCGCCGGGTACAAATCAGGATCATAGTAGCTATTGATCAGCATCTCCAGGTCATCAGTAGTACCTACGGGGATCCAGTCAGGAAAGAAGCAAAGTACAATTCATGCAAATTTTAACAATTAAAATGATAATTAATATCATGCACTTTTAAACAGTTTGAAGATGAACAGTTTTGAAATAATACAGTACAGTGATGTGAATAGGTAATGAATATGACCGGATTGGGTTACAATAGTATCCTAGCGAAACGGTATGGCTTGTCCCCGTGTGAAGAGGGGAAAGCTAATACAGTCAGTTATCCTAATTTTGGATTTGGTCATATCCACTACTCTACTCCCCCAGTCCCCAACAGTATGGTCAGTACTCTCGAAAGAGTTCGTGTATAATAGTGGTTTAAACTTGCAATGAAATGATTGTTAAAATAATCGTAAATTTACATAAATGTACTTGCCTAAAACTTCTCAAGTTGGACGAGATTGGTACTTCGGGATTTGAACAGTCACACTCTTCCTTGAAATCCTACATTCCGGGAATTTGTCTCAGAAACCACAACTCTAGAATTATCTAGTTACAATCTCTAGATTTTTGTCTCATAGTCAATTTTTAGTCTTGTATTAACCAACACAATCAAAAACACGTTTTTCTAGTGCGTTACATTTAAGGAAATCTAAATTTATATTTTATTTCGGAAAACTTATTTTTATCAATTTATTGGGAAATAGTTAGTATTTTATAATTATATATATAAATATATTTTCTTTTCTTTAAATGAGAAAATCGTGAATTTCTAACTAATAATTAATATTAATATTAATTAATCCTACTCGTTCACAATCCCAGAAAATCCACAGCTACTTCCTACTTATTACAAATTTACAAAAATAGATAAATGGGCTTATGCCCTTACATTCCCACAAATTGAAATAAGAGAAGATTGTTAATCTCAAAAATTTTCTACAAAATAATATTATTAATAACTAATAATTCCTAAATTAAATTATAAAAGTAATATGAGTCTCAGACTCTGGTCCAGCCGCCATATTCAGTTATTCTGCCTCAACGTCCGAACAAACCGGTGCGTTTGCATTTTACTGGGGCCCATTGACCGTTAAGGTCGTCGCCCGCATATAATATTATTAAAATAATATTTATCCGAAAAGTTATTTTTTATATTTTGTAAAAATTTCGGCAGCATTCCCTCTATTTTGGTCAACCCAAAAACTGGGAAATGCTCCGTTTACCTGCAAATTATTCCCAAAATCCGAAATATATTATCTTCCACAGAAAATACTTTTTTTTTCAAAGCCAAACCAGCATTCCCGAAAACCCGAAACCATATCGAAAATTTCACAGAACTATATTCTTTCAAAACCAGAACTCTTCCAGAACCAATTCCCAACAAAGACAGATGAAAAAAATGTATCAAACTCCAAACTCAATTTTAATCCTGAAAAATTCCCAGAAAACCCGAGAATTGAAAACACAGAACCATTCCGAAAAAAAATTCTCGGAAAACCCGAGAATCCACAGAACGTTGTTCTGTCTGAATAATCCAACAGAACCAAACCAGCAGCATATGAATATCCGAAGAACTCGGAAAAACCGAAACAGTAACGTAGTCGCTACGTTACCGAAAACTAAATTCCCGAAGGAATTGGTAGAACCAGAATATCATCATTGACAAAAGAAATTAACGGGTCAGAGTTTACCCAAAAATGACAACGGAAATCCCGAAGTGAACTCGGAAAGGAAACGTCACGGGCTCAGAAACGGGAACACCGACAGAGCACGCGGGCCACGCGGGTCAGCACCGGGGAGCAGATCGGAGTCGACGGACAACGGCCACCGGGGTCGAGCACCGGCGTCAGCGGCGGCGGGCGACGGATTCGCCGGCGGGCCGACGCGGAACGGCCGCGGGATCGGGGCGCCGGGGTCGGGAAACGCGCTGGGAGCTCGGGTCGGCCTCGGGAGGTGGATCGAGCTCCGATTCGCCGGAATTTTGCCGGAGAAAAGGGTTGGAAACTAAGGATTTGAGAAAGAATTTTGTGGTGTGGAGAAGAGGGTTGGGGAGAAATGGTTTGGGATGGAGGGTTTGCAACAGAGGGCTTATATAGGAAAGGGGGAGGAGGAGTTACTGGAGTTGGAGAGCCACCATCAAGGCAGGCGGCGGCCAAGGGAGGCAAAGGGTCGTCGTTGAAGTCTGGAAGAGGAAGAAGAAAACCTTCGGTTACTCTTCCCTACAGCACAGCAACCAAAAGAAGAATGAATGAATCGTTCAACTAACCAAATGGGTTTAACTTAAAGGAAAGAATGAATGAATCATTCAACTAACCTTCAGTTACTCTTAAAGGATTTAACAAATGGGCTTTAACAAATGGGATTTGGGCTTTGGGCCATGAGAACGAATTTAAAACTTTGGTAAAATAATTTTAAGGCTTTGGCAAAAATGAATAATTTCTTTTTAGAAAATATATAACTAATATTTTTAAAACTCAATTTAATAATTTTAGTCTCTAACGGGTTCGTACTGGTTCGGGTCTGGTTGTCAAACAAAATTCCATGTTAATTATTTAAAAAAATGTCTTTCATAAATTCACAATAATATTTAATACTAATCTAGCATAAAAATTTATTTAACAACCCACAAAATAATGAAAACTAATTCCTAAAATTACGGGTTTCACAACCTTCCCTCCTTAGAAAATTTCGCCCTCGAAATTTAAAGAGTTGGGTTAGAAATTACCTCAGGTCTCAAACAAATACGGGTACTTCTCCCGCATCTCATCCTCTCGTTCCCAGGTAGACTCGTCTGGAGAATCATGCCTCCACATTACTCGAACTATCGGAGTCACCGAGGTCCTGGTCTTCTTCTCGCCTCGGTCTAAAATCGCTACTGGCTTCTCAGGCATAGTGAGGCTCGGTCCAATCTCCAGCTCTGAGTGGTCTACGATGTGATTCTCATCAGGGACGTAGCCTCTGAGCTGTGAGACGTGGAAGACGTTGTGCACGCCCTCTAGATTAGCTGGTAGAGCAAACCTATACGCCACTTCTCCAATCCGGCTCAGAACTTCAAATGGTCCAATGTACCTGGGACTCAGCTTCCCAGCTCTGCCAAATCTGATTGTACCTCTGGTAGAAGAAATCTTCACAAAGACTTTATCTCCTTCTTCAAACTCCAGTGGTCAACGACTGCTGTCTGCCCAATGCTTCTGTCTGTCCTGGGCAATTCTGAGCTTGTCTCTGATTATCTTCACCTTCTCTGCTGCGTCGGTCACCATCAATGCGCCCAGCAGTACTCTTTCTCCTACGTCGTCCCATGCCAATGGTGTACGGCAGCGACGTCCATACAGAGCCTCAAATGGGGTCATACCAATGCTGGCTTGGTAGCTGTTATTATAAGAAAACTCTACCAAGTGCAAATGGTCTTCCCACGATCCTCCGAACTCTAAGACACACGATCTCAGCATATCCTCCAGTGTCTGAATCGTCCTCTCTGATTGACCATCAGTCTGGGGGTGATAGGTAGTGCTGAACTTCAACTGTGTCCCCAGGCTGTCATGCAAACTTTTCCAAAAGTGAGAGGTAAAATGAGTGTCTCGGTCAGATACAATGCTTATCGGTACTCCATGAATCCGGTAGATGTGTCGCATGTATAGTGCCGCCAACTTCTCGGTGGATAAACCAACCTTGAAGGGGATAAAGTGAGCTGACTTGGTTAGTCGGTCCACTATAACCCAGATGGCATCCTTTCCTCCTTGGGAACGAGGCAAACCTGACACGAAGTCCATTGTGATGTGCTCCCACTTCCACTCCGGAATGTCCAACGGTTGTAGAAGTCCTGCGGGTCTCTGTCTACTGGCCTTCACTTGCTGACAGATCAAACATCTCGCCACGAATCTGGACACATCTTTCTTCATTCCATACCACCAAACAATAGTGCGCATATCCCGATACATCTTATTAGCTCCAGGATGTATAGAATAATGCGACTGGTGCGCTTCCTTCATCAGTTCGTTCTTCAGTTCGCCAGATGGTACACAAAGCCTCGTACCATTCTTCAAAGCTCCATTGCTGGCGATTGAGAAACCCTCAAGTGTTCCGGCCAACACTTGGTATCTTAGTTTGCAAAGTGCCTCATCTTGAAACTGAGTCTCCTTGATCTTGTCCATCAGATACGAGCTCACTTGCAACTTCATCAGTAGTGAATCAGCATCCAGCTCCATCCTTCTATCTCCAGGCAATATGATCTCTAATCCAAGCTTCTCGATGTCCTCTAGCAGATGCCGCTCCCTGGTCAAGAACATCGCCACTGGGTATCAACTAAGTGCATCAGCGACCACATTAGCCTTATCCGGGTGGTATTGCAGGTCGATGTCAAAGTCCTTCATTAGCTCCAGCCATCTTTTTTGCCTCATGTTCAACTCTTTCTGAGTGAAAACATACTTCAGACTTTTGTGGTCTGTGTATATCTCCACTCTCTCTCCATACAGATAGTGCTTCCATAGCTTCAACGCAAAGATAACTGCTGCCAGCTCCAGGTCATGTGTGGGGTAATTCTTCTCATGAGTCCGCAATTGCCTAGATGCATAAGCAATCACTTTCTTATTCTGTTGAAAAACACATCCCAGTCCTTTTCCAGAGGCATCACTGTAGATTGTGAAACCACCGGATCCTGCGGGTAGCGCAAGAATTGGTACAGTGGTAAGCCTCTTCTTCAGCTCGTCAAATGCCGCCTGACACTCTTTCGTCCAGACGAACTCTTCATTCTTCCGAGTCAGCTTCGTCATCGGCTCGGCAATTCTAGCAAAGTCCTTCACGAACTTCCGGTAGTATCCCGCCAAACCCAAGAAACTCCTGATTTCAGCAACTGAGCTTGGGGTAGACCACTTCTCCACAGCGGCTATCTTCTTCGGATCCACAGAAATTCCTTCTCCTGTGACAACATGGCCAAGAAAATCTACCTTGTCTAAAAAAAATTCACACTTGGAAAGCTTACCATACAGCTTCTCCTTCCTCAAAGTTTTCAGAACTTTTCTGAGGTGCTCTTTGTGCTCCTCCTCCGTTTTCGAATAGATCAGTATGTTATCAATGAAGACGACAACAAACTGGTCTAAGTATTCATGGAAAACCTTGTTCATAAGGTTCATGAACACTGCAGGAGCATTAGTCAGTCCAAACGGCATGACCAAGAATTCAAACTGCCCATACTTGGTGTTGAATGCCGTCTTGGGAATGTCCTCCTTCTTGACCTTGATCTGATGGTAGCCGGATCTGAGGTCAATCTTCGAGAATACCTTGGCTCCGCTCAATTGATCAAATAAATCATCGATCCGGGACAGCGGGTACTTGTTCTTGATGGTGATATTGTTCAGCGCCCGGTAGTCGATGCACATCCGTACCGTTCCATCCTTCTTAGGCACAAACAAGACAGGTGCTCCCCAGGGTGAAGCTCCATCTCGAATGAATCCCAGAGCCTTCAGTTCATTGATCTGGTCCTTCATCTCCTTGGCCTCCTTCGGGTTGACTCTGTAGCATCCTTTAGAAATAGAGAAAGAGCCGGGGACTAGGTCAATGGTGAATTCTATGTCCCGATCTGGGGGTAGCCCAGGCAGACTATCAGGGAAAACATCCATGAATTCTGCTATGATAGGGTGCGGAGGTCCGGACTCTTCAGTGATAGAGGTATAGGTAACACATTCCATCTCCTCCGGAGTTCGAGAGATTTCAAACTCCGGTTCTCCAGGTGGGCTGAAGACTACACATCCTCGATGACAGTCTATCAGTGCATGCTGCTTACTCAACAGTACATCCCTAGGACTACATCATAATTGGGTAAGGGCATCACAAGCAAAGGTGCTATAAAGTTATGGCCAGCTATGGTGATAGGGCATTCACAGATCTCAGTAATAGTAGGGGTCCACAGGCACTGGTGGGGCAGCTGGAGTGGGCAAAACCACAGGGGGTTGCATCTCCGTCTGGAAAGATGATGGATCCACCGTTGTAGCAGCAAACAACCCACAAGGTGCATTCAACGGATGGGGTGTAAAACCCGAACTTGGTTGAGGCGGTGGGGTTTGATCAGGTGTTGACATTCCATCGCCAGCAGGGTTGGTTTTGTCAGTGGCCATTCTCTGGAAGGTTTAGGATATAAACATAAGCAAGGTAGCCTATCTATAATCACACCAAAATATTAAATTATAATATATTTCAGTCCTATGTTGTGGCAAATTATTGTTCTAGTGTTCTAAATGTCTCTAAATAGGTTTTCCTAAGTCGTTGATTTTGACCTGCGTGGGCCACCACTAAAAATATGTCACGACCCGGTTCCCAAATATTTGGGTCGAATCGGATCATACCCAGCCTGCACCGTTGATGAGACGGCGGCAGTAAGCTGTAATCCATATGTAGGTGATCAACAACATTTGAAACTAAGTTTGCCACAACCTTTATTTAAATGATAATTTAAAACTTGTTCTGTTACAAGGATTCATAAACTAGAAATAACATAGAAACAACTAAACTCTCAAACTAAAGTAGCATCTATGGAGATGCCACAACATCCTCCTCAGATGGAAGTACCGCCGGGTACAAATCAGGATCATAGTAGCTATTGATCAGCATCTCCAGGTCATCAGTAGTACCTACGGGGATCCAGTCAGGAAAGAAGCAAAGTACAATTCATGCAAATTTTAACAATTAAAATGACAATTAATATCATGCACTTTTAAACAGTTTGAAGATGAACAGTTTTGAAATAATACAGTACAGTGATGTAAATAGGTAATGAATATGACCGGATTGGGTTACAATAGTATCCTAGCGATACGGTATGGCTTGTCCCCGTGTGAAGAGGGGAAAGCTAATACAGTCAGTTATCCTAATTTTGGATTTGGTCATATCCACTACTCTACTCCCCCAGTCCCCAACAGTACGGTCAGTACTCTCGAAAGAGTTCGTGTATAACAGTGGTTTAAACTTGCAATGAAATAATTGTTAAAATAATCGTAAATTTACATAAATGTACTTGCCTTAAACTTCTCAGGTTGGACGAGATTGGTACTTCGGGATTTGAACAGTCACACTCTTCCTTGAAATCCTACATTCCGGGAATTTATCTCAGAAACCACAACTCTAGAATTATCTAGTTACAATCTCTAGATTTTTGTCTCCTAGTCAATTTTTTGTCTTGTATTAACCAACACAATCAAAAACACGTTTTTCTAGTGCGTTACATTTAAGGAAATCTAAATTTATATTTTATTTCGGAAAACTTGTTTTTATCAATTTATTGGGAAATAGTTAGTATTTTATAATTATATATATAAATATATTTTCTTTTCTTTAAATGAGAAAATTGTGAATTTCTAACTAATAATTAATATTAATATTAATTAATCCTACTCGTTCACAATCCCAGAAAATCCACAGCTACTTCCTACTTATTACAAATTTACAAAAATAGATAAATGGGCTTATGCCCTTACATTTCCACAAATTGAAATAAGAGAAGATTGTTAATCTCAAAAACTTCCTACAAAATAATACTATTAATAACTAATAATTCCTAAATTAAATTATAAAAGTAATATGAGTCTCAGACTCTGGTCCAGTCGTCATATTCATCTATTCTGCCTCAACGTCCGGACAAACCGGTGCGTTTGCATTTTACTGGGGCCCATTGACCATTAAGGTCGTCGCCCGCATATAATATTATTAAAATAATATTTATCCGAAAAGTTATTTTTTATATTTTGTAAAAATTTCGGTAGCATTCCCTCTATTTTGGTCAACCCAAAAACTGGGAAATGCTCCGTTTACCTGCAAATTATTCCCAAAATCCGAAATATATAATCTTCCACAGAAAATACTTTTTTTTTTCAAAGCCAAACCAGCATTCCCGAAAACCCGAAACCATATCGAAAATTTCACAGAACTATATTCTTTCAAAACCAGAACTCTTCCAGAACCAATTCCCAACAAAGAAAGATGAAAAAATGTATCAAACTCCAAACTCAATTTTAATCCTGAAAAATTCTCGGAAAACCCGAGAATTGAAAACACAAAACCATTCCGAAAAAAATTCTCGAAAAACCCGAGAATCCACAGAACGTTGTTCTGTCTGAATAATCCAACAGAACCAAACCAACAGCATATGAATATCCGAAGAACTCGGAAAAACCGAAACAGTAACGTAGTCGCTACGTTACAGAAAACTAAATTCCCGAAGGAATTGGTAGAACCAGAATATCATCATTGACAAAAGAAATTAATGGGTCAGAGTTTACCCAAAAATGACAACGAAAATCCCGAAGTGAACTCGGAAAGGAAACGTCGCGGGCTCAGAAACGGGAACACCGACAGAGCACACGGGCCACGCGGGTCAGCACCGGGGAGCAGATCGGAGTCGACGGACAACGGCCACCGGGGTCGAGCACCGGCATCAGCGGCGGCGGGCGACGGATTCGCCGGCGGGCGGACGCGGAACGGCCGCGGGATCGGGGCGTCGGGGTCGAGAAATGCGCTGGGAGCTCGGGTTGGCCTCGGGAGGTGGATCAAGCTCCGATTCGCCGGAATTTCGCCGGAGAAAAGGGTTGGGAACTAGGGATTTGAGAAAGAATTTTGTGGTGTGGAGAAGAGGGTTGGGGAGAAATGGTTTGGGATGGAGGGTTTGCAACAGAGGGCTTATATAGGAAAGAGGGCGGAGGAGTTACTGGAGTTGGAGAGCCACCATCAAGGCAGGCGGCGGCCAAGGGAGGCAAAGGGTCGTCGTTGAAGTCTGGAAGAGGAAGAAGAAAACCTTCGGTTACTCTTCCCTACAGCACAACAACCAAAAGAAGAATGAATGAATCATTCAACTAACCTAATGGGTTTAACTTAAAGGAAAGAATGAATGAATCATTCAACTAACCTTCAGTTACTCTTAAAGGATTTAACAAATGGGCTTTAACAAATGGGATTTGGGCTTTGGGCCATGAGAACGGATTTAAAACTTTGGTAAAATAATTTTAAGGCTTTGGCAAAAATAAATAATTTCTTTTTAGAAAATATGTAACTAATATTTTTAAAACTCAATTTAATAATTTTAGTCTCTAACGGGTTCGCACTGGTTCGGGTCTGGTTGTCAAACAAAATTCCATGTTAATTATTTAAAAAATGTCTTTCATAAATTCACAATAATATTTAATACTAATCTAGCATAAAAATTTATTTAACAACACACAAAATAATGAAAACTAATTCCTAAAATTACGGGTTTCACACTACCACTCACCATCTTCATCAAACAAAGACTTCAGACGCTGATCATGACATGTTTTCATATTTTATTTTCTATTTTTTATTTATTAAGTCTAGAAAAAATGTAAGGTTGATCGGATTAGCAACTAGCTTTTCTACTAAACTTCACTTTCAATATAGGCTACCTATCTACTCCAAATTCCATACTAACCAATAACCAATATCCAATACCCAAAAGCCAAATACCAACTATACCCAAAAAGCAATCTTCATCAATATATCACAAACTAGTTAAAAAAATTAACCTAAGAGTTCGGGCTGAACTATACCCGAGTTCGGTCAGGGTAGTTCCTAAATATTAGTGTATTTTCTGAAGATCTACAACAAAATTTTGAATTATGAAAAATCTGCAACAGAATTCATGCCGAGTTCTGCCCATAAAAATGCTATAAATAAATGAGAAGTTTCCATTCCAAATCACTCATTCATTATTCTTTTCTCTATATATTCAAAAGCATTCGAGAGCTTTACACTTTCACATCTAGACTTTCATAACTCCTAGCCAAGCCAAGTGCTACTGCGGTTCGATCTAGAGTTCAATTCGAGTTTATAAAGAAGTCTTTTCGTAAACGTTCCAGTTTTTAAAGTTTGCCTTATTTGAAGTTGCGAGCCCTTCGGATAAAAACCCGTAGTTGTAAGGAGCTGCAACCGCTTCAGATTCAAAGCTTGTGCCATAGTGGATTAAAATCGAGCAAGAGTACTTGAGACGGGACTAGTCATCTCAGAGGGATACCAGTATACATCTATGTGTTATGAGTTTTCTTTTCTGATGCTCTTTACTTTACGCATTTAATTTTGTTTATATAGTTTGTTATCATCTGCCTAGCACTTATCATCTGTGAGACTGTATATAATTTTTAATTTGGTGATTATCTTTCTGTTGCATATATGTACTTTATTCACCCCCTCTAGAGGTGCTCAACGTTCTTCAATTGGTATTATAGCAGGTTATATTCAAATATAATACTCTAGAGAGTATATATGGCAGTCACGAAATCTATATTCACCAGTAAAAGATAGTCCACAAATAGAATCTTACAATTTGATGGAACAAACTATACTTACTGGAAAACACGAATTAGTTTCTTCCTAAAATCTCTTGACTTTGATCACTGGTCTATGGTCATAGACGACTACAAGAAGCTACCTAGAATAGTGATTGATGGTAATCTTGTAGACAAGCCACACGATAGACACACGGAACTAGAAAAGACAAAAGCTAGTCTTGAGGATAGAGCGATTAATGCACTATTCTATGCCATTGACAAGACCGAGTTTAATAGAGTATCTACATGTGTCACATCGCATGATATTTGGAAATGTCATGAGGTAACTCATCAAGGTACTTCAAAAATGAAGGAATTCAAGATAAGTAGATTGACACAAGAGAATGAGGCTTTCAAGATGAAGCCCAAAGAATCAATAACTCAAATGTTTACACGTTTTCTTCATATTACTAATCCTTTACCATATCTTGGCAAAGATTACTCAAATTACAAAAAGATTTGCAAAGTGCTTAGGGTAGTAACAAAGAACTGGAACCAAAAAGCTACTGCAATCATAGAAGGAAACAATCTCACCATAATGTCGCTGGAAACACTCATAGGAAAACTGATGACTCATGAGCTAGACTTACAAGACTTGGAAGAATCAATTCCAAAAGAAAAGTCTATCACTTTCAAAGCTCATGCTAAAAGAATCTCAAGCGAAGATACGGATGATGAAGATTCAGATGGTAAGGAACAAGCTCTTCTTGTAAGGAACTTGAAGAAATTCTTTAGGTTTTAGAAATCAAACCTAAAGAAGAAAGATTACCAAGAAAGCAACGAATAAGGGACTATATTCTATGGTTGCAAGAAGACTACACACATCAAGAAATACAGCACAATAGCAAAGAAGAGCAGTAGATACGACCGATCATTCAGGAAGTCAACAACTGGCCAAAAGTATGCAAATACCAGCATCTGGCACAAGAGCGAGGCCAGTAAATTAGAAAAAGAGGAAAGACACAACAACTCAACAAATGTCTACTTAATGGCATTTGCAGGTATCAAACAATCCTCTATATGATTACTTTACTTTCGATGAACTCTGTAATGCTTTTACCGACCTACTTGACGAACACAAAAATGTGTTAGACAAGTAAAAGCAATCTCAAAAAGAGAGAAAAGCATACATAGCCGAAGTGGCTAGGTTGTCCAACTTATTGCAAAAATAAATAAGGCATCTACCACAAGTAACATGAAAGAAATAGCTAAGATTAAGTTAAGTCTTCATGAGGCTCAATGCATGATTGAACAGAGAGAGAAGGACTATGGAAAAGTGCTTGCTCTATATATGTCACGCCCCAGAACCAGAATACTGGAGAGCGGGGGAATGACTCAGCCAGCTACGTATTACGGGTAGATGAATACCGTATAATACGATCAATGCTGTCTAAAGACGAGGGGGTGCATACTACGTGAAAGTCTCACTATGGTCTCTTCACATCTTTTGTCTCAATCATTCAAACAAGAAACAGTAATAAAGAACATGTAAGATAAAGCAGTAAGTCGTCCCAAACGCTCTGTCAAAATGTTCTTGATATCTGGCTTTACAAAACATAGCCAGATTGATGTAGCAAAAGTATACACAATTGTTATCAGCTGCAGCCTGACTTTAGTTACAATTATGTAAAAAGTAAGTACAAGACAATCCGACTAACATGTCGGTGCCAAACGGCTAAGTATAAGTAAGTGACAAAACGAGCGGTGAAGTAAGGAACCCACTCGAGTCCTCCTGCGATCATCCCTCTAGTGTTGACCATCTTGGAGGTAGAAGTAAGCTGGATCCTCGGGGACCGGCTCTAAATCTTGCCAAGCAAAACCCGAGAGGTTAGACCTCTAATAGCAAGTACCACAAGGAAGCACGACATGAGAACTAAAACCAGTAATGAGAAATATAATAATAGATCTCTGCTTTCCACTAGGATTCACATCACATCACGATACTTCGAACCAACCTCCCAACCAAACAAGGACAGAAATTGGCCCGTCATGTCCTGACATTCTGATCATCCCAGTTAGGTAACAGAGTAGGTACAGTGCACAAACAAATCAATTTAAACGGCCATTCAACTACTACGGCTTGCTACTGTGTGTTCCAAGTTATCCTGGAATAATGCAATTAGGGATTCCTCAGTTCTTACTATGTGCAAGCAAGGCTAGTCTATCCAGTGAATCATGTGCGCCATGCATAAATTAGACGAGTCCTAGCAGGACGCCCGTCATCAATATACAATATACAATAATAATATAAGCAGATACTGTTCCCTGCCCGTGTGGCAGTTTTACAGTATCTGTGGGAACCAGCCGGCCCGTCGGGTACTACTTGTCCCAAGGGGGCTGCCATGTAAGAACTCGGGAATCCATTCTCTCCATGCCATCATTATTTTATTTAAGTTAATAGTCCCTACGTTGAGTGAAATCCTATGCCGTGGATCATGGTCATTCAAATGAGTACTTTCGTACGGGATACGATATGCACAACTCTACAATGATACCAGTGCGGTTAGGTTGCAGGTCTTACATAGCGTAATACAACAATCAAATCTAACCACGGTAATCATGCCTTGACCATAAAGTGCACATGCTTCTTTTGTAAAAAAATAAATAAGTAAATAAATAAATAAATAGATTGAAGCCTGCATGTTCATGTATGTCAATATTCGGGATCAGCCAGTCGATTACAATAGTTCATAACATGAACGTGTGTCATTCATTTAATTTAATAAGACGACTAGCCAGCCTCTTAGTTCCAACTAGGAATGCATGATCAATTTAGTCAAGATAACCAACATTATCAATGGTGACAAGGCATGAAAGTCAACTAATATTCAGTGGGCTCGAGTCTACAACTCTCAGGGTTTAATTCCAGTCAATCGGGGTATCTATACTCAATTCACGACACATGGTACATCCCACGTAACAATCCATATTTAACAGAAATATTAACATATCATGATTTTATCAAGTTTATGCCAAAAGGCGTAAGGATATAAAATGGACGTTAAATATCTAATAAAATATCAATATACAGGGCTATAGAAGATCCAGGGTAAGCAGGCTACTTTCATGTCAGCCTACGCTCATGTCAGCGTACGCTCAGGTCAAGCTACGCTCAAGCCAGCGTACGCTCAGGTCATGCTACGCTCAGGTCAAGCTAGCGTATGGACTCCATACGACTCCTCTTCAAGGCAGCATATGGACTCCATACGACTCCTGACCATCCAAGTCAGCGTTGTAAGTCATACGCTCCCAAAAGGCAGCGTATGGACTCCATACGACTCCTGACCATCCAAGTCAGCGTATGCAAGTCATACGCTCCCAAAAGGTAGCGTATGGACTCCATACGACTCCTGACCATCCAAGTCAGCGTATGCAAGTCATACGCTCCCAAAAGACAGCGTATGGACTCCATACGACTCCTGACCATCCAAGTCAGCGTATGCAAGTCATACGCTCCCAAAAGGCAGCGTATGGACTCCATACGACATACGCTTCCAAAAGGTAGCGTATGCAAGACACGCGCTTCCTAAAAAGGTAGCGTATGGACTCCATACTGTGCTGCGCTAAAGAGCGCACACAGCTCAGTGACACAAGCTAAAAAGCTATAGCATACACTGCTCACTGTCTTCTCCAAACAGCAAGAACTCCATGGTTGCACCCCAAAGCTTCAAAAGTCCATAACTTGGTCAAAACAAGTCCAAATCCAACTTTCCAAAGGTCAAAATTGGGTAGAATAAACTTCTCTACAACATGGAACCATCAAAACTTGAAAACAAAAAAGTTTGATAGATCAAAACCACCAAACTTCGAAAATAACTCATTTTTAGATCTACAAAAATTAAGACTTCGAAATGAAAAATGCCAAGTTCTAAACTCTCTTAGGATCTCGAGAGAAAGGTAAATGAACTATAAAAGCATGGGTTCTCATGGAAAGCAAGTTGTACTTGCCTACGGTTTGGTAGGTGGAGAGAGTAATGAAGAAGAAGAAGAGGAGTAATGGTGAGAATGTGAGTTTATGAGGAGAGAGAAAGAGATGTAAGCTTTAAATATGGAAGGGGTGGTAGGTGGGAGCTAATGGGCCGGGTCCAATGGGTCGGGTTGTAGGGGATCCAACCAAAGCCAACCCGAACCCAAATAAGCAAGACTAAGGCAGGGAATAAAAGCAGGAAATAAAGTGCAGAAATAAAATTGCAGAAATATAATTGCAGGAAATAAATTAACATGAAAATTTAAAGAGCAGATTAATTGATTAACATAAAATTAAAGAAATTTAAATACAGGATAATACATGATAAATATTAAATAAATATATGATAAATACTAAATAAATACACATGAGTTGTACATGTATAAAAATATGCATTCTGGGAACGGGAAGTGACATCTCTACCCTCCTTAGAAAAATTCCGTCCTCGAAATTTCAAATCCAAGCAGGATAGAAACATCGGGGCTAAACTAATCTAAGTACAAGCAATTCAATGAAGCAATCATTTTACAATGTCCATAGCAAGTAACATATATATATTTAACAATCTACGATATCAAGCAATTCTACCCAAAAGGTGATAAGCATGAGGAATCAAGACAATCAAGGTACAAAAAAAAAGATATACCTTGTGAGTCAAACAGGTGTGGATACCGTGATCGGATATCATCCTCACGTTCCCACGTTGACTCTCCCAAAGAGTGATGACCCCAAGCAACCCGGACAAGGTTAATTGTTCGGTTCTTGAGTATCTTCTCTCTTCGGTCCAAGATGGACACAGGCTGTTCCTCGTAAGACAGGTTGGTACCAACAACCAGTTCTGAATGATCGAGGATATGGCTGGGGTCCGATACATACTTTCGCAATTGAGATACATGAAACACATCATGCACCTCTCGTAACGAAGGTGGAAGGGACAAACGATAAGCAACATCGCCTACCCTATCAAGAATAACAAATGGGCCCACGTATCGTGGACTCAACTTCCCGCGAACGCCAAATCTAATGACCCCATGGGTAGGTGAGATCCGCAAGAACACGTGGTCCCCAACAGAAAACTCTAGCGGCCTACGATGCTGGTCCGCCCAATGACGATGTCGATCCTGCGCAACACGAAGTCGCTCTCTAATTCCCTTAATCACTTCAACCGTCTGGATAATCATTTCTGGGCCTAGCATTTTCCTTTCCCTGATATCATCCCATGCTAGTGGCGATCTACACTTCTTACCATATAGTGCCTCAAATGGCGCCATCTGGATACTGGCTTGATAACTGTTGTTGTATGAAAACTCAACTAAGTGCAGGTGGCTTTTCCAAGATCCTCCAAAATCCAGAGTGCAAGCTCGTAACATATCTTCCAAGGTCTGAATTGTCCTTTCTGATTGCCCGTCTGTCTGTGGATGGTAAGCCGTGCTAAATCTTAACTTGGTACCCAGACTATGGTGCAAGCTCTTCCAGAAATGCGATATGAAACGGGTATCTCTGTCTGACACAATACTGACAGGGACTCCATGCTGCCTGACTATCTGTTGTATATATAACTCTGCCAACTTTTCTGTAGGTTGCCCTACTCTGAAAGGAAGAAAGTGTGCTACCTTTGTAAGCCGGTCCACTATCACCCAAATAGCATCTTTACCACTTGGTGATCTCGGTAAACCGGTCATAAAGTCCATTGTGATGTGTTTCCACTTCCATTTTGGGATAGGAAGCGGTTGCAATAATCCAGCTGGCCTCTGCTGTTCTGCCTTCACTTGCTGACATACCAAGCAACGGGAAACAAATCTAGCTATCTCTCTCTTCATTCCGTTCCACCAGAAGTGCTGCTTGATATCTTGGTACATCTTGGTCCCTCCAGGATGTACAGAGTGCTGAGAACTGTGAGCTTCTTTCATAACTTCCTGTCTAATATCTCTACTAGGCACGTATAGACGTGATCCAAACCTAAGCGTACCATCTTCGTGAATTTGTATCTCTTTCCTGAGTCCTGACTCACATTCTGCCCTAAGCCTCTGAATCCTTGGGTCCTGTGCCTGGGCTGCCTTGATCCTGCCTACCAAGTCGGATTGGACTTGTAGACTTATCAGAATTCCTATATCGCTAGGAAGTATAACTTCTATGCCCATCTTCTGAAGGTCTTCTAAAATATGCTTCTGTGTTGTCAACATAAATGCGTCGCCTCTTCTGCTGAGAGCGTCTGCTACTACATTTGCCTTGCCTGGACTATACTGAAGCTCTACGTCATAATCCTTGATCAACTCCAACCATCTCCTCTGCCTCATGTTCAGCTCCTTCTGAGTAAAGATGTACTTCAGACTTTTATGGTCTGTGTACATGTCCACTCGGTCACCATATAAGTAATGCCTCCATAGCTTCAAAGCAAATACTACTGCCGCCAACTCCAAATCATGAATTGGGTAATTCTTCTCGTGGTCTCGAAGCTGCCTAGATGCATATGCTATCACCTTCCCGTGCTGCATGAGGACTCATCCAAGTCCTTTACCTGACACATCACAATATACAGTAAAACCCCCGGGTCCAACTGGCAATGTAAGAATAGGCGCTGATATCAACTTCTGCTTCAAATTCTCAAACGATGACTGGCATTCTGTCGACCAAATGAATGGCACATCCTTCCGTGTCAAGCGAGTCATGGGTGCTGAAAGTCTTACAAAATCTGACACAAATCTTCTGTAATATCCTGCCAATCCTAAGAAACTCCGTACATCAGCTACAGTCTTGGGTACTGGCCAACTCTCTACTGCTTCTACCTTCTTGGGATCCACTGCTACTCCAGCTCCTGATACGATATGACCCAAGAATGAAATGTGATCCGTCCAGAACTTATACTTGCTGAGCTTGGCATATAACTGGTTCTCCCTCAAAACCTGTAACACTTTCCTGAGGTGGTCTTCATGCTCCTCTTCACTAGCAGAGTACACAAGAATGTCATCGAGAAATACTATGACAAACTGATCTAAATACGGCATAAAGATGTGGTTCATCAAATCCATGAATATAGCTGGAGCATTGGTCAAACCAAACGGCATTACTAAGAATTCATAATGCCCATACTTCGACCTGAATGCTGTCTTGGGAATATCTTCCTTCCGAACCCTCACCTGATGGTACCCTGAACGAAGATCTATCTTGGAGAAGACTCTGGCCCTGCTCAACTGATCAAATAAGTCGTCGATCCTGGGTAGTAGGTACTTATTCTTTACTGTTGCCGCATTAAGCTTTTTGTAGTCGATACACAATCTGGATGATCCATCCTTCTTCCCCACAAGTACCACTGGTGCTGCCCATGGCGATATGCTAGCTTGGATAAACTTCGTCTTCTTAAATTCCTCTATGTGCTGATACACCTTGGCCTGCTCCGAATCTGCCATTCTGTAAACCCGATCTGATATCGGTTTTATCCCAGGTGCCAATTCTATACTGAACTCAATATCTCTAACCGGTGGCAGACCGAGAAGTTTTTCGGGAAATACGTCTAGAAATTCTTTAACTACCTTCGGAACCTGAACTTCTTCCATTGTCGTTATTACTCTCTGCTCTTGCTGAGTTGCCTCTGATCTGACTAAGGTGAATCTCTTCATGCCTGGAATATCAAAAGATACACTCCCACTACGATAATCTATTGTCGTATGACTGTCTTTCAGCCAGTCCATGCCTAAGATAACGTCGAAATTTCCAACAGGAAATTCTATCAACTGGGCGGGTAAGGAATGCCCGCAAACTACAACACTACACGCTAGAATAACTCTACTAACTCCTACGAGCCCATTACCAGTGAGTATTGTCAACCTCCCTGGCAATGCCTCGAACTCCATTCCTAGCCGTGTCGCAAATTGTACAGATATAAATGAGTGTGATGCTCCCGAATCAAACAATGCTACTGCGGGATATGAGGCAACGAGAATGTTACCTGCCACGACATCTTCCGACGCTAATGCCTCTTCCAAGGACAGAGTGAATGCCTATCCTCGACCTCCTTGCTGGTTCCTATGTTGCTGCCTAGCCTGGTGCTGCTGCTGGCCCCTTCTCTGATGATGCTGGGGTGGTCTATGCTGGTGTTGCTGCATCGGCAGTCCCTGCTGCCGAAACATCTGAGCCTGCGACATCAACGGGCGCTGTGCCAACGGTCTCACTGCTACCGCTGGTCCTCGATACTGCCCTGCCCCTGGTGCTGGCAGAGCAGGAAACTGCTGCACTGGTCCTCCTGACCTCAAATTTATGGGACATGTGGTAACCCGATGGTCTGGATTTCTACATATCAGACATAGTCCATTCAATGTCCGACACACATCTCTAGTGTGTCCCATTTTCCTACAATAAGTGCAGCCCGCTGGGGGTTGCTGGTTCTTCCTCTGTTGCTGTTGCTGCTGCCTGGGTGGTGGTGCTGGTCCTCGCATCGCCACATCGTGGATACGAATGCCAGGGGATGGTGCTGTTGTTCGGGGCGCTGCTCTCCCTCCTCCTTCCATCTGACTGTGGGATCTCTTTTGACCCCCAGTCCTTGCCGCAAGCCTCTGAATGGTGATCTCATACCTTCGGGTTGCCGTCAATATCTCATCAAAAGTCTGGTAATTGTGCCCCTCTATCAATTGCAAGAGCTCAAGATGAAACCCTTGCTGGAACCTCATCGCCCTCTGGCGTTCCGTTGCTACCATCTCTGGGGCAAACCTACTCAATCTGCAGAACTCTGCTGCGTACGCATCTACAGTCTTGCCGGCCTACTTGAGGTTGATAAACTTCTGTTGTAGCTCAAACTGTGCCACAACTCCATAATACTTCGTCTTGAACCTTGCAGTAAAATTGTCCCAAGCAACAGGACGCCTGATGCCCACTTTCTCTGATTCCTACCAATCACGTGCGAGATCCTGAAGTAACAACTTCACTAGATCCATACGCTCTTCTGCCGGCACCTTAGCGGCTGTCAGAATAGCCTCAATGTCCTTAAGCCATACATCTGCTGAGATAGCATCCTCCGTGCCCTCGAAATGACGGGGGTTGTACTTGCAAAATCGGGCTGACGCTCCTGAATCTGTCCTTGCCCCTCTTTCCAATACCGTCTATAATCCTTGGTTGAGTAGTACATTCTGCTCTTGTAACTGAGCGTGCATGCGCTGCTGGGCTAACATCTGATGTTGTTGGGTAGCCATCATTCCTCTCATGATCTCCAGAAGGACTGGTGTGTCCATCTCCACAGGGGTAGGTGGAACTGTTGGTGGCGGTGGAACATCTGGATACTGCGATCCAGCTGCTGCTTCCACTATCACTTCTTCCTGGATAGTCTATTGAGTTAGTATCGGCCCTTGTTGCTGACCAACATGGTCAGGTTGTCCATGTTGCTGTCCATGTTGTTGTTGTCCAGCTCTGACAGATACGGACGAGGTGCCCCTAAGAAAAGTGACAAGAGAACAATCAAACGACCGGACATGAAGGATCAATGAAGTCAAAGGATACTGGAATGTCGAGCTGGTATTGAGAATCAACAAATCATGAGATCAGGGAGGAACATGTATGATTGAGACATCCTATAAATTAAAACACCCCATAAGTCTGAAATCAGACCTGCATGGGCCACCACTAAAACCTTGTCACGCCCCAGAACCAGAATACTGGAGAGCGGAGGAATGACTCAGCCAGCTACGTATTACGGGTAGATGAATACCGTATAATACGATCAATGCTGTCTAAAGACGAGGGGGTGCATACTACGTGAAAGTCTTACTGTGGTCTCTTCACATCTATTGTCTCAATCATTCAAACAAGAAACAGTAATAGAGAACATGTAAGATAAAGCAGTAAGGCGTCCCAAACGCTCTGTCAAAATGTTCTTGATATCTGGCTTTACAAAATATAGCCAGATTAATATAGCAAAAGTATACACAATTGTTATCAGCTGCAGCCTGACTTTAGTTACAATTATGTAAAAAGTAAGTACAAGATAATTCGACTAACATGTCGGTGCCAAACGGCTAAGTATAAGTAAGTGACAAAATGAGCGGTGAAGTAAGGAACCCACTCGAGTCCTCCTGCGATCATCCCTCTAGTGTTGACCATCTTGGAGGTAGAAGTAAGCTGGATCCTCGGGGACCGGCTCTAAATCTGGCCATGCAAAACCAGAGAGGTTAGACCTCTAATAGCAAGTACCACAAGGAAGCACGACATGAGAACTAAAACCAGTAATGAGAAATATAATAATAGATCTCTGCTTTCCACTAGGATTCACATCACATCACGATACTTCGAACCAACCTCCCAACCAAACGAGGACAGAAATTGGTCCGTCATGTCCTGACATTCTGATCATCCCAGTTAGGTAACAGAGTAGGTACAGTGCACAAACAAATCAATTTAAACGGCCATTCAACTACTACGGCTTGCTACTGTGTGTTCCAAGTTATCCTGGAATAATGCAATTAGGGATTCCTCAGTTCTTACTATGTGCAAGCAAGGCTAGTCTATCCAGTGAATCATGTGCGCCATGCATGAATTAGACGAGTCCTAGCAGGACGTCCGTCATCAATATACAATATACAATAATAATATAAGCAGATACTGTTCCCTGCCCGTGTGGCAGTTTTACAGTATCTGTGGGAACCAGCCGGCCCGTCGGGTACTACTTGTCCCAAGGGGGCTGCCATGTAAGAACTCGGGAATCCATTCTCTCCATGCCATCATTATTTTATTTAACTTAATAGTCCCTACGTTGAGTGAAATCCCATGCCGTGGATCATGGTCATTCAAATAAGTACTTTTGTACGGGGTACGATATGCACAACTCTATAACGATACCAGTACGGTTAGGTTGTAGGTCTTACATAGCGTAATGCAACAATCAAATCTAACCACGGTAATCATGCCTTGACCATAAAGTACACATGCTTCTTTTGTAAAAAATAAATAAGTAAATAAATAAATAAATAGATTGAAGCCTGCATGTGCATGTATGTCAATATTCGGGATCAGCCAGTCGATTACAATAGTTCATAACATGAACGTGTCTCATTCATTTAATTTAATAAGACGACTAGCCAGCCTCTTAGTTCCAACTAGGAACGCATGATCAATTTAGTCAAGATAACCATCATTATCAATGGTGACAAGGCATGAAAGTCAACTAATATTCAGTGGGGTCGAGTCTACAACTCTCAGGGTTTAATTCCAGTCAATCGGGGTATCTATACTCAATTCACGACACATGGTACATCCCACGTAACAATCCATATTTAACAGAAATATTAACATATCATGATTTTATCAAGTTTATGCCAAAAGGAGTAAGGATATAAAATGGACGTTAAATATCTAATAAAATATCAATATACAGGGCTATAGAAGATCCAGGGTAAGCAGGCTACTCTCATGTCAGCCTACGCTCATGTCAGCGTACGCTCAGGTCAAGCTACGCTCAAGCCAGCGTACGCTCAGGTCATGCTACGCTAAGGTCAAGCTAGCGTATGGACTCCATACGACTCCTCTTCAAGGCAGCGTATGGACTCCATACGACTCCTGACCATCCAAGTCAGCGTATGCAAGTCATACGCTCCCAAAAGGCTGCGTATGGACTCCATACGACTCCTGACCATCCAAGTCAGCGTATGCAAGTCATATGCTCCCAAAAGGCAGCGTATGGACTCCATACGACTTCTGACCATCCAAGTCAGCGTATGCAAGTCATACGCTCCCAAAAGGCAGCGTATGGACTCCATACGACTCCTGACCATCCAAGTCAGCGTATGCAAGTCATACGCTCCCAAAAGGCAGCGTAAGGACTCCATACGACATACGCTTCCAAAAGGTAGCGTATGCAAGACACACGCTTCCTAAAAAGGTAGCGTATGGACTCTATACTGTGCTGCGCTAAAGAGCGCGCACAGCTCCGTGACGCAAGCTAAAAAGCTATACCATACACTACTCACTGTCTTCTCCAAACAGCAAGAACTCCATGGTTGCACCCCCAAAGCTTCAAAAGTCCATAACTTGGTCAAAACAAGTCCAAATCCAACTTTCCAAAGGTCAAAATTGGGTAGAATAAACTTCTCTATAACATGGAACCATCAAAACTTGAAAACAAAAAAGTTTGATAGATCAAAACCACCAAACTCCGAAAATAACTCATTTCTAGATCTACAAAAATTAAGACTTCGAAATGAAAAATGCCAAGTTCTAAACTCTCTTAGGATCTCGAGAGGAAGGCAAATGAACTATAAAAACATGGGTTCTCATGGAAAGCAAGTTGTACTTGCCTACGGTTTGGTAGGTGGAGAGAGTAATGAAGAAGAAAAATAGGAGTAATGGTGAGAATGTGAGTTTATGAGGAGAGAGAAAGAGATGTAAGCTTTAAATATGGAAGGGATGGTAGGTGGGAGCTAATGGGCTGGGTCCAATGGGTCGGGTTGTAGGGGATCCAACCAAAGCCAACCCGAACCCAAATAAGCAAGACTAAGGTAGGGAATAAAAGCAGGAAAAAAAGTACAGAAATAAAATTACAGAAATATAATTGCAGGAAATAAATTAACATGAAAATTTAAAGAGCAGATTAATTGATTAACATGAAATTAAAGGAGTTTAAATACAGGATAATACATGATAAATATTAAATAAATACATGATAAATACTAAATAAATACACATGAGTTGTACATGTATAAAAATACGCATTCTGGGAACGAAAAGTGACAATATAACTCTGAGAAGAGATTACAAATTGACTCTAAACAAAATCTAAAAGATATGACTAAGAAATATGTAGCAACTTATTCAATCTCTAAAAAGTTAGAGATAAAGTTAGGCAAACAGGTTATTCCTGTTATACTGCCTAAGATATGGCCTACTACACATTATATACCAAATAGGATACGATCAAAGAAAGCATGCAAGCAACATGTTCCACATAATCATTCTGTCTCTTACAAGTATCCACGTAAGACTCAAAAGGCTCATGTCCGTACTAAAACAAAGGACATCTACTCTAGAATTGTATGTACATATTATGGTCAACACTGGCACATATTATAGTACTGTAGAATTAGAAAGTTAGTGGACATGAATAAATATCCATGGATACCCAAAACTAACAATGTTGGACCCTCAAAGAAATAGATACTAATGGTCACATCTACTCATCTTGTAGGTGGGCTAACCCTCTCATGCTACAAGTAAATGGATCCTTGATAGTAGATGTTTACGGCACATAACAAGTGACGCATCTCTAATCGCGACGTTATCGATGAAAAGAGAAGGATATGTCTCCTTCAGTAATAATCTAAGAGGTAATATTTTAGGTAATTATGCTATTGGCATTTTTTTTTATCCAGAAATAAAAGACATTTGTCTTGTAACTGAATTGAAACATAACCTTCTAAGCATTAACCATCTTCCTAACAATGGTTATGGCATTAATTTTGTTAAAGACAAATATTTTATATATAATACGTCCACTGGTAATCATGTCTTTAAAGGAATCAGGGAGGATAATATTTATATTTTTTTTAGAAAGTACTAACAGTGCAGGTAAGTGCCTAGTAGTCAACCAGGATGATAGTTGGTTTAGTATATGAGACTAGGACACACAAACATGGATACCACTTCAAGGCTATCAACGAAGAAATTGGTAGGACTACCGAAAATATCATTCAAGAGAGACATGGTATGTACCGATTGTGAGAAAACAAAGCAAATACATCCTCATCTAAATCCATCAATGCTGCAAGTACTTTTAGACCCTTGCAGTTGATACACATGGATTTGTGTGGACCTAGTAGAGTCGTCAGCCTTGGTGGTAAGCTCTACTCTTTTGTTATTATTGATGATTTATCTAGATATACATGGATTTTTTATCAAACAAAAATGATACAACTTTTGAATTTGAGATTTTTTATAAAAAGGTTCAAAATAAAAAAAAAGGTTTCATGATTACTCATATCCGAAATGATCATGGAGGTGAATTCATAAACTATGATTTTAAAATATTCTACAAAATAAATAATTTTTCTCATGAATTTTCCTGTCCTTGAATTCCAACAGAATGGTTTTGTAGAGCGAAAGAATAGAACTCTAAGCGATATGGCTGGAGTTTTGCTAAACCAGCACAAGCTTTCAAAATATTTTGGGCTGAAGTTGTAACTACAGCTTGTCATATTTTGAATAGGATTTTGATTCTACCTATATCAAAGAAAATACCTTATGAATTATGGTTTAATCGCATTCCTAATATTTTATATTTTAAAGTTTTTGGATGTTGTTATTTTATCTTGAACACCAAGAATAACTTGGGTAAGTTCGACTCGAAGGCAGACGAAGAAATATTCCTTAGTTATGTTGCCAAGAGTGAGGGATATAAATTTTTTTAATAAAAGATCTATGATTGTTGAAGAATCGATTAACTTTTCATTTGATAAGCTCAATAATCAAATAACTAGTGACAGTGATGACAAAGATGCAATGAACACTTCTAAAGCAACTACTGCTAACAAAGACTATCTGGAGAGTCTACCAAAGAAGATAAAATTCATGGCAGATCATCCAGAGTCCCTTGTCATAGGTGATGTATCGAAGGGAGTAGGCACACATTCTTCTACTAGGGATATGTCATATTCATTTCTCATGTAGAACCGAAATCAGTAGCAGATGCATTTTTAAATAAATTTTGAATTTATGCCATGCAAGAGGAAAAAAATAGTTCGAAAGAAACTAAGTTTGGAAACTTGTTCCTAAATCTATTAGTCAATCTATAATTGGTACCAAATGGGTGTTCCAAAATAAACTAAGTGAGAATTGACAAGTTCTACGCAATAAATCTCGTCTAGTGGCTCAAGGTTATAATCAAGAAGAAGGAATTGATTATGACGAGACATATGCTCATATTGCCAGACTAGAATCCATTTGCATGCTTTGTGCATTCGCATGCTTTCATGATTTTAAACTTTTTCAAATGGACGTAAAAAGTATATTTTTAAACGATTTTATAAAAGAAAAAGGTTTTTGTGGAATAATTCCCTTGTTTTAAAGATTTTTAATTTCCAGATAACGTCTTCAAGTTAAGTAAGATACTTTATGGACTCAAACAAGCCCCTCGCGCTTGGTATGATCGCCTAAGTTCGTTCCTACTTGAAAATAGTTTTTCAAAAGGCAGAGTTGAAACTACTTTGTTTATCAAATCTTCGAATGATGACATTTTACTTGTACAAATTTATATAGATGACATTATATTTGGTTCTACTAACAAACATCTATGTCAAAAATTTACTAAGTGTATGCAGAGTGAGTTTGAGACAAGTATGATGTGTAAACACCCTGATTTTGACTAAGGACAATTGGGTTATTTTATTTAGTTTTATTTTATGATTTATAAATAGGATGGTGAATATATTTCTATTTTTTTATAGTTAAAATTGTTTAATAATCATATGCATTTAATGTTGTGACCCAAATTTATTTCCATAGTTCTTTTTAGCATCCACAAATGTTTGGAATAATATTTAAAATTGTTTGTTTATTGGTCTAATTTTTTTTAGTTACTAAATAAAAATTTATATTGCTAAACAACTAAATTTTTCCTCAAACCCAAACACACAACACCAAACCAACAAATCATAACCCAACTCCATTACCATGACCCCTCCTTTCACCTTCGTAACTCCGATGACCCCTCCTTTCACCTTCGTAACCTTTATTTATACTTATATATATGTGTCAAACTTCCTCAAGCCATCCAAGACCTCGACTCCCAACCCATGGCAGCACCTCGACGTCGTCAACATCGCTGCACGCAGTCCGATCCGGCCATGACCACCTTCTTCTTCAGTAAGAAACTGAACTCTAGCCCCTGTTATAGTTTAAATCCAAGTGGATCCCTTATACAAACACCAAACCGAGGTTGGCCTATTGGTTAGCTGATAGACTTAAGTTTTCCCGTTGGCCGATCAGAGTTCAACCCCCCCGTTATGCACTTCCTTTTTTTAATATATTTATATAGTACTTTGTATACGTATATATGTGGTTTCTTTATGAAAATAGAAAACCTGAACTAACCTCTTGGTCAGTACAGTAGCACAAAAATCCTAGCCTTGCCCAAAGTTTGAATCTTATGTTAAGCTTATTATTTTTGGGTAATATATATATTTTATTAGTTTGGTATTTATATATATGTAAATATATTTATGTATTTTTTGTATCTTGATAACTATACATTGTAATTGTGTGAAGTAAAATACTGATAAATTATATTTTGTTGTGAAAATGAGAGAGAAAGAGAAAAAAATAGTAGCCAGAAAGAATGTACGTAGCTTTTCTCATTGATAACATATAAAAAGGGATTGGATAGAAATAGTTGTGGGTATGGATAAGGGCATCCATATTTGGGTTTATCCAAATCAAAACACTCTTCCTTAGATGTCCACTTTAATTATTGTCTCATTAAAAAAATTTCTAAGTAAAAGCCCATTTTTGGAAAAATCCATAGAAAAAAAAAGAGTACAATAATATTCTTCAGGAATATGATTCTTCAGGAATCAAAATGGGTGCGACTTACACTGCCTCATTAAAAACCTTTCGAAGGAAAAATCCAGTAGAAAAAACCTCAACGAAGGAAAAAAGTACAATGCGCAAAGATATGCTTCAAGATATCTCCATTAGCATCTTCGACATGCTTGCATCTACAGGATGCCCCTTCAAAAAATTACATTGTTGTTCTTACATAAATTCAAAATACAAAAATGAACCCCCAATACAATTTAAATATTACATCTCATCCAACATTTTGTTTGTCTATACATTTATACTCATATCCTGATGCAGATGTTGCAAGCTTTATTTGCGATTCCCGAAAGCTCGTAACTTCCCCTGATATGTTGAACCCTTAAAATCATAGACATGCAAGTTCTCTTGTTTGCTCAATTAATTGTAAGAAAGATTTGGGGAGATTATCGTAGTATTTTGCTCTATTTATCTCCAAAAAACCTGCAATATTGTTTAGAAAGATATACCTTGTTTGTGATATCATCAGATAAATATCCCGCATTTGTATATCTCATTATATCAAAATATAAATTAAAACAAGAATGATATATGATTCAAGTGTCCAGTATAGATGCATATCAGCAGGTTTACATAAATATTATGCTGAGCGAATGACAATAAGGAATATTATATTCTTTAACTATGGTACTTCAAGACCCAGAATATGTTCTTTCATTCTTTTGATCGTAAAGGATCCCATTGACCTGGCCATTATAGTTTATTGAGTAAATGATAATTACTCATAATATATCTATTCAGGAGATTTATCTCTACGGGAGTTTAATATTATCTCTTCAGGAGATCCATCTCTTCAGGAGATTCCAATCTCTTCCAGATATTCCAATCTTTTTCGGAGATACCAATCTCTTCCGGAGACATTGTCACATTTTTTATCCCTTCAGGAGTTCTTCTCTTTAAGAGGTACTTTCAATCACTTCAGGGGATGTTTCAAACCTCTACAGGAGATACTATCAACTAAAACATCTTCAGAAGATACTATCAAATCAAATCTCTTTTGAGATCTTCTCTTCAAGAGATATTTTATAAATATAATTGTATATTTGTTATCTATCCTAGACGTAAACTAAATGAACCTATCACATTATTATGGACGATTTTAGTCCATATATGGTTCATTTGCAAATCCTTTGGGGATACCATGGTAATTAATAAATTCTTCAAGGATAGACCTAAAAGTTTAAATCCTTCGAGAATTTCACGTATATCTTATCGTCTAGGTTACCATGATCGGAGAATATTTATTCATATTATATTCATGATTATTTCGAGAATCCTTGAGCTAATATTGTTTAATACATTTGGATCTCTCTTTTTCATTTAAACCTATCGGGTTTATTTCTTTTAGGTTTTGTACTTAAAGACTAAACACTCTACAATGTGCGAGAGATATCGCATGATTATTCGTGGTTTAGTTTTATCCTTTATTTTATCACCATTTTATTTTTATTTGATAGTGTCATCGACGACAACTTTTCTTTTATTCCAAATTTCTCTTTACTATGCATAAAACATAGATTTCTTTGGTACCGGTACCTCTTTCTTAGTCTCTTCTAGGATCTGAGGTATATCCTCGACCAGAGCGATATACTTTAAAAAATTGGATCTTTTGTTCATGACATCTTCCGGATCGTCATGAACTTTCTCTTTAGGAGTTGCTTCTTCAAGAGCATTTAGGGTGTGTTATATTACTTGGTCTATTCTTCTAGAGAGATGAATCTTTATAACCTTTACGTCTTACACATTCTTAATGTAGAATTTATTCAGTTGCTTCTTTTATTTGGTTCTTTTGGTACTTTACTTATATTAGAAGATAGATTCATAGTTGGTAAAACTATTTATACAACATAATCGACTAAACATCTAATTTATTTATAATGAAGTACAAGAAATAATTTCTTCTAATTTATTCAAGATTAAGTATGCCATTATACATTCTTCTGGAATGATGTTTTGCGACGTTCTTCTGGAACGATGATTCATGAAGTTCTTCTATAACGATAATTCACGACGTTCATCTGGAACAAGCATTTATCTTCTTCCTGTCTCCCCCTAATGACGGGAATTCTGTCTTATTACCGTAACCAATAAAAAAACTTATGACTAGAAGATATAATAATCTAAGGAGATTATAATTCACTAAACACAGATGCCAATTTTATAGTTTCAAACAATACCAACATAAGCCATATAAAATAAATGCAATTTGAGACTATGCTACTTATTATTCATATACAATCTTCAGGATTAATGGTTTAGAAACAAACTTATCTTTAGGATCAAGAGTGTATGCTGCAATTTGGTAAGAAATGATCACATGAATTAGTTATAATAATTCTTATCATCATTGTCCCAAAATATTTTAATCTGAATATCTTAGACGGCCATGTCACAGCTTAAAAGTTATAGGATCATTCGGCTTCTGGCTCACAATGGACTCGTAGGACTGAGCTTCTGGCTCAACATAGTATGTGACTTGACATCCCTGATGTGAGTAACGTGTATCCCTAATGAATAGCTGGATAATCTCTTTAGGACGAACTTCTGGTTCTATAAGACGAACTTCTGGTTCTATAGGACGAACTTCTGGTTCTTTCAAATGTATTCTTTATTTTCCTCACTCATGGTTTCAATATGATATTTGTTCACCCTTATGTCCTTAAAACTCAATAATTTTCTTCTGAAATTATGAAATTATAAGACATTTTTTGTATAAGTGGGTACGTTCTATTGGATAAAATTAAGTGTGCTTTACTGGAGCCTTCAATAATATGAGCATGATCAGCTATCATGGATACTACTTCACACTAATATTTATATTGTAGAAAAAGATCCTAAGCATAAGGTTGGTGTTGGTAGTAGCACTATAAGTCATGCATAAGATGTCTCTAACAAGTTTTTTTTATATGGATTCCAGTGTCTAGATATGTCAATATCTTATCAGTAGTTGCAAGTAAAAATAGAATTAATCAATAAATTCTCAACATAGAATTTCGGGTCTATGACAGTTGGTAGGACAATAATGAATCCATAGTATCCCTACGGATATATTTGCAACTTTAAAATATATGCACCTATGAAATACAAACATCCAGGTTGGTATTTGTAAGTTACTAGACATAGAACTTCAAGTCCATAATAATTTGTATGACAACTAGATACAACATATCTTTTTTATAGAAATTTTAAAGTAATATCAACCAGATTGTATGATTGTCAATTGTGTTTTGGCCTTTCGCGACCAACAAACCGCTGTGACCGACAAAAAATTGTTTGTGGGCAACTAGTTTCTCCTAGGCATGCAGCGGAACACATGTCATGCATGCACCCATTTGAGAGGTAAACACTTAAGCAAATATTTTATGCAAAATAATAAAATTATAATTTCTCCAACAAAATCCAGCCTTCTAGCAGATGAAAGACAGAGAAATAATAACACAACGTAGAACAGTTGTAGTTTCCAGTTTGACCACAAATAATCCAACAAAGACGATAAATATGTCTGACATCTCAATAAGAAGTCCTTAATATTCTATTGGGAGTGTATTCTCAAGTATGTAATTATGCCATATCTCTTTCGAGAACAAGCAATTGCAAACAAATATTTTATATTAGTATTCTTGTGTGGTCCTTACAACTACGTACCTTTGTATAACAAGTATGGTACAATGGCTTCCATATGTAAATTTATTAGATTAAGTACATAATCTGGCGTTAAATAGTAGACACAAACTTAAGGGTGCAACTTACTATTTGCGAAAACATAGATAATATCATGTGACGCCCCCTATAATTCATTAGCATATAGTATTGGATACTACATATGAAATTCACATGACAACTATAATTTCTAATGGAGGATTAGTCGGAAGCAAGCACACCATAACTGGTAAGAGTTTCGACAAAACAATTAAATATATTGGTCTATATATTCACAAAACTCATGCAAATTGAAATGCTTGTATCTAGACATCAGAGGACACCATCTTTCTATGGCCATAATGGGAGGAAGGTTAACAGAATGGTTATTAAAATAGAGAACTTGGAGTTATCTCCTTAGCTATCTAAGGTCTAATAGATGGACAAATTCTTGTTTGAATTCAAGCATAGCTAGATTAACTTGTAAATAAGTAACATCAATGGAACACTCCACCACACGAAACAACAGAAAAAAAAAAAAAAAAATGGTGCATTACAGTCATCTATATATTCTACTCAAACAATTCGACCATAATATAATATATCAGTACAAGGGAATTTGAAAAACATGATGACTTTGAATATCACAATCTTGAAATCTAGCTGATGACAATATCAATTAATGTTAAACATGAGCCAAATTTAAGTTGCCATGAATAAAAATAGATAAGAACAAGATATTTTTTGCATGAAAGCTTTGGATGTTAAACCCGGATGCTATATGTAAAATATTAAAATATTAAAACAAGCGGACATGGTAAATTAGAATAAAATACTCCAATATATAGCTACTGTATATATTAGGCTAGAACGAGCTTTGGTATAGTGTTCCTATGCTTTGTATATCTCTATTTTTTTCAATCCATAAAAAATTGTCTCTTCCTAGTAGTAGATGCGTATGAATAAAATATTCCCGTCGACAATATCCTTAAAAAAATTTCATCCATGACAGTGTTAATGCAAAGTAGATCAAAGATAAATTTTTGAGCATAGAACAAATTAATAATATACGTTCAACTACGAAACATAATATATCATGGAGAAAAATTATAGAAAACTATTACGAAATATTTTCTTTTGTGCAAGTAGAAAAATATACTTTTGTAGTTTAGATCATATCAAAGAAAAAAAAAATGTAGTCTATTAACCTGGTTGGATTGTTCAATTCAATCCATTAATCTTTTTTGGTAGTGGCCTGACTCCTCGAACGGTGGCCTAAAACTCCTCGAACAGTGGAACGGTGGTGCTGATAACATGTTGTGAAAATGAGAGAGAAAGATAAGAAATTGGTAGCCAGAAAGAATGTAGGTAGCTTTTCTCATTGAGAACATATAAAAAGGGAATGGGATAAAAGTGGTTGTCGGTATGGATAGGGGCATCCATATCTGGGTTTATCCAAATCACAACATATTTCCATTTGTAGTATTTATTTAGATAGTTTCCAGAATTATTTATATAATAATTATATTTTTTAAATAAATAAAAATAGTAAATACCTTTATATGTAATTATAGTATTTTCAATTTTAATAAATAATAAATAATTCCTAAAAATTATAATTAAATACTAGATTTTATTTAGGCCAAGCTAGTATATTTACATGTAGATTATAGACTTATTTTGACATATTAATTTTTTTATATTAAATTGGTGATTTGGAACCCGTTGCACCACCAGTCGAGGAACACCGGCATATTATATCGCATCGACAAGATGCAGGCAAGTGTACCTTTCCATTGATATGTTATTGGCATACTATACTTTAGTTGCAATTCTTGTTTCTTATTTAGTTTGGTATATAGTTGCTACTTACGTAGAATCTTGTCAATACTGCACGTCCGATCAAACTCGGGTGTCGATATCCATATGTGGGTATGGTGTATTAACATTAGACATATCGCACATATATGATCGTGTCCCTTGACATGATAGGCCTCATGACACTGACACCTCATTATACGGAGTTGCTTACATGATATTTCATGGTCGGACTCTGTGTTAGGAGACATACATGATTAATTACTTGACATGACATACTAGATTAGTTCATAGGGGGGAGGACATTCGCCTTACTATCAAGATATCTTTTATTTGATGATCTCTATTCCCGAGATTGTGTGTAGCCTTACTTGCTTGTTCGCCTTAGTCTCTGGATAAGAGCTTTGGAGTTATGTCTTGTTGAGCTCAAGGTTCCACGACACGACGCCTTGAGATATTGGCCTAGTGGAAGAGCCGGTATGCGACTCAGTGACTATAGCCCGGTGTATGGACGGTGTTCTCGATTGCATCACACATAGACTAGATTACATAGAAACCCTTATGCATTTTACTTCAGTACTTCTATTACTATCTTTTGGCATGTTCATTTTTGTACCTTGTTATGTCCCCTGAGGACCTGGTCATCTCCGCCAGGTATAGACAATAAGACATATACTGAGGTCTATGGATCAGGTGCTGTTGAAGGAGACATACCCATGCAGGAGGACGAGATTGTGCCAAAGGACTTTGCATGAGTACGTATTTCATCCATCTGGGATGATTACTTATTAGCAGTCACTATGATGAGACTTGTCATTTATTTTCCTTACGTTTGTTGTCGGGCTACACCCGAGACATTATCTTAAGTTCTTTATTTGTTGGACAAATTTTTCTGTGTTATTCAGATTATCTCATTTTATGTTGTCTTGGTACTCATTGATAATACTGATTATTTCTGCGTGGATGAGAATAGCTTTGTACCTGTGGCTATATGATATTTACAGCTTAAGTACTCATTAACAAGTCTAACATTTTGGTAGTCTGTTGGTGATGTACTGATGGCATGTTTCGTATTACCTAATTTCACATAATTAGGAATTGGGGCGTTACATGTTTTTGTGGTGGCCCATGCAGTTCACCAATTACTTCGGATACTAACTGTCCCGATGTGAGCCTGCAACTAGGAATAGGAAAAGACCCATATGATCGCATCCATATATAATACTCGTCCTTCATCTCTTTATATCGATTTCAAATTAATTACTTGGCTTGAATCATGATTGATATCATCTGTCCTAATCTTGTAATTTCAATTACATGTAGTATGATGGACCCATGAGAGAGCAATAAGACACCGATAGATACTCCTCAGGATGCAATCATCACTCATAATGATGCAGTTACGCCTCTGGTTGGGGGCTTTCCTGACGAACAAGGCAACACAACAGACCCACAATCTTTGAGATTCAGGAGAGGTGACATACCACCAATGCCACTGCTACTGCAGATACCACCAATGTCGTTTGCCCCGATGGGACAAACTATATATCTCCAACAGCTTTTTCAGATGTTCTACGCTATGATGCAAGCACAGCAACAGATCTAGATGGAGGCACAATTGAGGCAGTCTGATAGCATACGAGACAACATAGTTGTAACAATAGTGCAAGCACCTCCACCAGCTCAACAACCATAACCATCGCCAACTTTTGCCAACTGAAGCCAACTCCTTTCTCAGGCAAAGAGGAACCAACAGTGGTTTATGAGTGGCTTATCCACATCCAACATCAATTGGAAGCTGCCGAACATCCAAGGGACCGTTGGAAGATTGTCGTCAGGGTGTAGCTGACAGACAATGCTCACGACTGGTGGCTCTCATAGGAGAAAAGGCTGGGACCAGAGGATGTCACTTGGGAGGAGTTCTCCAAGCTCTTTCAAGAGATGTTCATCCCAGCTACTTTTAGGGTAGAACTTCGGGATAAGTTCATTACCTTATCCAGGGTAACATGATACTAGAGGAATACAATGCTGAATTTCTATGCCTTAGTTGATATGAGCCAGCCCTGATTCAGACAGAAGAAGAAAAGACAAAGAAGTTCTATGAAGGACTGAGCTACGACTTACAGAATTTTATTAGAGCGGCTGTACCCACTACTTATTCAGGAGTACTCACCGCTGCATGACGTATGGGGCGAATACAAAAGAAAGAGGCTATTTAGAAGAGGTCGCTTGTAACTGCTCGAGCACCTCAGAGAGGATCGACAAAAAGACCTATGATACAACACCAGCAGAGACCAGCAGAAACAATATTACCTACTTGCCATCACTGCCGTAAAAAAAAGGACATCTTATGAAAGATTATAGATGGAGGCTGGGTTATGCTTCAGGATTTGGATCCAACCAACATTCAGTACGATATTGTCCGGAGTACCAAGGCGGATCACCGATGCCACAGAGGTCGGCACTACCAGCACCGAGACCAGCACTACAACCACCTAGACCAGCATATCCAACACCGAGAGCACCACAGGCTAGAATTGGAGGCATGCAACCACCGGCACCTGGAGGATTTCAGGCGAGGCCACCCTTGCTACCATAGACGATATTATTTTAGCAGGCTCAGCAACAAAGGGCACCAGCACCAGGTCATGGACAGGCCTATGCCATGATCGTAGAAGAAGAGCGGACTACATGAGAGGTGATAGCAGGTAGTATCTTAGTAGCATCTTTATCTGTTGTAGCCTTATTTGTCTCAGGAGCATCGTGTTCTTTTATCGCTGCTAGGTTCATAGCCACGCATAGAGTAGCCACTACACCACTTCCTAAGACCATAAAGATTCGGACGGGAGGAGAAATTATTTTCGTTAGTGACACTTGTAGATCTTGCTCAGTAGTAGTAGTATGTGGTAGAGAGATACAGGGATAATTTTTGATATTTTTGATGACGGACTATGATGCTGTACTTGGTATGGACTGGATGAGTCTGTACCATGCGACGTTGAACTGCCGACTTGGAAAGGTTATATTCAGACCACCTGGGCATTCCGATTTCGAATTTCTTTGTGGAGCTAGAGAGCAAGGTGTCCTACCTATATTAAGGACACAAATTGCTGACGGGGAGAAGGAGCATCCAAGGATTATATTGGAGTTCGTGGATGTATTTCCAGATGACTTACCAGGTTTAACACGTGATTGGGAAATAGAATTCACCATTGACCTAATTCCAGAAGCTGAGCCGATTACTTCTACTGTCTATCGGTTAGCGCCAAAGGAATTAGAGGAATTGAAGATGCAAATCGATGATCTTCTAGAAAAAGGTTTCATTCGAGCTAGTGTTTTAACATGGGGAGCGCCTATCCTTTTTGTACCAAAGAAGGATGGGTTGGTCCGCATGTGCGTGGATTACAGAGCTCTAACCATCAAGAACAAGTAATATTTGTCGCACATAGACGATCGGTTCGATCAATTGAGTGGACCTTGCATATTCTCAAAGATCGATCTTAGGTCTGGCTATCATCAAATCAAGGTGCCTTCCCAGAATTTCAAATTTTTTATTATTTTTTATTATATTTTAATTATGGTATTTAAAGGTGATTTTTGTCGAGACTTTTTAAAATATATATTATTGTTTGTCGGCTTTCCAAAAACTGTTTAAAAATTATGGTTTAAAGGTACTAATTTATTTTAATAATTTTTAGTGTTTTTATTCTAGAAATTATAAAAGATGGTTGGTTACCATTATGGATTTTTACTAAATATTGTTTTCAAAATTGTTTTTAAAAATCATAAGGATTTTGCAGCAATAAAAAGATTTTACCAAAGTATTTTAAATAGAATTTTGGATTACTAAAAATATGTTTTAAATTATTTATTGCTTTGGTTTAAAAATATATGATTTAATTTAATTTGATAAATACTAATATGAATATATTTTAAAAGATCTTGCTAGTACCAAATTATTAACTTTACTTTGATAATACTATATATATGTTTATATTATTAGCATAACCCATTATTGGATTAGAGACTATCATGTATATGATTTAAATTAAATTAATATTATCGAATATAGATTTTAAATATTATTTATATGATAGTGATTAGATTAGATTAGTTTTAAATATTTATTTTGATTTAAACTAAAGGGAATGACTTATCTATTAGGACTTACAATCCTTATCCATTAGGAATTTAACCTCATATATAAGGAGAGGTCCTATCTACCTTTCTCACAACCCCAGCAAATGGCCATCATCCATCATAAACGTGCTGTGTATCGTATCCGTGCCTACCAAATTCTTATTCTATTATTTTACATGTACATTTTCTCTTCCTCGTGATCGATAATTCTGGACACATCGACTAAATCCTAACCCTAATGTATGTCCTGACCACATCCATTCTCCCAGCCTTCCTTCCGCCGACGTGTCCATCCATCCCAGCCCCGAGCCTCACCAGAACCTACCGTAACCCCCACAAAAAACTCCCACCAAAACACCAACTCCCTATTCGGCCTCCTCCTCAAGCCCCACAGCCGAAAGGCAAACCGCCATCACCCTCCCTAACTCTCCGATCATGCCCTCTTCTCCCCGAATATGACAACCATGCCTGTCGACTCGAGCCACCCCTCTGCCACCCCACGGCCCGACATTCACCATGTCTGATCACCGGGACACCTCCCATCCTCGGCTATACCGACCCTCACTTTCACCCTCGCCAAAAGACACCACCCTCCACCAGACCATCACTATCATAACCACCACTTCCACCGTCACCACCACCACTTCCAACCCCACTACACCAAACAGAGAAAAGAAGAGAAAGAAAAAGGAAGCCATAACCTAATCCTTAGAGCCATCGTATGGCCAATGTCGATTTTCCCTCGTCTCTACCTCCAAACAGCAGTGTTTCCACGTCGCCCCACTTCTCCAGCAATCGCCTGGACTCACGCCTGGGCGTTGCGCCTGGCCTGCCATTGTCGATGCCCCCTTTCAACACCCACCGTCGTATGCATGCTCGTCCACTTCCCCATGCCGGAGTTCCTACTGCTGAGACAGACCTATAGCTGTCTTCGTCCATAGCGCACCCAACCTAGATCACAGCTCCGTCGAGAGCACCACTCAATACAGTCGTTCCCTTATGGCCACTGATCCGTCGGAGTCCCTCTCCACAAATACGTCGACCACCGAGCATCGAGCAGCGACTGGCCGCACGACCTGTACCACCTACACTCGACATGCCCTTGTCTCCACCCGGCGACCATGGTGTACCGCCAGACCCATCCCACCCGCACGACATCTTGAGCTCAGGAAAACCTACTGTAAACTCTCGTTCTCCCCTTCTCTCTATATCAATTTCATTTTTCTCTCTTCAAAGAACAGTGAGGGGTTCAATTTTTCTATTCACTTATAGGTGTATTCATAGAAAACGAAGAAGGAAAGGAGTAATAGAGTTTTATAATTGTTATTATTATAGTAATTTATATTATCAGTATGTTCTGTATTAGTATTAAAAATATTTTACTATTCTTTATGCTGATAATATATGTGGCTACATATATTACTAAAGATTTTCTTATCTATCCTGGTTATTACTATCAGTATTGGTATTATTAATTATGTTGGAATTATAAAAATAAATTACTTTCAAAGTAAACATTATATTGGATTTAACGCTCCATATAGTTTTAAGATGGGATTTATAAGCACTAAAATATTATTGTATATTCATGTTAAATTATATTTGACAAAATTAGAGTTTAACCTAAAAAGGATAACCATATATTTCAAAATATTATTTGAAAGTAATATAGCTTTTGAAGTATTATAATTATTTTCTAAAGGAGTTTGTGAATATTTTTCCTAAATAATTTATATTATGGACTCTTGTTCTTTAATAGGAAGCAAATGCTTTTAAATAAATTTTATATGTTCTATATATTTTCTTAACATATAATTCTTAATAGAAATTATTTATAAATGATTGTCTTGGTTTTCAAAGTACTTATCTAAAATTATTTTAATATATAGTTTCCAAATAATGATTATTTATAAAGATAGTTATATATATTACCATACAAATTTCCTTCGACTATCAAATCTTAACCAAGACTAGTCAGACGATCATATTTCTTATGATTCTGACCACTCCATATCGATCCTAGGCTAATTAGATCATCCTTGACCCAACGGGATTATCAGTTTCACCAATAAAGGACCACAGGCGAGTACATTTCTGATAGTTTTCAAATTTGATATCTTCTATGATTTATGTATTTAGTATTTTTTTACATTGATTGTCTATTAGATTCTTGACACAATGGTTACACGATGTAGTAGTTTTTGAATTCTTTACATGTTATTTTTTATGACTAATGTATTACCGTGTTTGTGACTTGTTCGAATCCATGAGTACTAGTCGGGCGGGAAAATATCTTAGTAGACGTGTGGACTAGCCTTTCCATCCCAATTGTCTTTTATGGAGAATAGTAGCCGCACACGATACGTGCAATTGGCCGAATTTACCCCTTAGTCATTCATATGTCGAAAGTGGTATTTCAACTTACTAGTTAGATGCAGCCTTGCTATACATTATTGTGTCCATTTCGATTGTTTATTAGGGTTCGTATTACTTCCTTATCTTTATTACCATACTCTCCTGGTTTTACTTACATGTTTTATTTTATGATTTTTTGTTTATCAATCCATCATATATTTCAGTATTAATTACTGTTTTATAGTTTTTGTCAATTGTTGGAACTGCTGTTAGAATATACTCATTCTATTCATAACTGGAAACAAATTTTTTAGGTTAGTCGCGATTACCCTTAGCATTGGGGAGATACGGGTGTAATTGAAGGCCAAAACCCTAGAAGACTAGTTAGATATAATTGTTGATTCAACATTGTGAGATATTACATTTTTTTTCAAATGTAAAACTTGTAAATATTG
Source organism: Iris pallida (assembly GCA_029216955.1). Lineage (NCBI taxonomy): Eukaryota > Viridiplantae > Streptophyta > Magnoliopsida > Asparagales > Iridaceae > Iris > Iris pallida. The sequence goes on from JANAVB010001799.1 coordinate 12,594,619, forward strand.
TAAAGTTGATTTAATTTTGTGAACGAGCAAATAAAGTTATTATTTTTTCGTACTTGTTTTATTGCGGGCTAGACAACATAGTATCGCCGATGTCGCGGTGTTGGTTGGACTTGTGCACGCACTCGCATCCCAAAAAGCGGGTGCGAATCGTGACAAGTTTTTTTTGGTAGGCCATGCAGGTTAGTCTTTGAAAATTGTGCGAACTCGCAGTAGTACCTTTAATGGTCGTACTGCCACGAGCCTGTGACTAGAAAGTTCTCATTCATAATTAGGATTGACTAGGACTTGGTATAACACTAGAAAACCCTTTATTCAAATTGACCGTTGGGTAGTTAACATTGTTATATAGGCCATGCAATTTAGGTAAAGATTTATTAAATTTAGATAACTTGAGAGATTTCCATAGATACACTATTGCATTTTGATATGATGATAGGATCCAAGGTGGATAGACTATTTATTCTGTAACTTAGGCCTTCCTAGAATTCAATTCCTAACCTTGATAATTTGTTAAAATTATTTTTTCTTCCCTCTCTAAATATGATCACCATTACCCATATCAATTAGTTATTTTCCATTGGCTATAAGTGACTGTTTTTCTTAAGAATCTAGATTTTATTTCCATCCATTGAGTTCGAGCCTAACATGATCCATTATCCATATATTTACTCCAAGTTAGTTTTGTTAAAATTCAAGATATATATATATATATATATATATTTTATATATATTATATATATATATATATATATATATATATATATATATATATATATATATATATATATATATATATATTCCCCTCGATCTTGAATATTAGGGAAAAAGAAATTAAAATTTATATTTCTCTAGACTTCGATCATTTTCTTCCTAATCAACCGTTGATTTTCAAAAAACGGATACTTTCCCTTTAAGGACAGATACTTACACGTTTTCTATCATAATCAGCTTGTCTGAATTTCCAGAAGCTCCTTTGAATTCTTATGGATATAGTTGGAGAAATATTCGTTGACTTACAATGGCAAGACAGAAGCACACTGTCGCCATTTACTTGAATTATCAAGACTGTAGGTTCACTACAGCCAGAAGTGCACTGGCAAAACATGACCCCTGAGTTGAAATAATTTTAAGTAAGCGTAGCTTATCGAATATTGCTAAAACTATGTCTTAGTTGTCATATTTTGATCTTAGTTATCTTTATGTCAATATTGGATAGAGTTGCTAGGGTATTCGATATCACATTATATTTGAGTCATGCAATGAAGGGTTTACTGCAGCCAGGTGTATACTAGTGAGCATAAATTCTCGGTAAAGTGACTTCATATATACATAAATTTTTTGAAAATTATAGAGACTACGTCCTTTTGGCACATGACTATTGATTTCATGGTTTGCAATTGCATGCTTTTACTTAAAATTTTGATTTAGTCTTTAACCTTTCATATTTTTTATTTTTTATTTTCATATTGTTATTTGTCTTCCTAATAATCTTTTCAACCTATTTTTTGAATTCCTTCCACTAGATTCATAACCATACCTAGATTATGATTATATGATTATGCCTACATAATTGGCCGTGCTAAAACGATTTTGATTGTATCATCCTTAACGAATTTTGATCGTAACTAGACTATTCTGATTATATTTTGATCGTGTCAATTCGCAAATTTTTCTAGATTTTCGTGCCCGAATAAATTTGCTAATCGTGCCAAACAAATTTGAATTTTGATCGTTCCTAAACAACAATGATCTTGACTAAACAATTTGACTATAGTCATAGTCATGCCTATATTTGCTAATGTTTAGAATTTTATTCTACTTTGATCATGATTATTTTAATCATATTCACACTCGTGCCAAATTTTGATCATGTTTGGATGACTTACTTGATCAACCTTGATCGTGACTGCATCTTAGTCGTATCTAAGTGATTTTCACCATGTTTAGACTTTGTCCAAATTTCGATTGTTGACCATGCCTATATAATTCCAATAGTAGTTAATCGTGCCTAACGACTTTTCTCATTTTGCTAACTCTATTTTGATTATATTCTTGACCATATAATTTGGTCATATTTCGATCATGCCTAAATAATCAATCGTGCTAAACCAAAAATTCTTTGGTCATACTTGAAATTAATCGTGACTCAATCGTTTTGAATATATTCTGGATTGTGCCAAATCGCATCTTTCCTTAGAGATTTCGATTCTATCCGCAATTAAGCTTATCTAATTTTGATTATCGTGTCATCAAAAATTTCGAGGAAGAAATTTTCTAAAGTGGGTAGAGTCTTCGATTAACGAATTGTTCTTGAGGTTATTGTTAGCTTTTGTGTCAAATTTTGAGAACCTTTAAAAGCATTTTAGGATTCAAGACCATAGCCTAAGGTTCCAACACCAAGCCATACCTATTTACCTATTCTATTTTCACACTAGTTGATCAATGCTCCTATTAAAGATTTTTTTTTCTTTTCTTTTCATCTATTTTATCAATATATTTGTATCATAAACTTACCATCTTTTTCGCTGATCTACCAAGTCCTTCTATCTTGGTAGTCCTTAAATTTATCTTGGTAGTCCTTAAATTCGAGTACAAATTTATTTCTAAGGTGGGTAGATTTATAACTCCTCTTCCCGGATTTTTCAAATATTTTTTTATTTTTATTATATTTTAATTATTGTATTTAAAGGTGATTTTTGTCGAGACTTTCTAAAAGATATATTATTATTTGTCGGTTTTCTAAAAACTGTTTAAAAATCATGGTTTAAAGGTACTAATTTATTTTAATAAATTTTCGTATTTTTATTCTTAAAAAAAGATAGTTGGTTACTATTTTGGATTTTTACTAAATATTGTTTTCAAAATTGGTTTTGATGATCATAAGGATTTTGGAAACAATAAGAAGTTTTTACGAAAGTATTTTAAATAGAATTTTGGATTACGAAAAATATTTTTTAAATTATTTATTGCTTTGGTTTGAAAATATATGATTTAATTTATTTTGATAAATACTGTCACGCCCCAGAACCAAAATACTGGAGAGCGGGGGCGTACATATCCAGCTACGTATATTGAAGTGCAACCTACCTCGCTATACGGTCATGGCTGTCTAGATACATAAGGGTTTAACTACAATCCATCAGTCACCTATGGTCATGAACAAGCCTATTATCTCAATCTCAAGCAAGCAATAATAGTCACAAGATGTCAGAGCACCAAATATACAATAGTAAGGCATCCCATACATTACATATTCGGATGATCATGAAGCTAGTCGTACAAACTGTCAAGACTAGCAAGAGTTTCAGTCATACATGATCAACCCTAGGATTTGTTAATCATGTTACAGCCCGTAGGCAGACAGCGAATAAAGGAGCAATACGAGCTAACACGTGCTCGTCGGCTAAACGGCTCAAAAATAATAATAATTTTTTACATAAAGTGGGAGGACAAAAAGAAACCCACTCGTTGCCAGGGTTACGCCTTGTGGTCACCATCTGGCTGGAAGATAGGTAGATCCTCTGGTGCGGCTCCGATATCTGGCCATACAAAACCAGCTGGGTCAGACCCCAGAAAGAGCAAGTGCCACAAAGGAGGCTTCACTTAGGAACTAAAAACCAGCATATCAAAATTGAATATAAAGATAATAAATAAAGAACTGATAATAATAGAGATAACAACAGTAAACTGAGTACGAGAAGACCATTCATGTAGCCAGGTCACAACCCTTAAACCAAACAAGGACCGGGATTGCATTCCTTCACCTGAATAGACACCCGTCTCAAATACTATTGGAAAAGTAACAAGACAATAAACGAAGAGAGGACGCATAACTGCTTCGGGAGCCAGGTTACAACCCTTAAACCAAAAAAGGACCGAGGTTGTAACCCTTCGCCTGAACAGAACTGGATCCCTGATCTTTATTGTTAAGGCCAGTATAAAGATAAAACATGACAAGCATGGCATGGGGGTGCAATAAGATAATAAACGAAGAGAGGACACAGAACTGCTCCGGGAGCCAGGTTAAAACCCTTAAACCAAACAAGGACCGAGGTTGTAACCCTTCGTCTGAACAGAACTGGACCCCTGATCGTTATTGTTGAGGCAAGCATAAGTAATCATGTCATATCGTAATCTTGTACAAGATCATGACAAGACTAAGCTGGGTTAGACTCCATCCAATCAATCACGGCCAAGCAAGAGTTTGACTTGATACTTTAACTAACTAGGATTATCACAAGCCTAATTACTAGCAAGATACAATAAGATTATCTCAACAGCCACAAGCCCTGCAGACTATCCAGGTTATCCAGGTCGAATGTCCGTTTATGAAGGATGCAACACGTGACTGTGTACTGGAAATGTGCCCTACTCGTCGGTAGGCTACAAGTCCACTTAGTGCGCCCAGATAACGGGATTGCCTGTAGCTGGAAAATCTCTTCATGACTACTGAATTATTCTAGTTTATTAGCCTTAGTCAATTGCAGTAGATATCCCTGACCGTGGTACTCAGGGATCCCATCCTAGACATGATGCAAGACAGTACTGGTTTATTTGTACAAACACAATCGCCCACGGTGTCCAGGTCATTCATACTTGTCATATCAGGTTAGCTGTCGTAACATCATATCAAGATATGTCATGTCAATTTACTTGTCAAGAGTGTGCCACGGTGGGCTGCTATTGTGTCCCTGGAATCATATCAGAATTTACATGATATAAGCATAAATGTGATATGTCAATTGATAATAATAATAATAATATAATAACAACATAATATTAGTGACAGAGGACAAGACTGTGGAAGGAGCCATGCGGCTAAGAGATATATGCTCATGCGGCCGAGAAAGAACGGCACATGCGGCTCGGGAGAGCGCAAGGGTCTTATGCGGCTCAGGAGAATCGGGCTTATGCGGCAGCGGAAGGGAAGGGCTTATGCGGCAGAAAAGGGGCAGTGCCATGCGGCTCGGGAATGAAGAGGGGCACATACGACTGGAAAGTAGTGGGGGCTCATGCGGCTGGAAACACAGGGTCTTATGCGGCTAAGACTTAAGAGTTCATGCGGCTCAGGGAAAAGTTGGACTTATGTGGCTGCGGTTCAATAAGTACATGCGGCTAGGTCATGGCAAGGACTATGCGGCAGAGGATGCTAGTGTTCATGCAGCTAGAAGTCAAGGGTAGCCTATGCGGCTGAGGAATCCGTCGAACATATGCGGCTGCGGTTATTGGAGTTCATGCGGCTGGATAAAATCAGGACTCATGCGGCTCGGAGATGGCAACCCTATACGGCTGAGAATGAAGGGTCTTATGCGGCTCGGGAATGAATCAAGCATATGCGGCTATGCTCAAGTGGAGTCTTATGTGGCTGGGCCAGGGGCGGGTTTTATGCAGCTGCGAATTGCCAAAGCTTTATGCGGCTCGGGGAGTTATCTTCATTTGGCTCGGGGAAGTAATGCGCCGGCCATACGGCTAAGAAAGACTTGCCGCATGAATGTTCATGCGGTCAAGTGCTGCCATGTGGCTCAAGACTGTCATGCGGCACAGAAGCTGTTCTTCTTCTCTGCTTGTCCGAGAAGAAGAACCATGGAGTCCATAGCTTCAAGGCTTCATAAATCCTTCATCCAAGATCGAAATCCAGACTTCCATAGGTCAAAATAGGGCATAACGAAATTCTCTACAACATGGAACCATCAAAACTTGGAAATAACAATGTTAAGTAGATAAAAACCTAAGAAATCCAAAAATATAATAAACTTAGATCTACACAAATTAAACCATGAAAATTAGAAATGCTAAATATTAAAGTGTGTTAGAATCTCGGGGAGAAGAAAATAGAACAATAAAATTTGGATTCCTCCATGAAGCATGCTGTACTTGCCTAAGAGCTCTCTCTCTCTCCCTGGTAGGTGAAAAAATAATGGTGGAGAAGAAGAAGAGTAATGAAGAGAGAGAGAGAGTGAGGAAATGGGTTAATAAATGAAGATGGTGGTGGTAGGTAAAGGTTCTCCCCTTGGTTCATGATGAACTAATAAGCAACCCAAGCTGAACCAAGCCAACCCAAACAAGCCGAATCAAGCCAGGAGACATGCAATACGAGTCAAGATACGTACACGTATTCCAAAATATGTAATACGAACTACAGGCATTACAAATACTAATATGAATATATTTTAAAAGGTCTTGCTAGTACCAAATATTATTAACTTTAATTTGATAATACTAGATATATGTTAATATTATTAGCATAACCCGTTATTGGACTAGAGATTACCATGTATATGATTTAAATTAAATTGATATTATCGAATATAAATTTTAAATATTATTTATATGATAGTGATTAGTTTTGATTACTTTTAAATATTTATTTTGATTTATACTAAAGGGAATGACTTATCTATTAGGACGTATAGTCCTTATCCACTAGGAATTTAACCTACTATATAAGGAGAGCTCCTCTCTACCTTTTCTCATAACCCCAGCAAATAGCCAATAACCACCATAGACGTGCTGTGTATCATATTCGTGCCTACCAAGTTCTTATTTTATTGTTTTATGTGTACATTTTCTCTACCTTGTGGCCGACAATTCTAGACACATCGACTAAATCCTAACCTTAATGTTTGTACTGACCATAGCCGCTCTCCTTGCCTTCCTTCTGCCGACGTGTCCATCCATCCCATCCCTGAGCCTCGCCAGAACCCACCGTAACCCATACGACAAACTCCCACCAAGACCCTGGCCAGAAGAGCTGATCACTAACTCCCTGTCCGGCCTCATCCCCAAGCCCCGCGGCCCGAAGCCAAACCGCCATCACCCTCCCTAACTCTCCAGCCACGCCCTGTTCTTTCCCAAAATTGACCACCAGGCCTGCTGACGCGAGCCACCCCTATGCCACCCTACAACCTGACATTCACCATATCCGATCACCGGGACACCTCCCATCCTCGGCCATGCCGACCCCTACTCTGACCCTTGCCAACAGATACCATCGGCCACTGGACCATCACCATCATCACTACCACTACCACCATCATCACCACCACTTCCAACTATGCCACACCAAACAGAGAAAAGAAGAGAAAGAAAAAGAAAGCCCTAACCTAATCCCTGGAGCCACTGTACGGCCGATGCCGATTGTACCTCGTCTCTACCTCCAAATGAGCAGTATTCTCGTGCCGTACCACTTCTCCAGCAACCTCCTGGACTCATGCCTGGGCGTCGTGCCTGGCCTACCAGTGTCGGCGCTCCCTTTTAGTGTCTGTCGCCACACACGTGCTCATCCACTTCCCAGTGCCGGAGTTTCCACTGCCGAGACAGACCTATAGCCGTCTTCATCCACGTTGCACCCAACCTAGGTTACAGCTCCGCCGAGAGCACCGTTTAATGCCGTTGTTCCCTCGCGGCCATAGATCCGTCGGAGTCCCTTTCCACGAACGTGTCGAGCGCCGAGCGTCGAGCTACGACTGGCCGTACGACTAGCACCACCTGCGCTCAACAGGCCATGTTCTCCGACCGACGACCACAGTGCGCCGCCATACCCGTCCCGGCCGCACGCTGTCTTGAGCTCAGGAAAAACCACTATAAGCTCTCGTTCTCCCCTTCTCTCTCTATCAATCATTTTCCTTTGTTCAAAGAACAGTGAGGTGTGTTCACATAAAACGAAGAAGGGAAGAAGAAATAGAGTTTTATTATTGTTATTATTATTATAGTAATTTATATTATCAGTATGTTCTGTATTAGTATTAATAATATTTTACTATTATTTCTGTTGATAATATATATGGGTATATTATTACTAATGATTTTATTATCTATCCTGGTTATTACTATTAGTATTGGTGTTATTAATTATGTTGGAATTATAAAATTAAATTACTTTCAAAGTAAACATTATATTGGATTTAACGCTCCATATAGTTTTAATATGGATTTATAAGCACTAAAATATTATTGCATATTAATGTTAAATTATATTTGACAAAATTGGAGTTTAGCCTAAAAAGCATAACCATATATTTCACAATATTATTTAAAGGTTATATAGTTTTTAAAGTATTATAATTATTTTCTAAAGTAGTTTATGAATGTTTTTCCTAAATAAATTATATTATGGACTATTGTTCTTTAATAGGAAGCAAATGCTTTTAAATAAATTTCATATATGTTCTATATATTATCTTAATATATAATTCTTAATATCAATTATTTATAAATGATTTCTTGCTTTTCAAAGTACTTACTTAAAATTATTTTAATATATAGTCTCCAAATAATGAGTATTTTATAAATATAGTTATATATATTACTATACGAATTTCCTTCGACTATCGAATCTTGACCGAGACTAGTCAGACGATCCTATTTCTTATGATTCTGACCACTCCATATCGATCGTAGGCTAATTGGACCATCCTTGACCCCAACGGGATTATCGGTTTCACCATCAAAGGACCACAGGCGAGTATATTTCTGATAGTTTTCAAATTTGATATCTTCTATGATTCATGTATTTAGTATTGTTTTACATTGATTGTCTGTTAGATTCTTGACACATTGGTTATACGATGTAGTAGTTTATAGATTCTTTACATGTTATTTTTTGTGACTAATGTATTACCGTGTTCGTGACTTGTTCGAATCCATGAGTACTAGTCGGACGGGAAAATATCTTTGTAGATGTCTGAACTACCCTTTCTATCCCAATTCTCTTTCGTGGAGAATAGTAGCCGCTGACGACACGTGCCATTGGCCAAATTTATCCTTTAGCCGTTCACATGTCGAAGTGGTATTTCAACTCACTAGTTAGATGCAGCCTTGCTATACATTACTATTTCTGTTCAGTTGTTTATATGGTTCATATTACTTCCTTGTCTTTATTACCATACTCTCCTTCTTTTACTCACATGTTTCATACCATAATTTTCTGTTTATCCATCCATCATGTATTTCAGTATTATTTATTGTTTTATAGGTTTTGACAATTATTGGAACTGCTGTTAGAATGTATTAGTTCTATTCCTGACTGGAACCAATTTTTTAGGTTAGTCGTGACTACTCTTAGCATTAGGGAGATACGGGTGTAATTGAAGGCCAAAACCCTAGAAGACTACTTAGATAAAATTGTTGATTCAAACATTGTGAGATATTGTATTTTTCTTCAAATGTAAAACTTGTAAATATTGTAAAGTTGATTTAATTTTGTGAACAAGCAAATAAAGTTATTATTTTTAGCACTTGTTTTATTGCGGGCTAGAGAGTGTACTACCGTCGATGACGCGATGTAAGCTGGACTTGCGCACACATTTGTGTCCCAAAAAGCGGGTGCGGGTCGTGACAGGAAGAAATCCCGAAGACAGTTTTCCGAACCAAGTATAGACACTATGAGTTCCTGGTTATGCCGTTTGGTTTAACTAATGCACCAGCTGTGTTTATGAGTATGATGAGCAAGGTGTTCCATCAGTACTTGGATAAGTTCGTAGTTGTATTTATTGATGACATCTTGGTATATTCTAAGAGTCACGAAGAACACGATGAACATCTTCGCATTGTGCTAGAGACCCTGAGACGGGAGAGGTTATACGCTAAGCTGAGCAAATGTGAGTTCTGCATGGATAGAGTTTCTTTTCTTGGTCATATTATCTGAGGAGATAGGCTCTCAGTTGATCCGGAGAAGATAGCAACAGTGGAATCTTGACCTACACCGACGTCAGTTACAGAGGTGAGGAGTTTCCTTTGACTTGTCGGTTACTGTCAGCGGTTTGTAGAAAACTTCATACGGATCGTCAAACTTTTGACACGCTTGACACGCAAGGATCAGGAGTTCCAATAGACATCAGATTGTTAGATATCCTTTGAGGAGTTGAAGAAAAGGTTGACTTCTGCACCTATCCTGACACTTCCTTTTGAATCGGAAGGATTTGTAGTATATAGTGATGCATCGGGGAGTGGACTTGGCTGTGTTTTGATGCAACATGGCAAAGTTATCGCTTATGCATCGAGACAACTGAAGGTGCATGAGAAGAATCACCTGACGTACGACTTGGAGCTAGCTGCAATAATCTTTGCATTAAAGCTTTAGAGGCACTATTTGTAGGGAGAACGCGTGGAGATATTTATAGATCATAAGAGCCTGAAGTACATCTTTACGCAAAAGAAGTTGAACATGGGTAGCTACTATGGTTAGAGGTGATGGATGATTATGATATTGAGCTATAATATTATCCTGGCAAGGTGAATGTTGTTGTAGATGCCTTGAGCAGGAAACCTTCATCATACTTCTTGACCATATAGTCGCAGGTGTTGAACGATCTTCAGGAACTTGGAATAGAAGTTGTATTGCTTGAACAGAGTGGAGTTTTAGCACTCTAGGAGGTTCAATCATCACTAGTCGAGAGGATCCAGGCAGTTTTGCCTACAAACATACGATTTCGAAGGCTTCGAGAGAGGACATAGGCTGGACTGGAGAAGGGGCTACACATTCATGAGGATGGAACATTGAGGTGCGAAAACCACCTATGTGTTCCGAATGGAGAGCTGAGGCAGGAGTTGATGGAAGAAGTGCATAGTTCTATCTACTCAATTCATCCGAGGGGAACCAAGATGTACTGCGACCTAAATCAATACTATTAGTGGCACGGAATGAAAAGAGAGATTGCACGATTTATAGCAAGATGCATGGTCTATCAATAGGTCAAGGCAGAGCATCAGTGAACCGCAGGGCTATTGTAGCCACTTTCCATCCGTGAGTGAAAATGGGAACACATTACTATAGATTTCGTTACTAGATTTCCAATGAGCCCTAAAGGGAAGGATGCAGTATGGGTGATCGTGGACTGACTCATAAAATTAGCACATTTCTTGCCATTTTGAGTTGGATAGTCCACCGAGATACTAGCTGATTTATATATGAGGCAAATTGTAAAGCTACACGGGGTGTCAGTTTGTATAGTCTCGGATAGAGACTCTCGCTTTACCTCATATTTTTGGTGAAGTATGCTGGAGAGTCTAGGTACTAGACTCAAATTCAGCACATCTTATCATCCGCAGACGAATGACCAATCAGAGCACACTATTCAGACCTTAGAGGATATATTGTGAGCATGTATGCTATACTTTGGAGGTTCTTAGAAAGACCACTTGCATCTGATGGAATTCTCCTACAATAACAGTTACCAAGCTAGAATACAGATGGTGCCATATGAGGTACTGTATGGAAGGAATTGCCGATCTCCGATATGTTGGAGTGATGTCGGAGAGCGTCAGATACTCAGACTAGAGATAGTGACACAGACAGTCGAGAAGGTAAAGCAGATTCAGAGTCGTCTTCGAGCAGCCCAGGATAGACAGAAGCACTGGGCTGATTCGTACCACCGACTATTAGAGTTTAAGGAAGGACAATACGTATTTCTAAGGATCTCACCTATACGAGACACTATCAGATTCGGGAGAAGAGGGAAGCTGAGTCTAAGGTACATTAGACCATTTGACATCCTGGAATGAATTGGAGAAGTGGCATATCATCTTGTATTGCCACCATCACTAGCAGGCGTGCATGATCTATTCCACGTCTCATAGCTGAGGAGATACGTGACTGACCCAAGTCATATAGTTGACCACTCTGAGATCACGATGGGACCTAGAATTTCATATGAGGAACAACCAGTTGGGATACTAGATGTCCGCGAGAAGACTTTGAGAGACAAGACGATCAAGTTGGTTCGGGTAGCATGGAAGCACCAATCTCCAGGAGTGTCTACATGGGAACGGGAGGATTCCAAACGAGAGCATTATCCTCACTTATTTGAGGATTCAGGTATAACTTAAAATTATCGTTAAGTCATTATTGTCCTTATAGATTTCTACGTGTAATTATATCTTAAATTTCGTGGACGAAATTCTCCCAGGGAGGAAGAATGTAAACCCCCTGATTTTCGACTAAGGACAATTGAGTAATTTAATTTTATTTTATTTTATAATTCATAAATAGGATGGTGAATGTATTTCAATATATTTTTTATAGCTTAAATTATTTAATAATAGTGTGCATTTAATGTTGTGATCCAAATTTATTCCCATAATTCATTTTAGCATCCACAAATGTTTGGAATAATATTTAAAATTGTTTATTTATTGTTCTAATGTATTTTAGTTACTAAATAAAAATTTCTATTACTAAACAACTAAATTTTTCCTTAAACCCAAACACACAACACCCAACCCAACAAATCAAAACCCAACTCCATTACCATGACCCCTCATTTTACCTTCGTAACCCCCCCTCTCTCTCTCTCTCTATATATATATATATATATATATATATATATATATATATATATATATATATATTGCCAATATATATATATATATATATATTGCCAATATATATATATATATATTGGCAATATATATATATATATATATATATATATATATATATATATATATATATTGCCAATATATATATATATATTGGCAATATATATATATATATATATATATATATATATATATATATATATATATATATATATATTCATAACACCCTACCCAACAAATCAAAACCCAACTCCATTACCATGACCCCTCCTTTCACCTTCGTAACTCCCATGATCCCTCATTTCACCTTCGTAACCCCCCACTATATATATATATATATATATATATATATATATATATATATATATATATTAAGGAACCGAAACTTTATTAAATTAATAGGCGCAAAATGCCGAAGCCTTTACAAGTAAGTGAACTCAACGCGATAAGAGCAAAAGACTGGATGCGCACAAAAAGAGGGCCCGGATCTCGACGGCAACTGACATGAGAAGCGCAAAAACCTGGGAAGGAGCCAAAGTAAGGGCATCCCAGAAAGTGTTGGGGGCGTGAGAGCAACGCCTCCTTACATAGAGACTCTGTCTGATAACCTCTCTGTATAATTAGGGATGGGGGAGTTAACGGTTTTCGTACCTAAATTTGTTTCTGTTCTTCCATAAGACCCAAATGCTAGCGGCTATGATGATCTGATGTCCGTGGGAGCAGCTCCATCAAGACAGAAGATCGTGGAAGCACCCAGTCGGAGGGAGAAGATTAAGTCTATTGTGAAGCTTGAGCCATATCTGAGCCGCCAGCTCGCCGAAAAGAAGGATGTGGTCTGCCGATTCCGAAGTGTGCTCCTCGTTGCAGTGGCATCTGGACGTAAGGCTAAGTCTGATATTTTTTTATAGGAATCGTCCGTCGGTAACTTCCGGTGTAGTGCACGCCAGATAAGGATAGACCATTTGGTGGGGAGGCAAGAATACCAAAACTTAGCGTACGTGGTGTTCGCCACGCCCCTGCCTGTAGCTACGATTCTAGCGGATGCCAGCAAAAAAGAACCACACAGGTTCGGGTCCATCTCTCTCTCTCTCTCTCTCTCTCTCTCTCTCTCTGTGAGCACCCTGAATTTCAGGTTGATTTTTTTTCATTTTAGTTTATTTTCTGATTGATTGGTTATGATAAATAATTTATTCTGTTATTTTCCTTAAGTGTACTTTTCTGTGCCTTTGATATTTGGAGTGTCAGGGATGTTCAACTCTGGAAATCTTCTTCACGAGTTTTGGAGTGGATATGATTACCTTCATGACGGTATATAGTGTCCCACTCAAACTTGTTCCATTGTGCTCTTTTTGGTTCACAGAACTTCGGGTCGAATTAGACCATTTGATTATTAATTATTTTTCCCACTCTTTTCCTTGATCATTAGTAGCACGTTGCCGTGACTTTTAATTTAGGAGCACAAGACCAGTCAGTTTCTTGAAACCAACTTCTCATTGATGATCTACTCGAGATGCTCGTCACCCATAACCTTCGCGTCCCACTCAGACACGCCATCTTGTGCTCCATTTGCTTCACACAACTTTTCTGACACGTGACCGATTTTATTTTACCCCACGGTGTCACATTCATTTTCCAACTTGATTTATGGGTCCCCTGTTGACCAAAACCTGTCAGCACCAATTATGGACATGGCCCACATTGAGCCAACTACCCGTCCGACACTTGTGTCCCATTTATTGGAATCCCCATGTGCTACTTATTTACCCATGATCATCAACGCCTAATTTTAATTCGATTTTTGCATAATGTCCGGTTTTGGATCCAATCCGGCTCCACTGAACCCAACCCCAGCTTTATTTTTTCCTCTCTCATGACGCCCTCATATTTCTTGCCCAAAAATATCTAGTACTCATTTTACCTATTTTTTTAATATTAATGAAAAAATTCTGTTGATTTAATTCTATAGTAATGACCTATTTTTCCTACAAACTAATTCTAGCCTTTAGATCCTCCAAATTAATCCCAACCGTCAAAAATCCTACATGGAACTTTTCCCCACACCTCACAGCCATAGGCCGGCCCTAAAATTCATCAGAAGAAGCTTTTTCTCTCTCTCCCTCCTATTCATTAATTACATCCATCTCTCTCTCTTCCTATAATTTTTCCTACACAATAATACACTTCACAGCAACCAACTTCACCAGCAACCCGACCACCCTCTCGACCAACTCACCTCCGACGGCCGTCCACCGCCACCCACCTGGCCGTCGGCCACCCGAGCCCAATCCGATCAACTCCTCCTTCTCCTTCTCCATCCATTCCATCCATCATCCATTCCTAACCGCGATCACCACCACCTCCTTAGCCATCACCACCACCTTCCCCTACCTTAGCAGCCGCGTTCACCGCGCGAGTCGCCGCTCCTCGCCGCAGCTCCGCACGCAACCCCGCGCGGGCAGTAGACAGCGCGGCAGCAGCACGCCTTGGCCGCGCGCGGTGCAGCGCTGGTCGCCGCCGCCGTGGGTACCCCCCATCCTCCGGCGAGCTCCGACGTGCAGCCCCCTGACGGCCACCGTCCTCCGGGATGCGCCGTCGAGGCGATTCGTGCGTTTTGCACGACGTCCCGTCGTGACGCGCGCGGAATCAAGTTCATTTTGGCGTTCCGTCGCAGCAACTTCGTGCGTGTTTTTCCGAAAATTCGATCGTTGGATCGGCGATTTCTTCGCTCCGCCGCAATCTCGGTATATCCACCTTCACCCCTGTCAGTTTTCGTCCGTTGATTTTATCGTTTGATACATCAAAATCGGCCACCAAGTGGACCGTTTAAATTGTATTAAATTTGGACAGTTTTGCGGGGCCAACTTCGTCAGCTTGTATCTCCGCCACCACAGCTCCTTTTGGCGTGCTACCAGTTCCTGTGTGAAGCTGGTATAACCCTTTTACTACCCCTCCAGTTTCGTTTTATTGTGAGCTTGTTTGATTGGTTGAATTCGACGCCAAAGTTGGCCGTCCAAATTTGTAATTTTCAACTTGTAAAATTTTATTTTTGAACACGGGACTCCAGATTTTATTTCTGACACCACCATTAGACTCGTGGTGTCGTTCTGGCATGTTTTCATATAAAATTTGTTAGATTTGGAGAACGGGGGCCCGGACACGTATTTCGGTACAAAGTGGGTCCCACATTCTGGGTCAACGGGGTTTTTTGACGCCGGCTCATCGAAATTCAATTCCGGATATACCGTTGAGTTCGTATCGTCATTCTGGACTCGTTGACATATAATTTGCTAGGTTTTGGTGGGCATTGGATCCGGTACGCATTTCGGTGCAAGTCGGATACTAATATCCGGGTCAACGGGTCATTTTGAGATCGGCTCATCGGAATCCAATTTTGGATATACCGTTGAGTTCGTATCATCATTCTGGACTCGTTGACATGTAGTTTGCTCAGTTTTGAGAACTTTGACTCCGGCACGCATTTCCGTACAAACCAGAATTCCAAGTTCTGGTCAACGGGCCAAATAGAGATCGGGTCAACGGAATCCAATTCTGGAGATATCATTGGGTTCGTATCGTCATTCTAGTTTCGTGGACATATAATTTGTTATATTTTATTGGCTTATTTTCTTGCACGTTGTTTGGTGTAAAACGGCTCCGATACGGACACCGTTTGACCCAAAATTACCTTTTTGCCCTTGTGTCCAAATTAGACCGATGGGTAGGCTATCCTAGCTAATTTGACCATTCTGGACATGTTAGCGATGTCTATTTTATCGTCCGACAATGTTTGCTGATAATTTCTCTGAGTTTAACCCTTTGTATAATTAATTAATAATTAATTCTTATAATGTTCGTATTTCGGGATTAGTACAACAAAACTGAGCTCAGTCAATTCCAGTGATCTCACATCGCTGAAATTGACAAGATGAACACGTGGATTACTATAATAAAATTATCAACCTTACCATTGATATTCTTATCTCGATTTACGTGTCGTAAGTTTCGACGTACGAATAACGAAGTGCACTTTATAACTTAATAATTAGACTAGATTGACCCTGTTTGACCAAAGTTGAGCAGTTGACCCAAAATCAACTGTAAGTCAACACTTGACCTAGTTGACTAGGTTATTGACCAGAGTTGACCTAGAATTAATTTGACTAGAAGAACCTAGGATAAAATAGATTGTTTGTGGATTCATTTAATATAACTTGAACACCTTATAACATGTGTTGCTTTAAATAGGACTCTGTGGCTTCAGTAGGACCCCCTATACTTATCAGCTGTTCAGGTTATCGAGGCGAGTACATTCTCTGATCATTTCATATCCTGCTTAGAATTATTTTCTGCATTAGATTACTTTACTTGTACTGTCACGTTGGTCACACGGATTGGTACTATATGGATCCCTTCTTGAGATATTATCCTTAGGGAGCATCGGGTACTCTATATTCTGTGCGTTTCACTTACATGGCGTATCACTATGCTTCGTTGGTTCTTCGATCACTTGTGACATATACTCTTATGATCACAGAGTCTTCCTAGAATCCTTATCCCATTTATAGGTTACTATGTACCACCCTTCGGGGGCTACCACCCTTCGGGGGCTTACCACCCTTCGGGGGCTACCACCCTTCGGGGGCTGTACATAGTATCATAACATAACCTGGTTGGATCCTTGTGTATTGATTGGGGGTACGGGGGAGTAGAATTAGACATGTGAATAATACACCAGTAGTATCTTATCAAAATCATTCCGTAGTGTCTTATCAGAATCATCCCAGGCCATTTACATGTCTATATTGTACTCTGAATCACTAGCCACTATTAGTCTCTATTTATAGTAGATATTTATATTACAGCTCTCTCTGTTTACATACTGCACTTCTTTCAGTACCTGTATCTTACTTTACTGCATGATTATATTTTCTAACCTGCTATGATCTGTTGAGATGTACTGTACTCGCTCCAGTCCTGACTGGACCTGTTGATAAATTTTACAGATAGCCTGGAGGTGCTTGCTAATCTAGAGGAGACACATTAGAGGTTGTTTAGATAGTATTTCTTCTGTCTGGAGTTGTATTTACTTTGTGGATTACTGTATTTGAATTTTGAGATATATTTTTGGGTTTATGTATCTTAGACACTTAGATTTCTATTTTCTGTATCTTTTTTCGATTTCATGTTTTATCTATCCTTATCATGCTCTACCTTAGATGTGATTGAGACTGTATCTGCTATGTTACCCCCATTCGGGGAGTATAAACTGCTTAGCATTATATTGTTAGATGTTGTGACCTAGGACAGCGTTCTACCGCCGATACTGCGGCATAGGCTGGGCGTTGTTACGTTCTCGTACCCTAACAGTGGGTGCGGGTCGCGACACGTTTTTAGTGGTGGCCTATGCAGGTCGAGATTGTGTAGTGGTATTCGAACTAGAGTACCACTACAGCCTGCACTAGGAATATGATATATTTTTGAAGGTACTCAATCACAATTAGGAACCCTTGAGAGATTCCTGGAACGCCCCTTGAGAATCTTATTTTAACTTCGATTTGATAACTCTTTTTCCCTTGATTTGATTCATCTTTACTTTCTGTTGTTGAATTTGATTTTGATGGATTATGGTTGAATTTGGGTTTGTACTTGTTAATTTTGATGGATGATTGTTGAATTTTGAATCTTGATGATAGCTGTTGCATCCGAGTTGTATTTTGATAGATTTTTGTTCGTTTTTGAATTTTGATGTCCGTTGATAAATTTCATTTAATTTTTGGGTATTCATTGTTGATTTAATTTAATTTTTGGCAAGATGAAATTATATGGGCTAGGTCATCTAAGTTATGGAAATCTAGTCTTCTATAGTCACATTAGCCAGCATGGTGAGGACATATAGTCTGACTTTGGATATATTTCTCGGGTGTGGGAATTTAAGGTTTTCGCAGCCAAGCTAGCGGCACCGCAAAAATGTTAAATACCATGATTCTAGAGGTATGTGCATAAGTCAAGGACTCTGTGATTATCGTAGCCTTACTTACTAGTATGACGAGGATTTAGAGTACCATAATTTTGGATAGATGCATATGATTATCAGATTGTACTTTAAATATTTTTAAACATGTTTTCTCTACCTTTGTTTAAGACATTCAAAAAAAAGAATTATTATTTGTTTGTTTTGTTTAGTTTCTTATTATTTAACTTAGGAGTAGGTTTAGTTGTTTTTATAAACCTTGTGTAACTTCTTACTATGAATTTCCTTCTTAATACAATGAATCGATGATTTTGCTAGACTTTATCTTGGATTTGATAATTTAGCCTTGGGTTTCAAAATGGTTCTTTCTTTTAAACAGATAAGCAGAATAGATTTCATTATTATTCCTTCTTGCTGTTGTTATTGTATTAAATAATAATAATAATAAAACTATCTTGATTTTGTCAATCACCTGCTTTACAATATTGGTAGGAATCTAATGTTGGTCTTGATATAGAATTTGATTTTATTTGGGACATGAGAATATAGATATAGTGGGCACAGACATTTTTGCCTGATACATATGCATGCTACACTTTAATTTCCACATATCTAAATACATATTAATATATTGTTAATGTTAAATTTCTAAATCCCAATATTTTTGGTTCTCTGCTTTTCCATGTTTAAATTCGTAATTTAAATATAAATTTCATGTTATTAGTTATGTTTACATCACTGCACATATATGTTATACGTAGGGTTTCAATTCAAAAAAAATTTAGTTGAGTTTTGTGTTTGAAATTGTCCAATCTAGACTGTGTGCATATTACCCTTGATACGGGATTCCAAATATTTAATTCAATTTGCTGTTTTTTTTTGTAATATTTTAAGCTATATACCTTGTGGTAAATAGGGATATAATTTTAGGTTTCATATTCTTACATGTTAGTTGTGATAAACATTGAGTTGGTTTTGATGTTGAATTTTACCAAAATCCTGAAAACTGAATTCATGTTAACATTTTACGTTGATTTCAAATGTTTAGTGCAAATTCGGATTTAATATGTAATATTGAACTGTGTGCATAGATAAATGTATGGATAGTATGTTAGGGTTTCTTCTCTAGCTTGTTAGGATATTGGAAGCATTGAGTTAGTTGTGATGTTTCAAAACCCTAAAATCTGAGACTGCATCATGTTAATATTACACTTGTTTAAATGTTAGCTTATTTCAGATTTTGTATGTAAATGCTGAACTAAAACTGGATTTAACCTTTCAATACTAAACTATAACCCTGTACAAGGACACACACACTCTAACATAGTATACACTGCCATGTAACCTAACCCTTCCTCTCTATGTTATGATTATATATATATATATAGATATATATAGAGCTTAGGCATACATGTCATAATATATATATATATATATATATATATATATAATATATATATATATATATATATATATATATATATATTTATATATATATATATATATATATATATATATATATATATATATTAAATATATATATATATATATATATATATATATATATAAATATATATATATATATATATATATATATATATATATATATATATATATATATATATATATACATAACTAAGTCTCTACCTTTTTATATATATATGGTTAGCCATGCATGTTATGATTAAATGGGTTGTGTATTGTAGGTCGTTAACCCATATGCCATGATTAGTGTAACTTGATAGTTATTGTTTGAAACCTAAATCCTCATATGCAATTTCATGTATATTTTACCTACACACGTGCCTACTATCTAATCATATGAACATGTTCCCATACACATAATGCTAGTTTTTTTCCTCTCTAACGCTCTCTCTATAAATATATTATGATTGGATTTCAATGTAACCGACTTTCGTTAATTAAACTAGTGATTTTGATTTCTTGGGATAGTACCCCTTTTAGATGATTAGTAGTTACCCTTCTTTATTTTGATGAGTACTAGTTTTCATACAGGATGGTAGACTGCCTTACAGTTTTAATGATTGTTATTTCTGTAACTTTCCTATTTTAGCACCCTAGAATTCTTGTGTGTTTTGATACCCTATGACCGTTTTGGTATTTGCACGACTAGGATACCTAGATGAGACTTTCACTACCACCGAATGCCATGACCCTGTATGCCGTCCTTTTTTTGATGGTATGATTTGTTTAAGTTCTGGGACTTTGATTATGGGGGTTTGACCTAGAGGGAGTATGGATATTTTAATTTCGAGGACGAAATTTTTATAAGGTGGGTAGGATGTGAGCACCCTGAATTTCGGGTTGATTTTTTTTCATTTTAGTTTATTTTCTGATTGATTGGTTTTGATAAATAATTTATTCTGTTATTTTTCTTAAGTGTACTTTTCTGTGCCTTTGATATTTGGAGTGTCAGGAATGTTCAACTCTGGAAATCTTCTTCACGAGTTTTGGAGTGGACAGGATTACCTTCATGACGGTATATAGTGTACTACTCAAACTTGTTCCCTTGTGCTCTTTTTGCTTCACAGAACTTCGGGTCGAATTAGACCATTTGATTATTAATTATTTTTCCCACTCTTTTCCTTGATCATTATTAGCACGTTACCGTGACTTTTAATTTAGGAGCACAAGACCAGTCAGTTGCTTGAAACCAACTTCTCATTGATGATCTACTCGAGACGTTCGTCACCCATGACCTTCATGTCCCACTCATACACGCCATCTTGTGCTCCATTTGCTTCACACAACTTTCCTGACACGTGACCCGATTTTATTTCACCCCACGGTGTCACATTCATTTTCCAACTTGATTTGTGGGTCCCCTGTCGACCAAAACCTGTCAGCCCCAATTATGGACATGGCCCACATTGAGCCTACTACCCGTCCGATACTTGTGTCCCATTTATTGGAATCCCCATGTACTACTTATTTACCAATGATCATCAACGCCTAATTTTAATTCGATTTTGCATAATGTCCGATTTTGGATCCAATCCGGCTCCACTGAACCCAACCCCAGCTTCATTTTCCCTCTCTCATGAAGCACTCATATTTTTTGTCCAAAAATATCTAGTACTCATTTACCTATTTTTTTAATATTAATGGAAAATTTCCGTTGATTTAATCCTATAGTAATGACCTATTTTTCCTACAAATTAATTCTAGCCTTTAGATCCTCCAAATTAATCCCAACCATCAAAAATCCTACATGGAACTTTTCCCCACACCTCACAGCCATAGGCCGGCCCTAAAATTCATAGGGAGAAGCTTTTTCTCTCTCTCCCTCCCATTCATTAATTACATCCATCTCTCTCTCTCTCTCTTCCTATATTTTTTCCTACACAACAATACACTTCACAGCAACCAACTTCACCAGCAACCCGACCACCCTCTCGACCACCTCACCTCCGACGGCCGTCCACCGCCACCCACCTGGCCGTCGGCCACCCGAGCCCAATCCGATCAACTCCTCCTTCTCCTTCTCCATCCATTCCATCTATCATCCATTCCTAACCGCGATCACCACCACCTCCTTAGCCATCACCACCACCTTCCCCCACAATAGCAGCGCGTTCGCCGCACGAGCTGTCGCCCCTCACCGCAGCTCTGCCGCGCAGCCCCGCGCGCAGCCCCGCGCGGGCAGTGGACAGCGCGACAGAAGCACGCCTTGGCCGCGCGCGGTACAGCGCTGGTCGCCGCCGCCGTGACGGCCACGCGCCGCCGTGGGTACCCCCCATCCTCCGGCGAGCTCCGACGTACAGCCCCCTGATGGCCACCGTCCTCAGGGACGCACCGTCGAGGCGATTTGTGCGTTTTGCACGACGTCCCGTCGTGACGCGCGCGGAATCAAGTTCATTTTGGCGTACCGTCGCAGCAACTTCGCACGTGCTTTCCCGAAAATCCGACCGTTGGATCGATAATTTATTCTTTTCGTCCCAATCTCGGTATATCCACCTTCACCCCTGTCAATTTTCGTCCGTTAATTTTATCGTTTGATACATCAAAATCGGCCACCAAGTTGACCGTTTAAATTGTATTAAATTTGGACAGTTTCGCGGGGCCAACTTTGTTAGCTTGTATCTCCTCCACCGCAGCTCCTTTTGGCGTGCTACCAGTTCCTGTGCGAAGCTGGTATAACCCTCTTACTACCCCTCGAGTTTCGTTTCATTGTGAGCTTGTTTGATTGGTTGAATTCGACGCCAAAGTTGGCTGTCCGAATTTGTAATTTCTAACTTGTAAAATTTTATTTTTGAACACGGGACTGCAGATTTCATTTCTGACACCACTATTAGACTCGTGGCGTCGTTCTCGCATGTTTTCATATAAAATATGTTAGATTTGGAGAACGTGGGCCCGGGCCCGCATTTCGGTACAAAGTGGGTCCCACATTCTGGGTCAACGGGACTTTTTGACGCTGGCTCATCGGAATCCAATTCCGGATATACCATTGAGTTCGTATCGTCATTCTGGACTCGTTGACATATAATTTGCTATGTTTTGGTGGACATTGGATCCGACACGCATTTCGGTGCAAGTCGGATACCAATATCCGGGTCAACGGATCATTTTGAGATCGGCTCATCGAAATCCAATTCCGGATATACTGTTGAGTTCGTATCGTCATTCTGGACTCGTTGACATGTAGTTTGCTGAGTTTTGAGAACTTTGGCTCCGGCACGTATTTTCGTGCAAACCGGAATTCCAAGTTCTGGTCAACGGGCCAAATTGAGATCGGGTCAACGGAATCCAATTCTGGAGATATCGTTGGGTTCGTATCGTCATTCTGGTTTCATGGACATATAATTTGTTATATTTTATTGAATTATTTTCTTACACGTTTTTCGGTGCAAAACGGCTCCGACACGGACACCATTTTGACCCGAAATTACCTTTTTGCCCTTGTGTCCAAATTGGACCGATGGATAGGCTATCATAGCTAATTTGACCATTCTGGACATGTTGGCGATGTCTATTTCATCGTCCGACAATGTTTGCTGATAATTTCTCTGAGTTTAACCCTTTGTATAATTAATTAATAATTAATTCTTATAATGTTCGTATTTCGGGATTAGTACAACGAAACTGAGCTCAGTCAATTCCAGTGATCTTACATCGCTAAAATTGACAAGATGAACACGTGGATCACTATAATAAGATTATCAACCTTACCATTGATATTCTTATCTCGATTTGCGTGTCGTAAGTTTCGACGTACGAATAACGAAGTGCACTTTATAACTTAATAATTAGACTAGATTGACCCTGTTTGACCAAAGTTGACCAGTTGACCCAAAATCAACTGTAAGTCAACACTTGACCTAGTTGACTAGGTTATTGACCAGAGTTGACCTAGAATTAATTTGACTAGAAGAACCTAGGATAAAATAGATTGTTTGTGGATTCATTTAATATAACCTGAACACCTTGTAACATGTGTTGCTTTAAATAGGAATCTGTGGCTTCAGTGGGACCCCCTATACTTATCAGCTGTTCAGGTTATCGAGGCGAGTACATTCTCTGATCATTTTATATCCTGCTTAGAATTATTTCTTGCATTAGATTACTTTACTTGTACTATCACGTTGGTCACACGGATTGGTACTATATGGATCCCTTCTTGAGATGTTATCCTTAGGGAGCATCGGTTACTCTATGTTCTGTGCGTTTCACTTACATGGCGTATCACTATGCTTCGTTGGTTCTTCGATCACTTGTGACATATACTCTTATGATCACAGAGTCTTCCTGGAATCCTTATCCCATTTATGGGTCTACTATGTACCACCCTTCGGGGGCTACCATCCTTCGGGGGCTTACCACCCTTCGGGGGCTACCACCCTTCGGGGGCTGTACATAGTATCATAACATAACCTGGTTGGATCCTTGTGTATTGATTTGGGGTACAGGAGAGTAGAATTGGACATGTGAATAATACACCAGTAGTATCTTATCAGAATCATTCCGTAGTATCTTATCAGAATCATCCCAGGCCATTTATATGTCTATATTGTACTCTGAATCACTAGCCACTGTTAGTCTCTATTTATAGTAGATATTTCTATTACAGCTCTCTCTCTCTATTTACATACTGCACTTCTTTCAGTACATGTATCTTACTTTACTGTATGATTATATTTTCTAACCTGCTATGATCTGTTGAGATGTACTGTACTCGCTCCAGTCCTGACTGGACATGTTGATAAACTTTACAGATAGCCTGGAGGTGCCTGCTAGCCTAGAGGAGACACATTAGAGGTTGTTTAGATAGTATTTTTTCTGTCTGGAGTTGTATTTACTTTGTGGATTACTGTATTTGAATTTTGAGATATATTTTTGGGTTTATGTATCTTAGACACTTAGATTTCTATCTCCTGTATCTCTTTTGGATTTCATGTTTTATCTATCCTTATCATGCTCTACCTTAGATGTGATTGAGACTGTATCTGCTATTTCACCCCCATTCGGGGAGTATAAACTGCTTAGCATTATATTGTTAGATGTTGTGACCTAGGACAGCGTTCTACCACCGACACTGCGGCGTAGGCTGGGCGTTGTTACGTTCTCGTACCTAACAGTGGGTGCGGGTCATGACACACACACTCTCTCTCTCTCTCTATATATATATATATATAAATATATATGTGTGTGTGTGTCAAACTTCCTCAAGCCATCCAAGCCCTCGACTTCCAACCCACGGCAGCACCCCGACATCGTCAACATCGCCGTATGCAATCTGATCTGACTACGAACATATATATATGTGTGCGTGTGTGTATGTGTCAAACTTCCTCAAGCCATCCAAGCTCTCGCAGCACTCCTTCGTCGTCAACATCGTCGTACGCAATCCGATCCGACTACGACCACCTTCTTCCTCGGTAAGAAACTGAACTGTAGCCCATGTTATTGTTTAAATTCTAGCAGATCCCTTATACAAATACCAAACCGAGCATGGCCTATGGTCAGCTGACCAACCTAAGTTTCCCCCCTGGCCGACCAAAGTTTAAGCCCCCTGTTAAGCAATTTTTCTTTTTTTTGAATATATTTATATGGTACTTCGTATATATATATTTTTTCTTTTCGAAAAAATATATATATACGAAGTATATATATATAGTTCCCTTATAAAAATAAAAAACCTGAACTGACGTCCTGGTTAGTACAACAGCCCAAAAATCATAGCAGAGTTGGAATCTTATGCTAAGCTTATTATTTTTGGGTAATATATATATTTTATTAGTTTGGTATTCATATATATGTGAATGTATTTACGTATTTTCGTGTATCTTGATAACTATACATTGTAATTGTGTGAAGTAAATACTAATAAATTGTATTTCTATTTGTAGTATTTATTTAGATAGTTTCTAGAATTATTTATATAATAATTATATTTTTAAATTAATAAAAACAATAAATACCTTTATATGTATTATGGTATTTTCAATTTTAATAAATAATTAATAATTCCTAAAAATTAATTAAAAATTATAATTAAATACTAGATTTTATTTAGTATATTAACATGTAGAGTTTAGACTTATTTTGATATATTAAAAAATTAATATTAAATAGGTGATTTGGAACCCGTCGTACCACCAGTCGAGGAACACCGGTAGATTATGTCGCATCGACAAGATACACACAGGTGTACCTTACCATTGATATGTTATTGGCATACTTTACTTTAGTTACAATTCTTGTTTCTTATTTAGTTTGGTATATATTTACTACTTACGTAGAATCTTGTCAATACTGCACGTCCGATCAAACTCGGGTGTCGATATCCATACATGGATATAGGGTATTGACGTTAGGTATATCGCACATGTATGATCACATCCCTTGACATGATAGGCCTCAGTACACTGACACCTTATTATACAGAGTTGCTTATATGATATTTCAGGGTCAAACTCTGTGTAAGGATACATACATGATTAATTACTTGATATGACATACCAGATTAGTTCATTGGGGTGGAGGAGATTCGCCTTACTACCGGGCTATCTTATATTTCATGATCTTTATTCCCGAGATTGTGTGTACCCTACTCGCTTGTACGCCTTAGTCTTTGGATCAGATCTTTGGAGTTACGTCTAGTTGAGCTCAAGGTTCCATGACACGGCACCTTGAGACATTAGCCTAGCTGAGGAGACGGTAGGCGACTCAGTAACTATAAGCTGGTGTATGGATGGTGCTCTCGATTGCATCACACATAGACTGGATTACATAGGCCCTTATGCAGCTTACTTTAGTACTTCCATAACTATCTTTTGGCATGTTCATTTTCGTACCTTGTTATCTCCCTTGAGGACTTGGTCATTTCCACCTGGTATAGATGAGGAGGCATATACTGAGGTCTACGCATCAGGTGTTGTTGTAGGAGACTTACCCATATAGGAGGAAAATATTGTGCCAGAGGACTTCGCCTGAGTACCTATTTCATTCAACTGGGATGATTATTTCTTAGCAATAACTATGATGAGACTTGTCATTTATTTTCCTTCCATTTGTTATCGGGCTATACCCGAGACATTATCTTAGTTCTGTATTTGCCGGACAACCTTTTCTGTGTTATTTAGACTATCTTATTTTATGTTATCTTGGTACTCATTGATTATTGATTATTTATGCGTGGATGAGAATAGCTTTGTATCTGTGGCCATGTGATATTTATAGCTTAAGTACTCATTAACAAGTCTAACATTTTGGTAGTATGTTGGTGATGTACTGCTGGTATGATTTGTATTACCTAATTTCGTATAATTAGGAATTAGGGTGTTACATGATGGGAGAGCTGAACTACTTTCTCGGACAACAAATAAAATAAAACTCTCAGGGAACCTTTACCAATGAAGCTAAGTACATGAAGAACTTGTTGAAGAAGTTTGACTTCGATACCGCAAAGTCTATCAGGACTCCTATGGCTAAATCAACCAACCTTGATCTTGTGAAAGTGGCAAACTTGTCGACCAGTGTAAGTATCGACGTATGATTGGTAGTTTATTATATTTAACTGCTAGTCAATCTAACATTATGTTTAGCATTTGTATTTGTGCAAGATATCAAGCTAACCCTAAGGAATCACACTTATGCGCAGTTAAGCGTATCTTTTGATACCTTAAGGGTACTTCTACTGTCGGCTTATGGTATCCCAAAACTACATTATTTGATCTAATTGGGTATTCTGATGCTGATTTTGTTGGATACAAAGTAGACCGTAAAAGTACCAGTGGTATATGTCATTTTCTAAGAAAATCTCTAGTCTCTTGGTTTAGCAAGTAGCAAAATTATGTTGTATTGTCAACGACTAAAGCCGAGTATAATGAGGCAGGTCATTATTGTGCACAAAATTTGTGGATGAAGCAAATCCTAGAAGACTATAATATGCACTACACTAAGATTTCCTTATATTGTGACAACACTAGCACTATAAATATGACTAAGAACCCTATATGTCACTCTTGCACTAAAAATATTAAAATATGTCATCATTTTCGACGTGTTCACCAACAATATGGGGATATCTGTTTAGAATTTATTGACTAAATCATCAGCTGGCAGATATATTCAGGAAATCATTGGCTGAAGACCGATTCAATTATATATGTCGCGAGTTAGGTATTCTTGAATTTTTAGAAGCATAATGCTTTATGTTAGGAAATTACTTAGATTTTATCCAACGATGTTTTTAATCAAAGTTATTTTATGTACAAGCCAAAAGGGTCCTTCTGTTATACAAGTATAAATAGCTTGAAGTGACACAATATACTAGTCTTTGGACTACTGCTAGTTCAGATCCGGCCCCTACAGCTAACCCAATGTAATAGAGATTTATTAGATCAAACTAATAATAGTTTTTAATATATTCGGTTAAACATAAAACAACATGTGCTACACTGAATTTAGGCATACAGAACTCGGACCGAACTCCAATTTTGGACCGAGTTTTATGCACCTAGTTCCAGAACCGACCTGATGCTAGCCCACTCCTATTTAAGTTATATCTTTTCAAAAACTCCCATCTTCTTCTCGAACCATCAGCCGAAAGCCCACCTCTCCAAACCCTAAAATCAATACCCTAACCCTAGAAATCCTAATCATTAGGGTTTCGAAATCCAAGCTTTTGGATTCAAAGGTGTTTCAGTATTCTATTCCAATCTACATCATTCTTTTGAGGTAATTTTCTCACTTTTCTTTTTCAATTTTAATGGCTCCTAGATTTTCTAAGAAGATGAAGAGAGGAGATGGTGCTTCAACTTCATACCTATCGTATGACCCTCTTGGGAGTCTCTTTAGTCCTCCTCCTTCTCCTCCTTCTTCCGATGAGGATGAATTTGATGCTACTCTATTTGTAGACTTAGAGACATCTATTGCTTGGTTCGACGACGACCATAAACGAACTATTTGTCCTGGAAATTCTATTAATTTTAATATATTTTCAGAATATTGTTTGACTTTTTCAAATATTAGCCTACGTGAATTTTTGGAAGTTGCCAACCCTATATATGGCAATGTAGTTCACATATTTTACTACAACTTGCAATATTCACAGGACATCATACATTCTTCTATCTATCAAATTGAGATGGAATTTGATGATGAAGACTTGAGTGAATGGCTCCAAGTTCCCAATACTGGAGATGCTCTAGTTGACATCACCAAAGACCAATTCGGTCTCGACTTCAACCTAGAATCCTTCAAGTACGCGATGTGTGCTCTGAATCCCATACCCTCGGGATGGCTCATGTCACGGTACTTGAACCAACACTTCTATGAACTCCATCGAATCATTATGGTGTCTATCTTACCAAAAATGGGATCTACCGATGAGATCATGTATTTGAAATTGTCTGTATTGTATCATATTCATTTTGGGATTCCTTTCAGTCTTTCTAAAACTATGATGGCGGCGATGGTCAAATGTATGAAGGCCGCTCGAAATATTATCTAGACGATTATTCTTCATATCTTATTTCGTAGATACAATATTCCCTTGGATTCGTGTCCTGTTGATGATACTCCATATGAACTCCATAGGTCTTATAGGTTTCCTCCTCTTCCTCCTACAGTTGGTGCCGAACCTGTTTCTCAGCCTCGTCAGCTTGATACAATCCCTGCGGATGTCCCTCCTACTAACACCATAGATCACTTTATATCTTGATGGCTCTTTAGAGCAAGCTTTTTGAGCCTCGTTGTACTTTTGAGGATGAGTGTTATCAGGCAGAGCGTTTTCGTCAGAGAGACAAAGACTACCGTCTCACTTACCGATTTCAGATCCTACAGAATGATATTGCTGATATTCAGTGGACTATGACTCATCATCCCTCCGGTCCCATTCATTTGCTACGTCAATCGGACTTTGATGGACCCAGATTTGATGACTGTGAGGTTCGAAGATATTTTGATCCCACTGCAGCTTACATTAATCTGACCCAATTTGCTGACACTGTTGACGATGCTAGTTGACGAGGTGTTTGAGCTTTTGGATTTATGTGACTCTTGCTGATAATGATGATGATTTTCTAGTTTTTTTCTTAGATTTTGATTATGCTAGTTTTTACTAGTTATGGTTAAGTCTCTTTCAGACTTCCATATTATCTCAGTGATTTTTATATACTTCTATGCTACTGCTATTGTAGTTTATTTCAATTCTACTTCTATTATTGTTGGCTTTGTCATTACTTTATCTCTTGGTATTGTTATGCTTCCTATGTTTGTTATTTATGCTCATTATTTGTGGGGGAGCATTTATTTTGTACAAATAATAATGGGGAGAAGAGTATAACAAATACACCTGAGAATCGAAAGAAATTACAATGGTCAAAAGGTATTAAAAAATTTAAGTTACTATTTTTGATATTATTTGGTATAAACTCAAATTTTGTCAATTATCAAAATGGGGGAGATTGTTAGCCTATTGGTCATAGTCAAACCTGATTTTGATAATCAAAGTAAACTTGATACGCAAATAATACGCAGCTGCAGGTACAAAAACAGAATGTCTACTTCCATACTGCTACCACTCATCGTCTTCATCAAACAAAAACTTCAGATGCTGAACAAGACATGTTTTCATATTTTATTTCATATTTTTTATTTTATTGAGTCTAAAAAAAATGTGAGGTTGATCGGATTGGCAACTATCTATTCTACTAAACTCCACTTTCAAAATAACCTACCTATCTACTCCATAATTTATACTACCCAATATCCAATACCAAAAAAGCCAAATACCAACTATACCCAAAAAAGAAATCTTCATTAATATACCACAAACTAGTCAGGAAACTCAACTTAAGAGTTCGACCATAGTTCAACCCGAACTCTGCCCAAGTTCGGTCAGGGTGGTTCCTAAACGGTAGTGGTCTTCCGGAAGATCTGCAACAAATTTTTGAATTACAAAAAATCTACGTCCGAACTCATGCCGAGTTCTGCCTATAAAAATGCTATAAATAGATGAGAAGTTCCAATACAAATCTCTCATTCATTATTCTCTTCTCTACCAATTCAGAAGCATTCGACAACTTTACACCTTCACATCTAGCCTTTAACAACTCCTAGCCAAGTGAAGTGCCATTCCGATTCGATCTAGAGTTTGGTTAGAGTTTGTAAAGTAGGCTTTCCAAAAATGTTCCAGTTTTCAAAGTTTGTCTTATTTGAAGTTGCGAGTCCTTTAGATAAAAACACGTGGTTGTAAGGAGCTGCAAGTGCTTCAGATTTAAAGTGTACTCACTTCGGATAAAAACACATACTCTATTCACCCCCTCTAGAAGTGCTCAACGTTCCTACAATGTACTTTCTAGAGTGTTATGTATAGGTATAACCCGCTCTGATACCAATTGTAGAAACGTCGAGCACCTAGAGTACGTGTCTGCAGTGGAATAAATATTAAAGTGTTAGGCAAATGATAACCAACTATATAAATATTAAATACATAATGTAATGTAAAAAGCATCAAAAAAATAAAATCATGACACAATGATGTATATTGGTTTCCCTCTGAGAGGGCTATTCCAGTCTCGAGTACTCTTGCTCTATGTTAATCGACTATGGCACAAGATTTGAATCTGAAGCACTTGTTGTCACGCCCCAATTCGGGGAATCTTTCATCCTCGCTTTGATTCATGCCGAATCGTTCGTCTTCGCTAAGATGTGATGCCGTACATGTCGTACATGTCTGGAGTTATACTTATACAATGCGTGCTCATGTATATTTTATAAAAGAGATATTTTGAATAAAGTTCGCAACAAGTTCACAGAAAAATTGAATAACGCAGATCTTGACTGAATTAAGTTCTTTATTGATATCTTTGCATAGAAAACATAAGGCTGTCAAACAACCAAGATGAAATACCAAACTTGGCTTACAACTTGCAGAAATATTGAAATAAGATACAACTTGTTCCATACATTATATCCTTTTATTAAAATACGGCAATAACCACCTTCAACAAAATGCCTTCTTTTTTCAAGTGGAAACATCAAGGAAGTGTGAAGCTTTTAAAGATTCGGACAACAAGCCTTCAGTGTCTAATATTATCCACTAGGTTCCTGGCACGATAACAAAATTCAAGTACATAAGCCACAGTTCTCATTCATCCTGCCAACTTGCTAGCCATAAGCTCACATACTCATTCATCTAACCAATTGACTATTCATTCTATGTTACCATTCTTTTGAACCGAAGTTTGATATACTCATCGCCCAATACTTGGGTCTTTGTATCACCTGTTCAACAATTCATATCGTAGCATGCAAGGCATCATTTGATTTGCAACATAATTCTAGCCATGGGATAATTTATCTTTTATTATCTTTTTGGGTTCTTACTAAGCATTTTTATTAAGCACCAAATGTAATAACAAGTCATGCTTTGCTAAGCGTAATGATCAAGGATCTTCGAAGGATCAAAGTCACTCACTTTTTGGTGAATTGCCGAGAGAAAGAGGTCTTCGATGCAACCCCATGCTCGATTCACTGTGTTAGCACCTACATTGGCGCCAACATCTGGTCATCATACTTCTTTCTCATTCTCTCATGATTCGATGTGAATGTGCAGACAGTGAAAGTAAATCCATAAAAAATTAATCAAAAATAATCACAAAAATGCACACTAAAACCAACAGCGAAAGCGACATTAAAAACCAGCAAGGCTAAGGTCTCGGGGTAGGCGACTCTTATATAGAATTCTTTCCCCAAGATGTGCACCACTGCATCTTGGCAACATTTCAAAAGAGTCCAATCCATAACGAGAAAATGATCTTAATTCATTATCCCATGATCCTGTTAAAGTTTTCCCAAGTAAAGTTTTTCTAATCTCATTCGACTCGACCATTCGACTACTAGACCGATCTGTGCTTTACAACGGGATCAGGGCACTACATATTAATATACTAACAAAAAGTTTTGTCCCCAAAACTTAAACAAAACCTACCTAAATCGAATAACGAAGGAAACCTTTCCTTCATATATGCTTCAAATTCCCAAGTCAACTCCTCGACGGAATGATTCTGCCAAAGGACTCGAACCAAAAGAACAACTCGAAGAATTACATCTGCAGGTCGAAGTGTGGTCATCGGAGGAATCGGTACTACTGCATGCACTATGGAAGTATAAGCAACACGAGGAGTCCGTGCAGCATGAGGGCGATCAGTGAGCTGCAACGGAGAGGGGTCGGATTGGGCCTAAGTTGGGGTGTTGTCAGAGGACGAACCTCTTCGACAGCAGGCCCAGAATGGGTCATCTTCTCTTTCGCCATCCTCTGAAAGATATAGGTACAAACATAAGCAAGATAACCAATGAAACTATAAGCAAGCAAAAATAGATATTATAAATAAATAATTTGGCCCTATGTTGTGACAGGGTGAAAATATTCTAAGTGTTCTAGTTGTTTCTAAAGTCTGTTTTTCTAAATTCATACTTAGACCTAAGTCAGATTGCAGGACTGGATGCTGGTCTAGACTAAGTTAACTAGACCAATTTGCAGAAGTGGACCTGTATGGGCCACCATAAAAAATATGTCACGACCCGATCCCAATATATTGGTTATAGTCGGATCATGCCCAGCCTGCACCGTTATGAGATGGCGGTAGTAAACTATATCATGCAGTATTAAAAAAGCAGATAATTCTAAAATACGAGAATAAGAAAAACAACTTTAATTGAACTTTGAGATTTTAGCTAAATGTCTAGATGAATAAACACACAAGGAAACCAAATATCTGGTTATTACAATTGTTCTTTATTACGACTGGAAAATAGAAAAAACTAAGCAATGGCACAACGAGTAGTCCCGGGCTCCCTGGTCAGGTTTAGCTACCTCTTCGGGACTCGGATCAGGTCCGTAGAATGACCTAAAGGCGAGCTCCTCGTCTTCGTAATCACCTAAAATATTGGTCTCCAGTTAGGAGGGGAGCAAGAACATATATCCACATCCCGCATTCCAAATAATAATAAATGATGCAAGGTAGTTTAAAAAGCATTATTATACTTTTCTAAATAATAATAAAGAACCAGCAGAGCAATAAAATTTTAGGATCTATAATGATTCAATACTAATTTTGAGTGTAAAGCAGATCTGTTCCCGACTGGTAGATTCAATGTGTATACTAACATTTTGGCCAAATGCTAGTATACGATATGGCTCAACCCCCTGTGCAGTGGGGGTTAGTGCGAGAGAGGCAATACTAGTAACAATAGCTTTGGTCACAGATGCTATACTACTCCCCCAATCTTTGAGTCAATGAGTCAATCAAGCAATCAATTTGGCATCTGAGAGGGAGCCCCTGCGAATTAGTGTCGATACAATATATATATACAGTCCTATTAATACAGTACATTTAATTATTAAATAAAATACGAACATGAATAGTATGAAACTTGCCTCGTTGTTTTTGGTGCTGTAAGTGACGACATAAAAGTATTCGGGCTAAAGTCCGTGACCTGAACCTACATTAATTTAATACTCCCTTTTAGAAATTATTACCAGGGTTTAACTAATAATGTCAATAATTTGAATAACAATCGTTTAGTTATAAAACAGTTTTTAGAGAAATAAAACAATTATTATTTAATACTTTAAACTACGTATAATAATATTTGGTAAAAAGAATTTTCTAATAAAGCTATTATTTTTATAAATAATGCGAAAAAACCATGTTTTATTTATTAGTGAATGATAACGGTTTTTCGTAACCTAATATTATAATTGGAATTACTTATATAAAATACTTGAAAATCCTTTGTAATTAAATAGTATTATTTACATAAACTATATGAAATATTTTAATAGATTTTTTTTTGAAATAATAAGAAACCATTTTAATAGTAAAATATTATAAGAATTATTTATTTACTGATAAATAATATTTTTAGAAACATAATTAAGGTGGTAATTTACTACTAATAAATATTTCTTTTAAATAATTACCTATTAATATTAGTAATGTGAAAATTACAATTTCAATTAAATAAATAATAAAATTAATTTTTTATTTTATAACTGGAATTAATATTTTGTTAGGTATAATCTATAACAGATACTCTTTTAATCATTTTTGGAAGATAACTAATATTTTACCCAAAAATAGTAAATAAAAGGTTTTTGCTAAAAAAAACTATTCCTTGTATTAAATTAGGCTTTCAATATGAAACTATTTTGAAAGCATTTCATTTTGTAAGGATATCGGCAATATTAATAATGATAATATTAAATCTAAAATAATACGATTAAAACGACAATCGTAATTATACGCTAGTCAATCATTTTAACATATTAATCGTTAAATCTAGTAACTTGTTAGTTAATATAACACTATATATATACTTGTTAATCAAACCGTAATATTAATGACACGAATTCTACTACAGAACGAATGGTCGAAATTAGGAAACTAACTAACTATTCTGGAATTGACAGAGCTTTATTCTGTCAATTCTGGTCGAAAGATGATTGGTTTTGCATTCTGTAAATTAACAGAAGGGGGGTCAGGCTTACCGAATGGTTGATGACGGAGTACCGAATGGAGGCCTCAGACTCGGAATGCGGTACGTGGAACGAGACGACGTTTGACATGGGCGGGGTGGGTGCATACACAAAAATATGTTGGACACGTGCGCGGGGGGTACTGGACACGCACGAAAGGCACTGGTCGCGCACAGGAGGCGACGAGCTGGCCGGCAGGGAGGCACGCGGGGCTGTCTGTGAGACTCGTCTCACAGTATCGATATTTATATACATATACATATTTTGTACTGTATTTTGTATTTTCATGGTTTCAGAACGCTTTTAAAATTTTCCAACTTATAGATTTTCTCCTTGACCGACATACCGCCAGTATACTAGTATATACGGACGACATGCCTCTCACTCCCATTTTCTGTTATACATATTTTCAGTATACGTGTACGAGATTCTGATATTTGTCAGGTGACCCATATTTTGACTTATCTTTCGTAGTCTTGACTTGGTTTAATCTTGACTTGGTTTAGTTTGGCTTGGTTCAACTTGGCTTAGGCTTGGTTTGGTTTAGTTTGGTTTGAGATGAGAGGGTTTTGTATAAAACCCAACTCCTCTCTTTCCTCCATTATTTTATTTCCTTTCATCTTCTTCCTCTTCATTTTCTTCTCCAACCCTAGGCAAGTACATCTTGCCAAATCTTGAACAATGTTATTTTTGTTTGTTCTATTCTCTTTCTTTCATGATTCTAAGCATCTTTAGAACTTGGTGTTTTCGGTTTTGATAGTTATATTTTTGTGGATCTAAGTTTTAAGCTTCTTTTTGTTTTTCTTGGTTTTGATCTCTAAAAACTTGGTATTTCCAAAACTAGTAGTTCCATGTTGTAAATAATTTGATTTCATGCAGTTTTGGCCTGTATTTCGCTTGATTTCGAGTTCGGGTGAGTAAGTTTTGGCTATGGCAAGTTTTTGGAACTTCGATGGCTGAACTCGCTGTTTGGGGACGATGACCCCATGCGTCGAAATCCCTATACGCCCGGGATGCCATGCACCGAGAAGCCATACGCCATGAAGTCCTGCAACGTATCTTTTGACTCCGAGCGTGTCATGCACGTACGTTCCCTACGCGCATGTACTGAAGATACAATATGAGTTTTCCCATGCGCTGATGTACAGAAATTCCCATGCACTGATGTGCAGGAATTCCCATGCGCGAATGTGCAAGAATTTTCCATGTGCGGATGTACAAAAATTTCTCATACACGGATCTGCAGGAATTTCCCATGCGCTGATGTGCAGGAATTCTCATGCGCCGATGTGCAGGAATTTCTCATGCACGAATGTGCAGGAATTTTCCCATGCGCTGATGTGCAGGAATTCCCATGCACAGATGTGCAAGAATTTCCTACGCACGGATGTGCAGGAATTTCCCATGTACGGATATGCAGGAATTTCTATGCGCGAATGTGCTGGAATTTCCATGCGCTGGATTTGTCCAGAATTGTCCATGCGCCGGAATTGCTGCTTTTGGCTATTTTTACATGTTTAAGCTGTTTTATAACTAGAATCTTGAAAACTTAAAACATGAAAGTTTTAGATCCATGTCTTGTCTTCAAGAATCTTCTTGTTTTACTTTAATTGGAGTTTATATGGAACTGATAAATTAATTACAGTTTTTAGTCTTCTTTGCATGTCTTCTATATTTGACTTGAAATGCGATGACCCAACTTGATAACTTGTTAATATTGTACTTAACTTGAATAACATGATCTCATCTTGATCATCTTGCATAGTTAGATAATAATAATTGTACATCCTATGTACACTTGGCACTAGTACACGCACTCACTTTTATTCCTTCTCACATGCCATGACTTGCCTTTTCTTTCGATTCTTTCTTATATGCTATGATATGTATTGCTATGCCTTTCCGGATTTATTGTACTTTCCAGTGTATACCATGTCTAGAATTTTTGTTATGGTCCGTCGTGGCGCACTCATGTTACATGTCTTCTTTCCTTACTAGATATTCACCCATCGTGGTGCACTCATGTTACATGTCTTCTTTGCTTACTAGATAGTGGTCCGTCATGGCGCACTCATGTTACATGTCTTCTTTGCTTATATGATAGTGACCCGTCGTGGTGCACTCTTGTACATGTCTTTCCTTGCTTACATGCTAGTAGCCTGTCATGGCGCACTCTGTATTTTCTCTGTAGTGGCTCGTCGTAGCGCACTCCTAGCTTCTAGCTTATTATATTTTCTTATTGTAGCTTGTTATAGTACACTTTCTTGTATAGTCCAGTCTTGCGTATCATATATAGGATGGATTCTGAGAAATGCCACACCCATAATCCAATAAGAAAATTAAGTATTAAACAACTAGCTTGATTATCTAGATCATTGGAAGGGGAGAACTTCCCAGTTACCTGCAAGCCCTTTGTCCCGGCTCCAACCTGAAGATTTGGAGCTATCTGTCATGATGAGCACACTTCTAGCACACCGCCGAGTGTTGCACCTTATATATGTCTATAGGGTACATTTGTCTCCTGGGCGATGTACCCACTATTATATGTCTATAGGGTACATTTGTCTCCTGTACGATGTACCAATTATATCTTGGATACATTTGTCTCCTGGGTGATGTATCTACCTTTACTTTTCTTTTGGCATGGATAATTCGGGCAATCTGCAGGACAGATAATTGGATTGGATTTCTCAAACTTGTATATGTTAGTAATTAGGATTATGATAACCCTAATTAGCTAATGTATAAAACTGTACTCATTGCTTGGCCATGATTGTTGTATGGAGTCAAGTCTAGTCTAGTTTTATCTGGGCAGTGTCCGGATGTGTTTATTTTAGTACATTGCTGTTTATGCTTTACTTTTGTCGATAAATGATTAAAGGCTAAGTTCTGTTCAGGAGAAGGGTTACAACCCCGGTCCTTGTTTGGTTTAGGGTTGTAACTTGAGTTCCAGAATAGTTCCTAAGTCATCTTATTATTGTCGTTCTATATAGTTCTTACATGCTCCCATGTCCCAGCTATCTCACATGTACCATTTGTCTTACATGCTCACATATTCATATGTCCTTTTACCTTACATGTCCACAGTTTACATTATGTCACATATTATTTACCCTATGCTCCAGGTTGCTTTGCTTACGACTATACTCTTGCTAGTTCTTCACTTTGTATTACTAGCTTCATGATCATCCATGTATATATAGTTTGGAATGCTTTACTATTTTATGTCTGATGATCATACTTCTTATACTTTGTATATTTTTTGTGATTGAGATACCTAGGATTGCTTGACCTAGGAATGACGGTTGGCTTGTAGTAGTAACCCTCATGTCTTGACAGCTTATACATTATTTAGAGTACTAGAGTACTTTGGTATTACGTAGCTAGCCTAGTCCATCCCTACTTACCAGTATTCTAGTTTGAGGCGTGACATAGGTTTTAGTGGTAGCCCATGCAGGTCTGATTTATCAGATATATGGGGGTTACGGATGTATAGATATCTTAGTCACAATTCTCCTTTATTGATATCATTCGTATTATTCTATATCTCTGATCCTTTGAGCTGATTGTCTTGATCATTGATCTTTTTTGTTCCCTCGATTTGATCCTTGGGTCCTTTAACTTTCAGGGCACTATTATTAATCATTCTGTCACCCCCAGTTTTCAGAAATAGGGGTATTTTTGTCATTTTATATTTTGAATATTTTTAAAATTTATTTTATTATTTATGATATTATTTTGGGTTTGAAATTTATTTTATTATTTATGATATTGTTTTGGGGTTATTTGAGTCGGGTTCGAATTTCAACTCAATCCGACTTGAAACGGGGACCCGGGGGGTAGTTGACTCTAGTGGGACCCACACACTAGTTAGGCATGGCCCACATGATATTAATTTTAGTCCACATGATATTAATTTTTGTTAGTAGTTAGACTAATTATTTATGGATAGGTTTAGTTTAATTAGAGACTTAAAACTAGACTAAATTGACCTCAACCTTTAACCCATTCCTAATTTAAATCAGATTAGTGGAGGGCATTTTGGATTCAAATAGGGGACACCACACCATTTTTGGACAGCCACCTATGGGGGGGATAAGGAGTGAGTCACTCCTTCATTCATTTGTTTTAATCCACTTTCTCTCTTGTTCTTCCCAAATTAATTTAGAGATGAACCTCCATTGATTTCATCTCCAAATCAACCCCTTCTTCCACCAAATCTTCTTCATTTCTCTCTACTCCATGGTTAGAGGGTGCTAGCCAAGTTTGGGAGGATTCGGAGCTCGTTCGTGTCCTTTTAGAATCTCTACGTGTCGGTGTCGTTGGAAGGATTTTCTTTGAATCTCTCTCCCGGAAGGTATAATCTCTCCTCTAATCCATCTACATGCATATAGAAATATTTTGAACCCATAGAAATGACCCCATGGTTGTATCTCCATTTGTGTCATTTCGTGTCCATTTGGAGGTCATAGGAGTGTCCTTGTGTGTTGTAGTTGTGTCTATGTGGAAAACCCCAAATTTGGACACACTATGTGTTGTTGTTATGTATGAATGAATTATTACATTTAATCTCTATTTTTGTATTGGAGATGTGTTCTATAGTGTCTATATATATTAGTGTAGAGAGTGAGTTCTTGATATATTATGTTATATACTTGTGTTTCTTTTGTCTCAAGCTACCTAAATTCGTCATAATATTTATCCACATTTTTAGTAGCAATAGCAACTTAAAATGTCAAACTTTTAGCTTAAACTCTTATTTATCTTCCATTTTTTTAAAAGCATCGTATCGAAGTTAGCTTTCCAAATATATATATTTTAAAAGTCAAATTCGTTCTGAAACTTTCTGTAAAATTATTTGAGTGTCAGCTGTACAAAAGACGAACACGTTTCGGTGTTTTTGCGATTCCGGGAGCTTCCGGACACGAAAATACGATCCGTTTAAAGTTTCGGAAAGCTAACACAAAGATCTATAACATACTTTAATCCTAGAATTTATTGAATGCTTAATTTGTACAGTATTGATTTTAAGTAGAAGATTACTATACGACATATGCATTTTGTGTATCCTTGTATGTACAAATACGTATGTATGCATGTGTATATATATATATATATGTGTGTGTT
Source organism: Iris pallida (assembly GCA_029216955.1). NCBI lineage: Eukaryota > Viridiplantae > Streptophyta > Magnoliopsida > Asparagales > Iridaceae > Iris > Iris pallida. The sequence goes on from JANAVB010001799.1 coordinate 12,635,046, forward strand.
GTGTGTGTGTGTGTGTTAGGAGAATGTAATATAATATAGAGTATGCATAAATGATATAATGTATGAAAGTATATAATGTATTCAAATATGTATGTATAGGTGCATGAATGAATGGATAAAATGTAAGCATGTGGGTAATGCAGGTATTGAAACATGTATGCAATCATCCATATGTAAGTAAGTAACGTAATCAAGTATGAATGTATGCTATATATGAATGCCAACATGATAGGAATGTATGATGCCATATTAGCACTTAGCACCATGTTCATATGTTAAAACCCCCTTCTACATGTTGACAGTAACCCCAAGCATGAATACACATAAAACCTACTTACTGTATGAGTAAACCCTTTAATGTATAAATAAAACCTTTTGTTATGATTAACACCCACACACACACATGCTAAACCTATGCTTTACATGTTATTTCTTCTATGTGACACAATGAACCCTTGCTAAATGTTATCCTTCTAACATAACCCCCTCACACTGGAACACATTGTACTGCTATGTACACATTGCCATATCTACATTCATGTATCACTCACTCCTCGTCTTTATGCACCTTGCATGTAATAAAAATATATATGAGTACATATATAATGTGTGTTTGATAACTTGTGTAGCTTTGTGATTTTGTGTGAGTGTTAGTCTAGGCTTGGTTAGGCCTAATGAGACTTGTTAGTTAGCTTTAGACCTAGTACTGCCTAGTTAACCTAGTTTGACTAGTACGGTTGACCAGAGTTGACCAAGAGTTAACTTTGACCTAGAATGACCTAGAATCATGTAGAATGCATAGTAGAGCTTTATTTTAGCATTTTGGACTTGTTGTGACTTGTGCTGTTCTAAATAGGAGCCAGACACCTCTCCTCGGACAGTACATTTCCTTTGGACATTCAGATAGCAGGCGAGTACATTCTCTGATCGTTTCATACTTGTCACGACTTATATTCTTGCTCTAGATTACTTTTACTTGATGCTGTCACGTTATCATCACAGATTGGTCCTATATGGATCTCTTCTTGGGATGTTATCCCCCTTAGCGGGCGCATCGGATACTTTATGACATGTGTTTCATGTACATCATGTATTCCTTGCTTCTGCGTTATTCATGTACACTCATGTTCTCTCATGTTCTTTCATGTACGTTCATGTACTCTCATGTTCATTCATGTACGCTCATGTTTCCTCATGTGTTTTCCTGTGTAACCAAAATATCATGTACGTAACGTAACTTGACTAGATCCTTGTATATTGATTGTGGGTAGGGTGAGTATAAATGGTCATGTGATTTACCCATCATGTTTACTCTGTTACTTTTCATGTGTTATCATGTACAACACAGCCTTCTTGGCTAGTGTCCCTCATGTTCACTCATGTACATCATGTTCAACCTAAGCCAATTACATGCCATCTCGTACTCTAAATCACTAGTCACTTACAGTTCTTACTTATCATGTATATATTTTCATTTATCAAATATCGCTCATGTTTTCATGTACATCTTCTTACAGCATTTCATGTATCTTACTCTATTGTTTGCTTTATATTTTCTGCCATGATATGAACTACATGAGATGTAATGTGCTTGCTCCTGTCCTGACTGTACCTGTTGATAAATTTTACAGATAGCCTGGAGGTTGCCTGCTAGCCTAGAGGAGACACAGTAGAGGTTGTATAGATAGCTAGGGTTTTACTCATAGTTTATTTCCAGTTGTCTTGAGTTGTATTTATGGATTACTGTATTTGAGCTTTGAGATGTATTTATGGGTTTGTGTATCTTAGACACTAGACTTCTATCTAGCTGTATCTCGTTTGGATTTCATGTTTATCTATCTTTATCATGCTCTACCTTAGATGTGATTGAGACTGTATCTGCTATGTCACCCCCCATTCGGGAAGTATAAACTGCTTAGCATTATATTGTTAGATGTTGTGACCTAGGACAGTATTCTACCGCCGATACTGCGGCGTAGGCTGGGCACTGTTACGTACTCGTACCCTCACGGTGGGTGCGGTAGTGACACGTTTTTAGTGGTGGCCCATGCAGGTCGAGTTTGTGTAGTGGTATTCGAACTAGAGTACCACTACAGCCTGCAGTAGGATTAGGATATATTTTGAAGGTACTCAATCACAGTTAGGATCCCTTGAGAGATTCCTGGGACGACCCTTGAGAATCCTATTTTAACTTCGATTTGAAAACTCTCTTCCCTTGATTTGATTTATCTTTACTTTCTGTTGTTGAATTTGATTTTGATGGATTATTGTTGAATTGAGTTTGTATTTATTGATTTTGATAGAAGATTGTTGAATTTTGAATCTTGATGTTCGTTGATAAATTTGATTTTTGGGTATTCATTGTTGATTTAATTTAATTTTTGTCAAGATGAAAATTATATGGGCTAGGTCAATAAGTTGTGGAATCTAGTCTTCTATAGTCACATTAGCCAGCATGGTGAGGACATATAGTCTGATTTTGGATATATTTTCGGGTGTGGGAATTTAAGATTTTCGCAGCCAAGCTAGCGGCATCGCGAAAATGTTAAATACCATGATTCTAGATGTATGTGCCTAAGTCGAGGACTCTGTGATTATCGTAGCCTTTCTTACTAGTATGACGAGGATTTAGAGCACCATGATTTTGGATAGATGCATATAATTATCAGATTGTACCTTAAATGCTTTTGAACATGTTTTCACTACTTTGTTCAGTCTTTCAAAAAAAATAGGAAATTTTTGTTTTGTTTTGTTTCTCATTATTTAACTTAGTAGTAGCTTTGGCTGTTGTTATAAACCTTGTGTGACTTCTTACTATGAATTTCTTCTTAATATAATGAATCGATAATTTTGCTAGACCTTATCTTGGATTTCATATTATAGCTATGATTTCAAAATGGTTCTTCCTTTAAACAGATAAGCAGAATAGATTTTATTGTTATTTCTTCTTGCTATTATTATTTTATTAAATAATGATAATAATAATAAAACTGTCTTGATTTCACCAATTACCTACTTGCAATCTTGGTAGGAATCTAAATGTTAGTCTTAACGTAGAATTTGATTTTTATATTGGGACATGAGAATATATGACTATATATATAGCAGACACTTGCCTGATACGTATGCATGCTACACTTTGAATCCTAACCTATCTAAATACATATTAATATGTTGTTGATGTTTAAATTTTAAAACCCTAATATTTCTAGTTCTCTGCTTTTCCAGCTTAAATTCATAATTTAAATATAAATTTTATGTTATTAGTAATGTTAATATCACTGCACATGCATGTTATACATAGGGTTTCAATTCAAAAAAAATTGGTTGAGTTATGTTTGAATTTGTCAAATCTGAGACTGTGTGCATATTAACCCTTAATACTGGATTCTAAGTGATTAGTTCAATTTGCTGTTTTTTTGAATATAATATTTTGAGCTATATACATTGTGGTATGTAGGGATATAAATTTAGGTTTCATATTCTTACATGTTAGGTTGTGATAAACATTGGGTTGGTTGATGTTCAAATTTCTGTAATATCCTAAAACTGAATACATGTTAACATTTTCACATTGATTTCCAATGTTTAGTTCAATTTCAGATTTAACATGTAATATTGAACTGTATGCGTAAATAAATGTATTGATAGTATGTTAGGGTTTCATTTCTATCATGTTAGAATGTATTGGGAGCATTGAGATTGGTTGTGATGTTTCAAACCCCTAAAATCTGAAACTGCATTATGTTAATATTGCACTGGTTTAAATGTTAGCTTATTTTCAGATTTGTATGTAAATGCTGAACTAAAACTGGATTTAACCTTTCAATACTAAGCTATAACCCTGTATAAGGATACGTATCAGTTTTTATTTACAAATGTTTGATGTGCCTCAAAGAGATTTTTTTATTGCTGATTTTTTTGAAAAGTATTTGAATGAGATTATTTTCTGCAGGTGTTTCCTGTGATTGCTTTGTTTTAATTTCGAGGACAAAATTTTTTAAGGTGGATAGATTTCTCACCCCCAGTTTTCAAAAACAGGGGTATTTTGTCATTTTACATTTTTGAATATTTTTAAAATTTATTTTATTATTTATGATATTATTTGGGGTTGAAATTTATTTTATTATTTATGATATTGTTTTGGGGTTATTTGAGTCGGGTTCGAATTTCAACTCAATCCGACTTGAAACAGGAACCCGGGGGGGTAGTTTGAACTCTAGTGGGACCCACACACTAGTTAGGCATGGCCCACATGATATTAATTTTAGTCCACATGATATTAATTTTTGTTAGTAGTTAGACTAATTATTTATGGATAGGTTTAGTTTAATTAGAGACTTAAAACTAGACTAAATTGACCTCAACCTTTAACCCATTACTAATTTAAATCAAATAGATTAGTGGAGGGCATTTTAGGATATTCAAATAGGGGACACCACACCATTTTTGGGCAGCCACCTATGGGGGGGATAAGGAGTGAGTCACTCCTTCATTCATTTGTTTTCATCCACTTTCTCTCTCTTGTTCTTCCCCAAATTAATTTAGAGATGAACCTCCATTGATTTCATCTCCAAATCAACCCCTTCTTCTACCAAATCTTCTTCATTTCTCCTCTACTCCATGGTTAGAGGGTGCTAGCCAAGTTTGGGAGGATTCGGAGCTCGTTCGTGTCCTTTTAGAATCACTACGTGTCGGTGTCGTGTTGGAAGGATTTTCCTTTGAATCTCTCTCCCGGAAGGTATAATCTCTCCTCTAATCCATCACTACATGCATATAGAAATATTTTGAACCCATAGGAATGACCCCCATGGTTGTATCTCCATTTGTGTCCTTTTCGTGTCCATTTGGAGGTCATAGGAGTGTCCTTTGTGTTGTAGTTGTGTCCATGTGGGAAAACTCCAAATTTGGACACACTATGTGTTGTTGTTATGTATGAATGAATTATTACATGTTTAATCTCATATTTTTGTATTGGAGATGTGTTCTATAGTGTCTCACATATATATATTAGTGTAGAGAGTGAGTTCTTGATATATTATGTTATATACTTGTGTTTCTTTTGTCTCAAGCTACCTAAATTCGTCATAATATTTATCCACGTTTTTAGTAGCAATAGCAACTTAGAAATGTCATAAATTTTAGCTTAAAACTCTTATTTATCTTTCCAAAAATATATTTTAATAAGCCAAATTCGTTCTGAAACTTTCTGTAAAATTATTTGAGTGTCAGCTGTACGAAAGACGAACGCGTTTCGGTGTTTTTTGCGATTCCGGGAGCTTCCAGACACGAAAATGCTATCCGTTTAAAGTTTCAGAAAGCTAACACAAAGATCTATAATATACTTTAATCCTAGAATTTATTGAATGCTTAATTTGTACAGTATTGATTTTAAGTAGAAGATTACTATACGACATATGCATTTTGTGTATCCTTGTATGTACAAATACGTATGTATGCATGTGTATATATATATATATATATATATATATATGTGTATGTGTGTGTGTGTATGTGTTAAGAGAATGCAATATAAAAAAAAAATAAAATATATATGTGTGTATGTGTGTGTGTGTGTGTGTTAAGAGAATGCAATATAATATAGAGTATGCATAAATGATATAATGTATGAAAGTATATAATGTATTCAAATATGTATGTATAGGTGCATGAATGAATGGATGAAATGTAAGCATGTGGGTAATGCAAGGTATTGAAACATGTATGCAAGCATCCATATGTAAGTAAGTAACGTAATCAAGTATGAATGTATGCTATATATGAATGCCAACATGATAGGAATGTATGATGCCATATTAGCACTTAGCACCATGTTCATATGTTAAAACCCCCTTCTACATGTTGACAGTAACCCCAAGCATGAATACACATAAAACCTACTTACTGTTATGAGTAAACCCTTTGATGTATAAATAAAACCTTTTGTTATGATTAACACCCACACACACACATGCTAAACCTATGCTTTACATGTTATTTCTTCTATGTGACACAATGAACCCTTGCTATATGTTATCCTTCTAACATAACCCCCTCACACTTGAACACATTGTACTGCTATGTACACATTGCCATATCCACATTCATGTATCACTCACTCCTTGTCTTTATGCACCTTGCTTGTAATAAAAATATATATGAATACATATATAATGTGTGTTTGATAACTTGTGTAGCTTTGTGATTTTGTGTGAGTGTTAGTCTAGGCTTGGTTAGGCCTAATGAGACTTGTTAGTCTAGGTTTAGACCTAGTACTGCCTAGTTAACCTAGTTTGACTAGTACGGTTGACCAGAGTTGACCAAGAGTTGACTTTGACCTAGAATGACCTAGAATCATGTAGAATGCATAGTAGAGCTTTATTTTACCATTTTGGACTTGTTGTGACTTGTGCTGTTATAAATAGGAGCCAGACACCTCTCCTCGGACAGTACATTTCCTTTGGACATTCAGATAGCAGGCGAGTACATTCTGTGATCGTTTCATACTTGTCACGACTTATATTCTCGCTCTATATTACTTTTACTTGATGCTGTCACGTTATCATCACGGATTGGTACTATATGGATCTCTTCTTGGGATGTTATCCTCCTTAGCGGGCGCATCGGATACTTTATGACATGTGTTTCATGTACATCATGTATTCTTTGCTTCTGCGTTATTCATGTACACTCATGTTCTCTCATGTTCTTTCATGTACGTTATGTACTCTCATGTTCTTTCATGTACGCTCATGTTTCTTCATGTATTTCCTGTGTAACCAAAACATCATGTACGTAACGTAACTTGACTAGATCCTTGTGTATTGATTGTCGGTAGGGGTGAGTATAAATGGTCATGTGATTTACCCATCATGTTCACTCTGTTACTTTTCATGTGTTATCATGTACAACACAGCCTTCTTGGCTAGTGTCCCTCATGTTCACTCATGTACATCATGTTCAACCTAAGCCAATTACATGCCATCTCGTACTCTAAATCACTAGTCACTTACAGTTCTTACTTATCATGTATATATTTTAGTTATCAAATATCTCTCATGTTTTCATGTACATCTTCTTACATCGTTTCATGTATCTTACTCTATTGCTTGCTTTATATTTCCTGCCATGATATGAACTGCATGAGATGTACTGTGCTCGCTCCTGTCCTGACTGGACCTGTTGATAAATTTTACAGATAGCCTGGAGGTTGCCTGCTAGCCTAGAAAGACACAGTAGAGGTTGTATAGATAGCTAGGGTTTTGCTCATAGTTTATTTCCAGTTGTCTTGAGTTATATTTATGGATTACTGTATTTGAGCTTTGAGATGTATTTCTGGGTTTGTGTATCTTAGACACTTAGACTTCTATCTGCTAGTATCTCTTTTGGATTTCATATTTTATCTATCTTTATCATGCTCTACCTTAGATGTGATTGAGACTGTATCTGCTATGTTACCCCCATTCGGGGAGTATAAACTTCTTAGCATTATATTGTTAGATGTTGTGACCTAGGACAACAGTTCTACCGCCGATACTGTGGCGTAGGTTGGGTGCTATTACGTACTCGTACCCTCACGGTGGGTGCGGGTCGTGACATATTTCGATCATCTTATTTGGGTTCAGCCAATGGCAGGTCAGTAATCTTCTAGTTAGGACCAATTTTGGAGGATCAGTCTCAACATTCAGGAGCAGGGTCAAGAGTCGACCCGAGGGAAATGATGTCCGTCCATCTTGTTCATCCAGCTGTGCCCGTGCAGTTAGTATTTCCAGTTCATCCAGAGTCTCATCAATCAGTACCAGTGACAGATCATTATCCAGATGAGGCATCGCTAGAGTGAGGGCATTCTGTATCACCAGTACAGTCAACAGTCCGAGAAGAGGTAGTATCAGATCATCCTGATGTGCATGCATTCCTAGGGATCATGAAGGATATGATGGAGTCACAACAACAACGAGATCTCGTTCTACCAATAGAGTATTCAGATGTTGATAGAGCATAGTAGACAAGGAATGCCAGAGTTATTTTAAGCCGAGGACCTACAGCCAGAAGGAGTACATATTGGAGCTAGGCAGTACCAGTCATCTAGTCAGTCAGCATATCGAGTCTGACCTACCATGAGCCAGTACGAGAGTACGGGCATATAGCCAGGAGGACTACAACCAGAACTGAGGGTCGTAAGAGGTACCATGCACCCGTGTCAGACTTTTTATCTTGACATCCCTTACCGGTACCAGCATACCAACATCCATACCAGCACCAGGAGTTACCAGTCGTATGTTCCTTCTGTGGGAGGGAAGGCCACACTCATTTTACTTGTCGAAGGGCCAACTTTCTATGATTGTCATACGGATCACCAGACCACATGATAGGGATTTGTCCTCGGAAGGAGTTCAGTTGGATCTTCATCCTTCTAGCCTACAGTTAGCACTTGCCCCTATCCGACATCCCGAGGATGACCAGCTACACCAGATGTACCACCTCAATCCTTTCAGTCGTATCAGTCATCCCCAGTAGTGGATGAGCATTTAGGCCAATACTAGATGTTCAGCTATTGGTACAGTATCCTCCGCCATCGCGAGCTCAGAGGATCAGACAGCTCAGAGCACGATTGAATGTGCAGTCTCAGAGGAAGCTCTAGTATCGGCATGAAGGTAGTACCTTAGGAGTCTCAGGTACCATCTTTATGGTCTTTTTGCATTTATGTGCTTTTGGTTTATCCTTCAGTAGCCGGCCAGGTAGTGGCAGTATATCTTGGGTTCTTGTCGGCGACCTTGTAATTCGCCTATATCAGGGGTACAACGGTCGGCTTGACTTATTTGGTGAGTGAATACGAGTTTCTCGTCTCTCTTCTGTCTTCTTATCTTGGGATGCATGCTACCTACCACATGTCTCGACTACAAAGATACGTCCTAGGTAGAGTTATATCTTAGACTAAGTCATTGGTACCGATTTACTTTGAGATTTGACCTTTATCTATTTTTGGAGTCAGCGTAGGCCAGTGAGGACGTTGGTCCCTACTCAACTGACTCAGGAGACATATTTATTCATATGCCTCCAGCCCTTCTTGATTGTGCTTGTGTTATTGTATACATTTATTTATATTACTATTGCCTTCATTTATTGCTTACGCATTTATTTATATTAATGTTGTCTTCATTTACTTATATGCCATTCTTTGTGTTATTGAGATAGTTGTATTTTCTTGAATTTTGTTTTGGTTATCATACTCGACTAGCTTTAGAAATTTCGAGGACGAAATTTTTCAAAGGATAGGAGAGTTGTGAGACTCGTCTCACAATATCGGTATTTATAGACGGATACGTATTTTGTACTGTATTTCATATTTTTTTGGTTTTCGGAGCACTTTAAAATTTTCCAACTTATAGATTTTTCCTTGACCGGCATACTGCGAGTATACCAGTGTATACCGACGGCATGCCTGTCACTCCCATTTTCGATTATACGTATTTTCAGTATACGTGTATGAAATTCTGACATTTGTCAAGTGACCCGTATTTTGACTTGTCTTTCTTAGCCTTGACTTGGTTTAATCTTGACTTGGTTTAGTTTGGTTTGGTTCAACTTGGCTTGGGCTTGGTTTGGTTTGGTTTAGTTTGGTTCGAGATGAGAGGGTTTTATACAAAACCCAATTCCTCTCTCTCCTCCATTATTTCATTTCCTTTCATCTTCTTCCTTTTCATTTTCTCCCCCAACCCTAGGCAAGTACATATTGCCAAATCTTGAACAATGTTATTTTTGATTGTTCTATTCTCTTCCTTTCATGATTCTAAGCAGCTTTAGAACTTGGAGTTTTCGATTTTGATGGTTATATTTTGTGGATCTAAGTTTTAAGATTCTTCTTATTTTTCTTGGTTTTGATCTCTAAAAACTTGGAATTTCCAAAAACTAGTGGTTCCATGTTGTCGATAATTAGATTTCATACACTTTTGGCCTTTATTTCGCTGATTTCGAGTTCGGGTGAGGAAGTTATGGCCTATGGCAAGTTTTTGGAACTTTCATGGCTGAACTTGCTGTTTGGGGACGACGACCCCTATACGCCGAAACCCCCATACGCCCGGGAGGCCATACGCTGTGAAGTCCAGACAACGCATCCTTTGACTCCGAACGCGCCTATGCACATGTACTGACGAAGCAACGTGAGTTTTTCTATGCGCTGATGTACAGGAATTCCAATGCGCTGATGTACAGGAATTCCAATGCACTGATGTGCAGGAATTTCCATGCGCGAATGTGCAGGAATTTCTCATGCACAGACTGTGCAAGAATTTTTCATGCGCTGATTGTGCAGGAATTCCTATGCGTTGATGTACAGGAATTCCCATACGCGGATGTGCAAGAATTTCTCATGCACAGATGAGCATGAATTTCTCATGCGCTGATGTGCAGGAATACCCATGCACGGATGTGCAGGAATTTCCCATGTGCGTATGTGCAAGAATTTACCATATGCGGATGTGCAAGAATTTCTATGTGTTGATTTGCCCAGAATTGTCCATGCGCCGGAATTACTGTTTTTGGCTATTTTTGCATGTTTTAGCTGTTTTGTAGCTAGAATCTTGAAAAACTCAAAACATGAAAGTTGTAGATCCTTGTCTTGGCTTCAAGAATCTTCTTGTTTTACTTTAATTGGAGTTTATATGCAACTGATAATTTTAATTACAGTTTTTGATCTTCTTTGCATGTCTTCTATATTTGACCTAAAATGCGATGACCCAACTTGATAACTTGTTAATATTGTACTTAACTTGAACATGACAACATGATCTCATCTTGATCATCTTACATAGTTAGATAATAATTGTACAGCCTATATACAGTTGGCACTAGCACACGTACTCACTTTTATTCCTTCTCACATGCCATGACATGTCTTTTCTTTCTTATATGCTATGATACGTATTGCCATGCCTTTCCAGATTTATTGTACTTTGCAGTCTATGCCATGTCCAGAATTTCTTGTTGTGGCCCGTCGTGGTGCACTTATGTTATTTGTCTTCTTTGCTTACTGGATAGTAGCCCGTCGTGGCGCACTCATGTTATATGTCTTCTTTGCTTACTAGATAGTGGCCCGTCGTAGCGCACTCATTTTACATGTCTTTTTTGCTTACTAGATAGTGGTCCGTCGTGGCGCACTCATGTTACATGTCTTCTTGCTTATATGATAGTGACCCATCGTGGTGCAATCTTGTACATGTCTTTCCTTGCTTATATGATAGTGGCCTGTCATGGTGCACTTCATATTTTTTTTGTAGTGGCTCGTCGTAGCGCCCTCCTACCTTCCAGCTTATTATAATTTCTTGTTGTGGCTTATTATAATGCACTTTCTTCTATTGTCTTGTCTTGCATATCATGTCTATGATGGATTCTGCGGAATGTCACACCCAGAATCCAACAAGAAAATATTAAGGACTAAACTACTAGCTTGATTATCTAGATCATTAGGAGGGAAGAATTTCCCAGTTACCTGCTAGCCCTTTGTCCTGGCCCCAACCTGAATGGATTTGGAGCTATCTGTCATGATTAGCATACTTCCAGCGCACCGCCGAGTGTTGCATCTTATATATGTCTATAGGGTACATTTGTCTCCCGGGCGATGTAACCACTATTATATGTCTATAGGGTACATTTGTCTCCTGAGCGATGTACAACTAATATATCTTGGATACATTTGTCTCCTGGGCTATGTATCCACCTTTACTTTTCTTTTGGCCTGGATAATTTAGGCAGTCTGCAGGGCAGTTAACTGGATTAGATTTCTCAAACTTGCATATATTAGTAATTAGGATTGTGATAACCCAAGTTGGCTAATATATAAAGTCCGTACTCATTGCTTGGCCGTGATTTTTGAATGGAGTCCAGTCTAGTTTAGTTTTGTCTAGGTAGTGTCCGGATGTGTTTATTTTGGTATATTATTGTTTATGCTTTACTTTTGTCGATAAATGATTAAAGGCTAAGTTTTGTTCAGGAGAAGGGTTACAACCTCGATCCTTGTTTGGCTTATGGGTTGTAACTTGAGTTCCGGAATAATTCCTCAGTCATCTAATTATTGTCGTTCTATATAGTTCATCGGAATAGTTCCTAAGTCATCTCATTATTGTCGTTCTTTATAATTCTCATATGCTCCCATGTCCCAGTTATCTCACATGCTCACATGTACCATTTCTCTTACATACTCACATGTTCAGTTTATCTCACATGTTCATATGTCCTTTTACCTTACATGTCCACAGTTTATATTATGTCACATGTTATTTAACCTATGCACCAGGTTGTTTTGCTTATTATCTTTTCCATTCTCTATATGAGTGCATTGGTAGTGCACGAGTCTCGATCAACATTTGCTTATTTCTGTCTATAACCGTTGCTATGTTAGTTACTGCTGGTTTTAATTCATATGTTTGGCTTTCTTTGTTGTACTTGCTATTGGGGGTCTGACCCCACTGGTTTTGTTTGTCCAGATCTGATAGAGGAGCCCAGAGCATCTTCCATACCATCTACTCGACGGTGACTACCCGGAGCACCAGAGTACCTTAGTAGGTTTTCTATTTTATTCTCCCACTAGTTATGTACATTATTCTTTTGTGGCGTTTAGCCTTCGAGCACATGTTTAGCTCGTGTTTTGGATCTTGACATTTAGCCTACAGGCCTAAACATGATGTACGTATTTTAGACTATAGCTAGAGCTTATCATGTACGACTATTACTCTTGCTAGTTTTTCACTTTGCATTACTAGCTTCATGATCATCCATATATATATATATAGTTTGGGACGCTTTACTATTTTATGTTTGATGATCATACTTCTTGTACTTTGCATATTTTCTGTGATTGAGATACCTAGGATTGCTTGACCTATGATTGACTGTTGGCTTGTAGTAGTAACCCCCATGTCTTGACAGCTTATACGTTATTTCAGAGTACTGGAGTACTTTGGTATTACGTAGCTGGCCTTGGTCCGTCCCTACTTACCAGTATTCTGGTTTTGGGGTGACATAGGTTTTAGTGGTGGCCCATGCAGGCCTAATTTATCAGATATGTGGGGGTTACTGATGTATAGATATCTCAGTCACAATTCTCCTTTATTGATATCCTTCGTATTATTCTATATCTCCAATCCTTTGACCTGATATCAGCCTTGATCGTTGATCTTTTCTGTTATCTCGATTTGATCCTTGTGTCCTTTAACTTTCAGGGGCACTATTCTTAATCCTTCCGATCATCTTGTTTGGCTTCTGCCGATGGCTGGTCAGCAATCTTTTGTTAGGCCAATTTTGGAGGATCAGTCTCAACATTCAGGAACAGGGTCAAAAGTCGACCCGACGGTAATGATGTTTGTCCATCTCGTTCAGCCAGTTGTGTCCGTGTAGTTAGTATTTCCAGTTCAGCCAAAGCTCATCAATCAGTATCAGTGATAGATTATTATCCAGATGAGGCATCGCCAGAGTGAGGGAATTCTATATCACCAGTACAGTCAACAGTCCGAGAAGAGGTAGTATCAGATCATCCCGATGTACATGCATTCCTAGGGATCATGACGGATATGATGGAGTCACAACAACAACAAGATCTCGTTCTCCAGTAGAGTATTCAGATGTTGATAGAGCATAGTAGGCAAGGAATGCCAGAGGTATTTCAAGCCGAGGACCGGCAGCCAGAAGGAGTACATATTGGAGCCAGGCAGTACCAGTCATCTAGTCAGTCACCATATCGAGTTTGACCTACCGTAGAGGCAGTACGAGAGCATGGGCATATATGCAGGAGGACTACGACCATAACTGAGGGTCATAAGAGGTACCATGCACCCGTGTCAGGCTTTTCACCTCGACATCCCTCACCAGTACCAGCATACCAACATCCATACTAGCACCATGAGTTACCAGTTGTATGTTCCTTCTATGGAAGGGGAGGGCACACTCATCTTAATTGTCGAAGGGCCAAATTTTTATGTTTGTCATGCGGTTCACAGACCACATGATAGAAATTTGTCCTCGGAGGAGTTCAGCTGGATCTCAATCCTTCCAGCGTACAGTTATCTAGTTGGAGGTGCCAATACCAGTTCAGCAGAGGCGAGCTCAGAGGCCTTTATCGATGCAGTCCTATGTATTCCAGTAGGTGGGGTCTCAATAGTATATGCAGGTCCAGGCTCAGAGGCAAAGAGAACAACAGTATCAGGCGGAACAAGAAGCATGTACCTATTATGGCAAGATATGGCATCTCAGATCAGTTTGTCGGGCGGCCAATAGGCGATGCTTCCGTTGTTGAGCAGAGGACCATTCATTTAGCACCTACCACTATCTGACCAGCTACACCAGATGTACCACCTCAGTCCTTTCAGTCGCATCAGTCATCACCCCAGTAGTGGATGAGTAGTTAGGCCAATACTAGATGTTCAGCCATTGGCAATGTATCCTCTACCATTGCGAGCTCAGAGGGTCAGGCAGCTTAGAGCGCGATTGAATACGCAGTCTCAGGGGCAGCTCTAGTATCGACATGAAGGTAGTACCTTGGGAGTCTCAGGTACCATCTTTATGGTCTTCTTGCAGTTATGTCCTTTTGGTTTATCCTTCTGCAGTCGGCCAGGTAGTGGCAGTATATCTTGGGTTCTTGTCGGCGATCTTGTAATCCTCCTATATCGGGGGCAAAACGGTCGGCTTGACTTATTCGGTGATTGAATACGAGTTCCTTATCTCACTCTTCTGTCTTTGTATCTTAGGATGCATGATACCTATCACATGTCTCGACTATGAAGATACGTCCTAGGTAGAGTTATATCTTAGACTAAGTCATTTGTACCGACTTTCTTTGAGATTTGACCTTTATCTGTTTTTGGAGTCAGTGTAGGCCACCGAGAACATTTGTTCCTACTCAGTTGACTCAGGAGTCATTTATTCATATGCCTCCAGTCCTTCTTGATTGTGCTTGTGTTATTGCTTACGTATTTATTTATATTACTATTGCCTTCATTTATTTCTTACACATTTATTTATATTACTGTTGTCTTCATTCACTTATATGCAATGCTTTGTTTTATTGAGATAGTTGTATTTTCTTGAGTTTTTGTTTTGGTTATCATGCTCGACTAGCTTTAGGAAATTCTGATGATGAAATTTTTCTAAGGATGGGAGAGTTGTGAGACTCGTCTCACAATATCCGTATGTATATACGGATATATATATTTTGTACTGTATTTCATATTTTCTTAGTTTTCGGAACGCTTTAAATTTTTCCAACTTATAGATTTTCCCCTTGACCGGCATAACGCCAGTATACCAGTGTATACTGATGGCATGCATGTCACTCCCATTTTCGGTTATACATATTTTCAGTATACGTGTACAGAATTCTGACATTTATCAGGTGACCCGTATTTTGATTTGTCTTTCTTAGCCTTGACTTGGTTTAGTCTTGACTTAGTTTAGTTTGGTTTGGTTCAACTTGGCTTGGGCTTTGTTTGGTTTAGTTTGGTTTGAGATGAGAGGGTTTTGTATAAAACCCAACTCCTCTCTCTCCTCCATTAATTCGTTTCCTTTCATTTTCTTCCTCTTCATTTTCTGCTCCAACCCTAGGCAGGTAAATCTTGCCAAATCTTGAACAATGTTATTTTTGTTTGTTCTATTCTCTTCCTTTCATGATTCTAAGCATCTTTAGAACTTGGAGTTTTCGGTTTTGATGGTTATATTTTTGTGGATCTAAGTTTTAAGCTTATTCTTGTTTTTCTTGGTTTTGATCTCTAAAAACTTGATATTTCCGAAAAATAGTGGTTCCATGTTGTAGGGAATTTGATTTAATACAGTTTTGGCCTTTATATCACTTGATTTCGAGTTCGGGTAAGGAAGTTATGGCCATGGCAAGTTTTTGGAACTTTCATCGCTGAACATGATGTTCGGGTTGAGTTGTGGGTTTAAACCAATCATTAATTAATTATACTTAAGGAAAAAAAAGGTTTTACAACATACTTCCGTAGTTGAGAAACATGAAAGATATTATGGACTTCAGCTAATGCCGGTGGTAACAAGATTTTATAGGCAATTGGGCCAACTTGCTTAAGGATTTCGAACGGACCACCAAATCTCGAATATAGCTTTCCTTTCGCACCGAATCGCATAACTCCGTGCATCGGTGATACTTTCAAAAATATATTATCGCCCACCATGAATTCTAACGATTGTCGATGAGTATCCGCATAACTGATCTACCGACTTTGTGCCACGAGTAACTTCTCTTGAATCATACGAACCTTCTCGATGGCCTGTTCCACCATTCTTGGACCAAGTACCTACTGTTCGCCGACTTCATCTAAAAAAATCGGAGACCGACATTTCTGTACGTATAATGCTTTATATGGAGCCATCGATATACTCGACTAGTAACTGTTATTATTGGCAAATTTTGCTAGCAAAAAATGAGTATCCCAATTTGTTTTCAGATCTATTACGCAACTCCGTAACATGTCCTCAAGAATCTGGTTTACCCTCTCAGTCTGGCCATCAGTTTGTAGATGGTATGCAGAACTGAATTTCAATTGTGTTCCCATAGCCGAGTGTAAGCTGCACCAAAACTGTGATACAAATCTTTTATCCCGATTCAACACTATTTATGCTGGCATACCATGTAATCAGACATTTTCATCCAAGTATAGCTGGGCTAAACGATCGATGCTCTAAGAAATTTTGATTGCGATTAAATGTACCGACTTGGATTATCGATCAACGATGACCCAATTCATGTCATTCTTCCATTGCATCTTTGGCAAGCCAACTATAAAATATATTATTATATGATCCCATTTCCATTCTAGTATTATGAGGTTCTGCATCTCCCCGCCAGGCCTTTGATGCTCCGCCTTGACTCACTGACCAGCCAAACATCGCGAGACAAAGAGGGCAACATCTTTTTTTATTTCGTGCCCCTAAAAAGTCGTACGAAAATCTTTATACATTTTTGTACTTTTGGGTGCAACAAATACTTAGCATAATGAGCCTCTGTCAAGATTTCTTTTCGGAGTTCTTCATCCTTCCGAATACATAGCTCCCCTTGTAGTCGCAACGAGCTATCCCCGTGCCTGGTGAAGTCACCTGCTTCACCCTTTTCCATTATTTTGCTAATCTTTAGCAAGAATTCATTTGTCTTCTGTGCAATCTTATTTCTTTCCAACAAACTCGGCTCAAGTTGAAGTTGAGCCAACTTTGCATTTCGGCCATGAATTATGCGCTCAATTCCTACGCTCTCTGTAGAAGCATGGAATTTCAGGCGCATCTAAGGCCAGAACTCCTATGCGCCCTAACTCTCATTCGCCAAAAATCAACGTGCGCCAGGAAACAGAACACTTGGCACAGCTAAAAAAAACAAAGAAGTAGAGACATAAAAATGGGGCTTTTATTTCATATGAAAGTGTATTACATATCTAAAAACTCTTTTACAAAGGAGAATTCTTTTACAAAGAGAAAGAAAATCCTAAAAGCTATAGCCAGGCGTATCACTTCAACATATAGCCAGGCGCATCGCTCAAGTGCTACAGTCTGGCGCATCATTCCAGCATCTCAGCGTAGGCACATCTCCATGCAAAGTCGGAGCGAATCACTTCCTCATCAGCATGCGGGCACTCTAACAGGAGGAGCGGCTCTTCTATCCTAACCAAATTGGGGCATAATAACCCCGACCTGCGGCTCTTCTAGCATAACAAAAATCACGACCGCCCCCGATCTTTGGATGCAACAGGCACCTTCAGCCTGTGTCGGGACACGACGATCCCGATAATTGGATGCAACAGGCACTTTCACAGGCTTGTACAAAAATAGGGCTGATGGTGAATAAACCAACTCGGCACATCTTCGTCTTCGAAAGGAGTTCATCGTCAACTCGCCAAGGCAGGGGACCGATCGAGTTCGTCTCCATGAAGGAAAGCTAAGTTAAATGAGAAACAAAACTCTTCACAAAGCTATTTATAGGCCGGGACAACCCTCGTCCATGCTCCAAGCGGCAGTCTCCTCATATTTTTTGCAATGAATTTGTATTAATGATGATAAATCTGCCTCTTCTTATTCAGCCAAGTCAAAACAGCCATTAACGTCTCAAAGAACTCAACAAACGAGCCAATGAGGATGCGCCATGCGACAGATATGCCGTCAGCACCATGTGCTCCGTACCGATGCGCCCAATGGGACATAGACCCATGTGCCCAGTGTAACACCCCAGTCCCAATATACATAGGACCGAGTACGCGAACATACCAGCTGCCCATATACGAAGAATACTCCAATATCTGGAATCCTTGTATACATGCATAAGCTGTATATAAAATAATCACAGGCCAGAATAATGTAATCTAATCTCATCACAGCTCAACACATATGATATAAGAATCCCAAATAATAAATGAGTGTATCAAAAGATAGCCGGGTGAACAAACTCACTCCAAACAGCTATAAAAATAGTCTTATAAAATTGGAGTCCAACCTCCACAAAATACAAAGAAAAGAGATGTAAAAATGTCCACTAATGTCTCAATAATAAATAGACTAAAAATCAGCAGGAGATGCCTCGTCATCAAAATGGGATGGATCCAGTGTCGCTCCGTACTCCTGCGGGAAATCGTCTAATCCTAGAGAGATAACCAGGTTCTCAGTGGGACATAACAAGATACAATAAAACACCATGCCATGTAAACTGTGATATATAATATAAAAGAAAGGGGATGCATGCAATAGGGTTCCTAACCAGTCTACTGTGAATATGCAGTTTGAGAAACAATCCTTCGATGCATGAGCCCTGGCTGTAGATGGGATCGACATAGTCCCGGTATAGGGCACTAGGGGCCTACGTCCATAACATTCGAAGATCGTCAGAGGGCACCATGTGCAAGGGGTACATCCATAACGCTCTGAGAAATGTCATAGGGCACCTGGGGCCTGCGTCTCTGGAGGAGCGCACAGGTAATCAGGGAAGTGCAAAGTAGCCCATAGGTCAGGTATGTTCTCCCCACCTAATGTCTAGTATCATCATCTCCATGACTGACATGAACCTATAGTAACCGCCAAGTCTTCTAACATGCAATTCTATTGGCAGTTACCCCTATATGTCGCACGCTCCATACGTATCGGTGGCCAGCCGACTACGCGGATACGTGTCCTATATGTGACTCACAACTCGTGGTAACACAAGTGCCAAGGCCGTATGAGATATACCAATACCTCATAAATAATGGGTGGTCACTAGACTAAGTCAATGCAAGAGAAATAAATAAAAGCAAGAAATGACCGATAGAGTCGCCTACACCCAATTGTGACTTGGATGCACAGTTTTATAATAACAATAAATAGGAAATGCTGAAAATAACAACTGAAAATAGGAATATGTAATTCACAGAGTAAGGTGGCAAGGCATCTTGTCTGGTGGTACGAAGGTGGCAAGTCCAAGAATCATAATGTCAGCAAGGGAATGTCACAATCTCCAAACAACTCTGGAGGCTGAAACAAACACCAAGAACGTACACAAAATAAGTGATATACCTAGAAAATTCTTGTCCAAAAGTCAAATTCTGGAACAGGGGCAAAATCATAATTTTGGATCAAAACGATGTCTGCCGTTGGATCTGTTTTGCACCAAAATACGTGCCAATGTCTACGGTCTCTAAAGTCTTCAAACTACATGTCTACGGATCCGGTTTGAGGAGACGAATCCAACGGTATGTCCAATTTTGGATTTCGATGAGCCGTGCACAAAATCGCCCGTCGGTTCGAGTTGCGGGCCCGCCAATTTGGCATTCCGATCAACCTTCTCAGCATCGGACCAAACTTGGCATACAGGACCAAAAAATTGATACGGTCCTGCTGGCGCAAGTTTCGTATCGATCCGACGAACGTGCATGAAGTTATGGCCAAGTTTGCAAAAGTTTGATACGGGGGTATCTCGACAGATAAGTACGGATTTTGTCGCGCACGTACAACAAAATCAATTTTCGTCAGTTCCCACATGTCAGCAACATCCATATGCGCCTTTTAATGCGTATAGTGTGCGACTACGTCGCCTGATTCGTCGGGGCGCACGTCGTATCGGACAGATTTCTAAATTTATTACAGTTTTTAGTGTAGTTTTTCTACCAACTTTAATAATGTATAACTTCCTGTACAATAATCGAAATATAGATTGAACATACACGTTGAAATCTCGGTTAGGTTATCCTGGACTGTTTTCAATTATTTTATCCAAAACCCTAATATATTTAATTAAACATGGCTTCCAAGTTTCGATTTGAACTGTTTCTAACATTACAGAAATCGGGGTTTTTTCCACAACTTTGCCTCGATTTTTCGAGTGCGGCAGAGGCTCGTTTCGGAATCCATCTGAAGGATCTCGAAGAGGGTCATGTGGGTTTCGTATCAAACTTTGTAGATTCGAAAATGATTAAGCGGAATTGGAGTAAAGTAGATAAGAACTGAAGTACCTGGGCTGTTTTCAAAACAGAGTACTCTCTATTTTATGACGACTGACGACTGTGTACGGTAGTCACAACGGTCTGGGATGGCTCACTGGTGGTCGAAGATGTGCACAGCAATGAAGGGAAGGCTCGGGGGTCAAAGGAGGTGGTGCACGAGAAGGTGTTAGGGTTTTCCCATAGTTAATCGCAGCCTATATATGCTGCCACTGCTGCTGTTTCCTACTCGGTTTAGGATGGGCTTGCGCGAGTTTTTGGGTAGCCCATCTCGTAATATGGATTCACCTTGTAGTATTTGGGCTGGGTTTTGCTGGGTTTGGGATCAGGATTTGCTGAGTTTATTAACTCACGAGATATTGCTATCTCGTGAGAAAATAGAGAAATATATACATATTTCTCATACATATATATACACACACTTCTACATATACACTCCTGTATAGCTATATATATATATATATATATATATATATATATATATATATATATATATATAAATATATATATATATATATATATATATATATATATATACATTTATAATAACAACATAATCTTCTGCAGGCACTGTTAGTGCAGAGGACACCTCACTAGGCTTTGTTTCAAAGCCCACCCGGAGCTTCAGAAGAGAACCCCTCCGCAAACAGCACTCCCGAAAGACAGTTCAACTCACCTCCACAACCCCCATTCTCCCTTTTCCTAACTCTCACTTTCATTTCGCAGAAAGCGATAGCTCCCCCAGCCCCCGATCTCCTTCAATCAATGCCATCGTCCCCCAAGACCCCCCAGGCATCCTTCTCAACAACCAGTTCAATATCCTCACCGACATCCCGTCAGACCTACCTTAGAAGCATCCCCAACCAAGCCCGTCCCCATCCAAGGTCATCAAGAAGCCCACTGACCCACATCAAACTATCGACTCATCCCTGATCGGCCGAAGAGCTGATCAGATGGCATTGATCATTCATAAAGACCCCCCCCCCCCCGCTGAATCCCCTCTCACCCACGGCAGCGATCTCGCGATCATCCCCGTACTGCAGAGCATAGTCCCAGCGGACAGGATTCAACAAGCAATAGAAGCTTGCCTCATAGACCTCGACAATCCCCTCTACGCTCTCGCCAAAATAGACCAAGAAAAAGTAGCCCCCCAGATGTGCATCCCACCAGATTTGACGGAGGACGCCACCGGAACATCCCAACACGCCCCCAAAAACCACATAAATAAGAAGAAAAAAAGCAAGAGCCCTCAGCTAGGACCACTTGGTCTGCCACTAAGCTCAACACCCACCCCACCCACAAACAACCCAATACCTAACATCCTCTCGTGAAATGTTAGAGGGCTGGCCAACAAACCTACTTTTAGGAGATTAATCAGCCTCAAGAAAATCTACTGCATCGACCATCTAATAATCATAGAACCCAAAATCCCTAATAACAAACTCAAATCCATTCAACTCCAGCTCAGCTTCGCTTCTGCGATTGCAGGATGCCATGACATTTGGATCCTATTAAACGCCAATTGCAAAATCGGCATCATTGACAACTCAGATCAGGCTCTCTCCTGCTAGGTTGAGCACCCCGCCCTCAAGTCTAAGGTTCTTTTATCCACTGTCCAGGGCAGCTGCAACCTCAACGAACGGAAAAACCTATGGGATACCCTCACGGGCACCCACCACCTCTTCAACGATCTTCCTTGGATCTGTCTCGGAGACTTCAACACTATCTCATGTTATGAGGAAAAATTGGGAGGGCGCCCCCCTCCATAGCCAGCGATGAATGACTTCAACACTTTCATCTTCAACGCCCACTTGTCCCTACTGCAGTACACTGACAACGCCTTCACCTGGTGTAACATACAAGTGGGCGCTCACAAACAATATTCTCGTCTTGATCGAGTGCTGGTTGATAACAGATGGACCGACTTAAACCTCATCTCCAACCACACTCACCTCAACACCACGAAATCAGATCATTCCCCCATCCTAATTGAGACTAGCTGCAACTCCACCCAAATCAAAAAACCCTTTTACTTTTGAACTTTTGGAGACATCACCCCAATTTTAGACTCATCGTGGCCAATGCATGGAATTCTATCAACAAGCCAGACCCCCTCATCCGCATCACAGTCAAACTCAAAGCTATCAAGAGAGCGTTATCGGCTTGTAACAAACTTGCTTTTGGTAATATATTCCAAGCCATCAAGACGGCTGAAGATGACGTCAATCGTACGGAGATCCAATTCGCTGAGAACAGGTCGTCGGAAGCTCGTACTGCCCTGAACCTTACCAAAGCACTCCTCAAGTTCAGGCTGAAGAACGAGACGGAATTCTGGAAGAAAAAAAGCGAGATTAACCTGGGATTCTGAGGGTGACAGAAACTCCGATTTCTTTCAATCCTGTGTTAAGGGTCACAGAAATTGGCTCAAACTACACCAAATCTCTGATGACAACGGCATCCTCCTCAAAGATCAGAACAGCATTAACACGGCGGCCGCTAACTTCTACACCAAATACTTCTCCAAAACGAACGTCATTAAAAATGAGGCCTTCCTGGCCCAGGTCCCTTGCCTGATCAGCGATCAAGAGAATGTCTTGCTGCTGACCCCCTCCCCTCCCCGAATGAGGTAAAGTTCGCCGTCTGGTCCCTCGACGAGCATAGCGCTCCCGGACCTGACGGGTTCTCTAGAGGTTTCTTCCGCTCTTGTAGGAAGATCATAGGGCCCGACTTCCACGATGCCGCGGTAGCATTTTTCGTCGGAGCTAACTACCCCAAAGCCATCTCCAGGGCGAATCTTATCCTGATCCCTAAAAAAGATAACCCAGAGACATTCAAAGACTTCAGACCGATCAGCCTTTGCAACTTCACCAACAAAATTATCTCCAAGATCATCGCAATTCGTATGTCCACTCTCTTTCCTAAGATCATCTCCGAGGAACAAAGCGGCTTTGTCCCCAGACGGAACATCACTGATAATATCTTACTCGCTTAGGAGTTGATCACCTGCATGAAATTCCTATCCAGGGGAGGGAATGTCGCCATCAAACTTGACATGGAGAAAGCATACGACCGTCTGGACTGGCAATTCATGATTTGGGTTTTCAGAGCCTTCAGGTTCTTCGAGACTTGGATCGACATCATCTTCAGGTCCGTGAACAACTCTTGGTTCTCCACGGTCATCAACGGTCAAACTGACGGCTTCTTTCGATCCAATTGCGGAGTCCGCCAAGGGGATCCTTTATCCGCCACGGTCATCAAAGGTCAAAGCGCTCAGTAGAAACATCAACAACATGGCAAACTTCCTAGATTTTGTCACTATCATGCTACTACTGGATGCCCTCTCATCACACACCTGGCCTATGCTGACGACATCCTTATCTTCTCCTCCGAAGATATCGGGTCGGTGGAGGTGATCCGCAACACTCTCAAAAAATACACCAGATGCTCTGGTCAAGTATCAACGCTGACAAAAAAGTTAGCTACACCCACCACAACGCCGACCGGAATCATTCGTCCAACCTCTTCAAGATAACCTCCTTCGCCATCGCATACCCTTCGTTCTCCTACCTGGGATGTCCGCTGGTGTACGGTAAATCGAGCTCCGACATCTTCGAGGGGTTGGTGAACAAAATCAAAAGAAAGATCGAAGGTTGGCACAACATGACCCTATCCCCAGGTGGCAAGATGATCCTTATCAAGAACGTCCTATCCTCCTTTCCCATATACACCCTGGCGGTATGCTCCCGCCAAGAAAGTCCTCTCTAAGATCGAATCCTATTTCACTAACTTCTTCTGGGGGCACAGCGATGGCAAGGACAAGTATCACTGGTCCAACTGGAACTCGATGGCGGAACCTACCGATACGGAAGGTCTCGGCTTTTCCAGACTGGCGCACATCATCGACGCTTATTCCATAAAGTTATAGAGGAAGCTGCGGACTGACAACTCCACTTGGACTAGGTTTATGAACGCCAGATATTTCCCATATTCATACCCGACGACCACTGTCGCTAACAATCGATCCTCTGCATCCGGGCGCAGGATCCTGTACAGCTGTCACATTGCAGAACCTTTTATAATCGAGAACCCTGATAACCTTCAGTGGTCCCTCACGCCCAATGGCTCCTTCACGTCAGCCTCCGCCAAGTTGATGGTGAGTAACACTGAACAGCCTGTCCCGTTGATCGCTCCCTTTTGGCACTCCTGCCTCCCCATCAAATGGTCGATCCTCATCTGGAGAGCATACTGCTGGAAGTTACCTACCGACGACTCCCTCACCTCCATCAGCTATAGCTTAGCATCCAAGTGTCATTGTTGCACCTTCCACCAATCAGAAACATCAGAACACATCTTTTTTTCATGGCGACAACGCGAACCAACTATGGTCCAGCCTTTTTCAGCGATGTGGCAAGGCACCCCATACCGGGAGCTTCAACGATCTCCTGGCCAGCTGGGGATCCTCTCATGGTCATTAGATCGTCGTAGCCGTCGGCATTTGGGTTCTATGGAAGAACATAAACAAATTTCGTTATGAAGGTCACCAATTCAACCTTCAACAACTTCTTAGGGAAGTTCTAAGGCAGTGCCACCGCATCCGCAGTATATGCTCTCACGCTCCTGATGGTTTCTGGCGGACGCTGCTCTAGTCCATTTTGGTCTTTTTGGGTTCCGTTTTTGGGCTTTCTTTCGCGCTTGACGCACTTACTTGTATAGGCTTCGGCATTTTGCGCCTGATACATCAATAAAGCTCCTTGGTTCAATATATATATATATATATATATATATATATATATATATATATATATATATATATATATATATATATATATATTTTTTTATATATATATATATATATATATATATATATATATATATATATATATATATATTTATGCATACATTTATACATAATACACAATATTTATAGCCAATATATATATACGTATAATAAAATATATATATATATATATATATATATATATATATATATATATATATATATATATATATATATATATATGACCAAATAAATTCAAATAAAATCGTAAAAATCATGAAAATGTTTTCAAAACAATATTCAATATAAATTACCTACTTTATTTATATGTATGTAACTATTGCTTGCTACACAAAATATGTACAATGAAATAATTTAGTTAAAAGTCATTTAATTAAATAACAAAATGTTTAAAATAATATATATGTATACATAAAAGAAAGAAAAAAATTGGAGGTTTACATCCTACCAAACTTTATAAAAATTTATCCTCGAAATTAAAATAACGTCGGGGGTGGCATGCAATGTAATATAGAATTAAGGGAACTAACAACTGAAAGTCGTACCTTAGCTTTCGAAAAAATGCGGGTAACGATTTTGAATGTCATCCTCGCGCTCCCATGTAGACTCTCCTGGCGAGTAATGCTTCCATGCCACACGAACCATTGGTATAGACTGATTCCGCAACACCTTTACTCGATAATCAAGGATGCCTACTGGTTGCTCTTGGTACAACAAGTTCGGCCCAACAGTGATCTCGGAGTGATCAAGCACATGACTACTGTCTACCACGTATCGCCTCAGCTGCAACACATGAAATAGGCCACGTACTCACTTAAGCGACGGTGGCAATGCCAATCTATAAGTAACCTCTCCAACTCGTTCTAAGACATCAAAAGGGCCGATGTATCTTGGACTCAACTTGCCACGTCCTCCGAATTGAATCGTGCCTCTCGTGGGGGATATCTTCAAGAAAACATGGTCGCCTTCCTTGAATTCCAAAGGTCGACGAAGATTGTCCGCCCACTGCTTCTATTGATCCTGTGCTGCTCGCAGGTGGTATTGTATCTTCTTTACCTTCTTCATTTTGCTCAAAACCAACTCGGGTCCCAATATCTGTCGCTCTCCTATGTCACTCCAACAGACAGGAGATCAATATTTTCTACCATACAATGCTTCAAACGGAGCCATCTGAATGCTCGCTTTATAGCTATTATTATAGGAAAACTCCATAAGATGATGGTGGTCTTCCTATGACTCGCCAAAGTCAAGCATACACGCTCTCAACATGTCCTTTAGCGTCTGAATAGTACGCTCTGACTGGTCGTCTGTCTGTGGATGGTAAGTCATCCTAAACTTTAAATACGTACCCAAATTGCCTTGTATACTCCTCCAAAAGTGTGAGGTAAACCTTGAGTCACTACCGACACGATGGTAACTGGTACACCGTATAGCTTCACTATTTGCTTCATATACATATCTGCCAAAACTTCTGTGGACTGCCCCACTCTAAAAGGTAAGAAGTGGGCCAACTTGGTAAGTCTATCAACAATCACCCATACAGCATCTCGTCCGCTAGGACTCCGAAGAAATCCTATGACGAAGTCCATCATAATGTGCTCCCACTTCTACTCGGGAATGTATAGCGACTCCAATAATCCAACCGTCCTCTGTTGCTCGGCTTTCACTTGTTGGCAAACCAAACACTTAGCTACGAAATGAGCTCTCTCTCGCTTCATTCTGTAACACCAATAATACTGCCGTAAGTTCCGGTACATCTTAGTTCCTCCGGGATGAATAAAGTAGGTCAAACTGTGTGCTTCTGCCATCAACTCCTGTCGTAGCTCTCCATTAGGAACATAAATACGATCACCACATTGCAGTGTCCCATCGGGATGAATCCTCAATCCCGTCTGCTCGCCTGCTTTAGTCCTTTCTCTAAGCCGTCGAAATCTAGCATCCGTGGGCAATGTCGCCTTGATCCGATCTACTAATGATGATTGCACTTGGAGATTGGCTAATACGCCATCTGCTATTGGCAATACTACCTCAATGCCAAGCTGCTATAAGTCTCTAATCAACTCCTTCTGCATAGTCAAGAAGTGTGCTGTGGGCTTACGGCTTAATGCTTCTGCCACGACATTAGCCTTGCCCGGATGATAATGTAGCTCGATCTCGTAATCCTTCATCAACTCAAACCAATGTCTCTGTCACATATTCAATTCTTTTTGTGTGAACACGTACTTGATGCTCTTATGATTAGTGTAGATATCAACCTTCTTGCCGTACAAGTAGTGTCTGCATAGCTTCAAAGCAAAGATAACCGCTACGAGCTCTAGATCGTGGGTTGGATAGTTCTTCTTGTGTACCCTCAACTGTCTCGATGCATATGCCACTATACGATCGTGCTGTATCAATACGCGTCCTAATCCCTTCCCGGATGTATCGTTGTAGATCATAAATCCTTCCAGGCCCGATGGTAGTATCGAGATCGGTGCCGTGGTCAAGCGCTTCTTCAACTCGTCGAAAGCGGATTGACACTCATCTGTCCATATAAACTCTCGATCCTTACAAGTGAGTCGAGTCATAGGCCCCGCTATTTGAGAGAAATCTTCTACGAACCTTCGGTAATAACCCGTAAGTCTAAGAAAACTTCTCACCTCGAAAGCTGATGTAGGAGCGGGCCATGCCTTGACTGCTGTGATCTTCTCAGGATCTATCGATATGCTGTCTCTAGTAACGATGTGTCCAAGAAATGATACTTCCTTGAGAAAGAACTCACACTTGCTAAGCTTCGCATAAAGTCGCTCATTTCTCAATGTTCCCAAAATAATTCGTAGATGCTACTCATGCTCCTCTTGACTCTTGGAGTAAATCAAGATATCATCTATGAAAACGACTACAAATTTGTCCTAGTACTGGTGAAAGATCTTGTTTATTAAATTCCTGAAGACTGTAGGAGCGTTGGTCAAACCGAAAGGCATGACCAAGAACTAGTATTGTCCATACCATGATCGAAAATCCGTCTTTGCAATGTCTTCCTTCCGAACCTTCAGTTGGTGATAGCCCGATCATAAGTCAATCTTGGAAAATACTTTTGCTCCACTCAGTTGATCAAATAGATCATATATACGCAGCAAGGGATACTTGTTCTTCACGGTCACTGCATTCAAAGCTCTGTAATCGATACACATGTGCACTGTCCCGTCTTTTTTAGGCACAAAAAGAACGACGCTCCCCATGGTGACGTACTGGCACGAATAAAGCCTTTCTCGAATAAGTCGTCAATCTGCGACTTCATCTCTACCAACTCCTTGGGTGCCAGCCGGTACACTCGAGATGAAATAGGCTCGGCTCCAGGAATAAGCTCAATTGAAAACTCAATGTCTCGATCGGGTGACAGTCCTGGCAAATCTTTGGGGAATACATCCTCGAACCCAGTGATGACAGGATGCTGAGGGGTATCCTACATCATCATGTGAGTCCTCAATGTGGGTGCATCACAACTCTCTCCTTCTTCTTTGGTGAACTCAAACTCCGTCATATTCGTTGGTCTAAAGATGATAATGTCCCTATGGCAGTCTATGAGAGCAAAATGCTCACTCAACCAGTCTATTCGAAGAACTACATCGAATGTCGGCATAGGAAATACGAGAAGTTGTTCTCTCATCTCTCTACCACATATTACTACAGGGCAAAGTCTACAAACACCAATAACAGGTACAACTTCTCCTCCAGTGAGGATTCTAATATTCTTAGATAAAGGTGTGACGGGAATACTGTGTTTAGTGGCAATACTAGTAGCTATGAATAAATGAATGAATGGCTCAAGTGTCAAACAATGTAATGGCCAAAAATGAGGCAACTAAAACCATACCTGCTGTGACCTCTGCCTCTGTCTCTATCTCCTCAACAGCAAGTGAGAATGCCTGCCCATAATTCTGTCCTGGGCCATGAGCTCTGGCCTTGTTGCACTGTATGCCTTGGGGAGGCAATGGTGGGCGAGGTGTTCCTGCTACGGGCCGGGGTGCTGAAAGTGTTAGGGCTGTAGGCCTCAGGTTCTGCCATGTATGTACAATCGCATGTTGCTCCGGACAGTCCTTGAGCATGTGCTGGTTGGATCCACATCTCAAGCACAATCCAAGGCGAGTCCTGCAGTCGTTCTGGAGATGTCCTTGCTTTTCGTAGTAATGGCAAACGGGCTTCTGATAAAGTGAGGGTCTCTGCTAGTGCTGTCCTGCGGGCCTCCTGATAGGTCCTCCCTGGGTAGCTCGGGTTGGTATAACTACTGGTGTATGGCGTCTCGATGTTTGCTGCTGCTCCTTGCGAAGAATCTCCTGAGCACGAGCTTCTTCCAAGACAGCTGAATGGGAGACTCGAGACTGGGTAGTCGTATAAGACTTGAGCTCGGGGGAAAGCCCCTGATAAAATCTCCTTGCCTTCTCTAACTCTGTCGGGATCAATCCTGCACCAAATCTACTCAGGCGATTGAATTCTGAGTCATACTCATCAACTGTCATTTTTCCTTGCTTCAGATGAGGGAACTGGTCATAAAGACCGTCTCGAATATTGATAAGGAAGAATTTCTCATATAATAGATTATAGAACTGCTTCCAGATGATCCCAGTGCCTAATCGTCTCTCTTTCTCCTTCCACCAGTGGTGGGCATTATCCTCTAATAGTAGGTCTACTGCTGTCATCCAATCTCGAGCTGGCAACTGGGATGCCTTCAGTAGCTTCTCTGTACTAATGAGCCATTGTGACACCTCTACTGGCTTCTCCTTTCCTCTGAAGGCCTTGGGGTTCATGTCTGTGAAATTCTTCTTGATAGAGCCTTCATAAGGATGCAGAGTCAGTGTTGGTGCTGGTACTAGAGGTAGAGATCTAGCCAAGGCTGCCATCATAGTCTGTCTCATCATCTTAGTCTGTTGCCACTAAGCCTGCATCATGGCGTACATAAACTGGGAAGTAGGGCTCCCATCAGTCGGTGGTGGAGGCATCTGTGTAAAACCCCTAAATTTTTACTATATTTTTTATTAATTTACTTTAGTATTGATTTTTATTTTGGTATCATACCTCGAGTGCGAATACGTAAAGACGTAAAAATGAGATACTTGTTCATTCATATAAAAATATTTTATTATTATTTTTCTTCTAAATATAGAATAAATATGTTGTTTCAATATATAGTATAAACAAATATTTTCATATCAAAAGAACATTTTACGATATTTGCCAAAACTTTATCTTTTACTTTTATAAAAGATTATTTTATTTCTTGTTCAAATAGATATTAATTTAGAAAACTATATTTTATGTAAATATCTTATTTGCATGGATGTACAAATTTTTATTCATTTTCAAAATTATTTCTTATTATTATTTTTAGAAAAGATATTTTGAACTTATTGTGGTAATTTAAACTTTGATTAGATTTTATTAATTTAATTTAAATAAGTTTAATTTAAAGATGGGAATCATCTATATTTAATTTAGATTTGAAATTAACTAGATTTAATTGGGTTGGATTTGGATTTGGATTGAATCGGTTTTAAAATAATTTAAATTAAAAGCAAGATTATTTAAAGGGGATTTTAATTTTTTTCGAATCCTTATCCTGCTAGGAGTTTCCACCCCTATATATATGGGAAGCCTCCATATTGTTTTCATCCATAATTATTCATCACAAATATTTTTCCACCACAGGAGAGTGCATCGTGTCGGTGTCCGCTTCCTCGTGTCAGTCGTGAGGGCCTCGGGTCCGACCCCGGGTGTCATTCCAATATAATATTTTACATATATTTAGTATAGTGCTCATTAGTAAATTTAGTATAAAAATATATAAAGCTATTTTTCTAGTACATTAAGGATCTAAACTATATTATACAATTTTTCGTAAAATTTTAGAATTTATTTCATAACTTTTATTACTTTTTACATATTACTTATATTGTACACTATTTACATAATATAGAACAAATGTCAAATTAGTATTAAATATTTCAGCTTGTATAAATGAGATTAGATGAAGGTTGTTTAAATAAATATTACCTCTATTTATTATCTATAGTAATTTTAAATAATGTTATAGATAATTTAGATAAATATGAACTATATTTTAAGTTAATCATAATCATAAGTCAAATAGGAGCATCCCTATCTATATTATATCATAACAAAGTAACTTCTATCAATTTAAATCAAATCCTATCTAATTTAGGAGATAAATTTGAAATAAATACCTATATAAACCCAATACATCCCCCTTCTATCAGCCATAATTCGAAATTATTTTTAGTCCAATAGAAACTCTAAAATTCGTCATTAAAATTCAGCTTCGCTTTTTAGCAGCAAGAGCAACTTGAAACAACGATATCTTCTAGCTCCGAACTCCATTTCGCCTCCAGTTATTTAAAAGAAGCGTATCAAGGTAAGGTTTCCAAAAACATACCTCCTAGTCGGGATTGATTCGAGAATTGAGTAAAGGATTCGTACTCGGTCGAGAATATGAGATAGGCATATCGTAAGAGACCTTGGGTCAGAAAGATTGTTTCCTTTGAGCATCGTAGACTCAAGTTGACCTCTTGTGTCGGGAGAGATTAAGCATGATGTCTGGATAAGTTACCTAGCGGGGGTAGCCCCAGACGTGATGCATAAGTAGTTCGAGAACGTTGATCGTGTTGGGATAGTTGTGTGCGAGACTTAGTGCGAATGATTGGCAAGGAAAGTTAGATATGTTGGACTTAGTCCATGTCGTTAAGGCAAATTTTACGAATGACTAGATGAAAGACTTGAGTTATGTAAGAGATAGAAAACGATTGGACAAATGGCGTTGCGAAGAATTGTTGCGATTGGATATGCAACGACTTAACGCAATGCGTGCGTTAGACGGTCGACGAGAAATTTACGAGATTGAAGTTACAGTTTTGAATCAAGTTATATGCGAGGATGTTTGCACACAGGATTCTAGGAATATGCGCTAAGATCTGACTAAGTCGAGTACGAAATGATTGGTGCTTGAGGATTTAAGTTGAACCTGTTAGCCTTGTCCCGATATCCTACAACTGAGCTTCGCTGAAATACATATATTGGTGGGACGCCAAAAATATGTGTATGATCCAAACTAAGCTGTATGATTCCAATGATAGTAGCAGGAGATTCGTGAAACGATCTAGCGAGACACTTGGACTAAGTGTTGGTTTCGGTTCGAGGATGAACCTTATTTTGAGTGGTTTATTATCTAATGCCCCGCTCCACACGGTACATTATGTTGAGTCATTGACTCGAAGAGTTGCGTTGACCCGATAAAATATCGATGCGAATCGATGTAAGAGTTACGTTGGCCAAAGGAAAGCTTTGAGTCGATTGGAATCTATGAATCGAATTGATGCAAAGGATAAGTCCCGTTTGAGCAAGTATAGATTTTAGTTGATCTGGTGTGCAGGCTATGCTTTTACGCTGGACAATAAGAGGTCGGCATTTTGCCTCATTCAGTAAAGTGTCCGCGAAACCAAGTTGTCGCCCTACAACGGAGGGTAGCATGAGCACTATAGGCCGAATCAACCGAGTAGTTCAAAGGAATGGCTAAGTCCGAGAGTTAGCTATACAACCAAGTTATGGAATCAAGCCGCTTCAGCTCGGCGGAACGACGAGGCGTATAGACTTAAGGTGGGCGGGTTCTTGACTCTCTCTCCCTATTCCTTCACGTCTAATAAAATATATTCTTGTATGCGTAAGCTGTTGTCAAGTTAGCGAGCATGGCTCGAACGGTTAAAAGTCCTAGTATGCATTGAACATAAGGTAGAACATTAAATATCGTACAATTGAAGCGACGTGCATCAAGTGTACGAGTCGCGGTAGGGCGGTGATGGTAGAACATTGAAAGACAATATCGAGATGTGCATCACGTGCACGCCTCTGAGAACATTGAACACTAGGCGTAGAACATTGATTACGGCGCTGAGCGTGCCCTCGTACAGAAGTTAGGAAATGGCTAAGTGACTATGGAACTAGGCTATGTGAATAACTTATGAATGGAACGCGTTGAATATGAGTATGGAAAGTCTAAGCCGTTGGGCGTCGTGCATCAATACAGATGTGTTGGGGCTTAACGCCGTCGAAACTTGAGATAGAAATGAGGGATTACGTTTATGAACACGATATTGGTTGGAATGGTATGACTTGTATGCTATGGTACGTATTTCATAGTCAATGGACTCGGATGGCCCGTGCATGGGTGCGAATTCCCTCGGACGGTTACGACCGGGGCACCGAGACCGTTCGGCCTAGGAGAGAATTGTGTATGGTATTTATGGTGCTCATCATTAGGACGGATTACGACCATCCAGTGCTGTGATAAGCTATGATATCAGTAAGTTTGGGATCCTTCGGATACTGGGCTAGCAACCCGTATCGAAGCGATCATAGGCTTACACATAAGAGATGCCAAGTCCATTACGGTGCGAAACACCGTAACCTTCATATAGATAGGACCGGTGGGCTGAGAATTGAGTTGGGTACAGGCGCAAGGCCTGCTACCCTTATACATATGCTAAGATGGTTGGTTGTTTGCGTGAAACGTATGTTTAACTATGTAAGTTCTAACCATTCCAGGCTAGGCAAAATGGGATGGAGATGAGCACGATCACTATGTTATGTTCATATTATGTCTAACAGTATCTGCTGCAGGAACACGATATGGGACACAATCATATTAAGTTGCTATGTTGAATATTGCCATAAAACCAAACCTAAGGCTAAATAGAAAGATCACCAATATAATGTGCATATTTCACTAAATATAATTAGGGTTTGGTTTGGGTGCGAGCGGGTCTTGATCAGTGTGAAACGAGAACGAAAGCACTAATACCCTACTAGTTTGTGTACAGGTTCAGGTTATGACCAGCTCAGGGCGGGGCTTGGCTTGGACGTGCCGAGGCATGGAGTCTTTAGCGTTCAAGAGGAGCTACCGCATAGGCATTCAGACTTACGACATGGAGATGTTCGGCCAAAGACTACTTGTTGGCTATAAAGAGACATAATGTATGGAACAATAAAATCATTTGTGAGCTAGAGAGATCATGAGCGTTGTAGCCAATTGCCATATTAAGTTGGGCTATTCAGAGCCTTGTAACCTTCAGTTCATTATGAATAAAAGAGATTCTTGTTGTATACTCTATTTTTCTTTCGCTGCTTATGTTATCAAATTGAGATAGTTTTATGTGAACCTGTTATCTTGTATTGTACGAGCGCAACTCCAGGCTCATACGGCATCATGCCCCAGCGAGGACGATGATTCGGGTGAAATGTAGCGAGGACGAGCAATTTTCCGGATCGGGGCGTGACAAGTTGGTATCTGAGCGGTTCCATCCTCTAGACCGTGCATGAATCTCTTTGACCCTCAGTTGCTTCGCTATCGAATTTAGTTGAATCTAAGTTGTTTCTGCAACTGCATGGCTCATGGATCTGCTCGACGCTACTTTGGATGTTCCATACAATAAGTCTATATTAAGTGCGTACGTCTGCCACAAGTATGTCGTGACTATCACGCTCTCTTCGAGTGCTATCAGAGAATGTTGGTTGCACAAAGTGCAACGAGTTATAAAATGTTGGTTACCGAAGTGTAATAAAAATTACGAGTCGTTGTTTGCGTGAAGTGCAACGAATATGGTGATGTTGGTTGCATAAAGTGCAATGATATACGTATTATTGATCGTATGAAGTGCGAGGAATTATGTGTTATTGGTCACACAAAGTGAGAAAAGATACGTGTTATCGGTTGCACGAAGTGCAACGAGTCGATATATGAGGCGATGTATGTTATATGTGTTGTTGGTTGCATGGAGTGCAGCAAGTCATGAATCGTTGGTTGCATTGGTGCAACGAGTCGATATAATATGATACGTGTTGTATGGCTATGCGGATGGATAGTGATATATTAAGCGAGATTGAAGGAAGACCTTAAGTATCGAGAATGAGTTGTTGTACGAGTTGCAATGAGTGAGATTGGAAAATCGTTGATGCGATAGTAACGAGTCGAGTTGATCGCTAAGTCGAGTTGAGTAGGCAAACGCTCATGTTGGCCGTATGTCGCATTGAGCTTTGAATAAGCGAATGTTGCGGGTGTGATCGATATAATCGTCATGGTACGATTAGATTGAATGTATGTAAAACTTGAGCGAACGACTATAACGTTGGTTCAATTGTTGTGCCAACTCGAGTAAGAAGAATGCTAGAGTTGGGATCGGAAAGATCACTACGGGATAGTTAAGTTGAAAGAGATATCGGACCTATGCGGAGTGTAATATCGAGTAATGACTCAATTTTGAGTGGTATATGCAATACCAATTATGCGATCAGTATAGCGGAGCATTGTATTGAGAACGATAGGCTCGATTCCTGAGTGGTATAAGCAATACCACTTAGCGATAGCTATGTTAAGCCGTTTGGTGACTTGTAATAGATTGCGTTGAGACGATTGTATCGGTTATGATAGGTTTGTCCGCAACGGACGGAGTAGTATCGAGACTCGAGTGGGAATGACTTGATAGAAGTCGATGCAAGTATGCTTCGATGAATTGAGTTGAATGATTATGTGCGAAGTTCTATCCATGGGTGATACGTCGGACGAGAATTTGTTGAGCATGAATCGAAACATAGGCTGAGCATAGCGAAGGAATGTTGCATTGAGGAGATAGTTGACTCGATCGAAATTGCGTTGGGTATGTATG
Organism: Iris pallida; assembly: GCA_029216955.1. NCBI lineage: Eukaryota > Viridiplantae > Streptophyta > Magnoliopsida > Asparagales > Iridaceae > Iris > Iris pallida. The sequence goes on from JANAVB010001799.1 coordinate 12,671,009, forward strand.
AAGAAATCGTGTAAACGAATTTGAGTTAGCACGGGGAGTCGGTAGCACGAATTGGAAATGCGAGTTAGGGATATGAGAATGGATATGTAAATTGGAAATTGTATCTCGATAATGGTAGTTAGTTACAACGGGATGGATCTTGGTACGTGAGACTTGATTCGTATTCGAGTTCGAAAAATGGCAGTGATTACAACGAATTGGAGCTTATGAGAGAGGAAGATGTTCAAGTTATGCATATCAACGATCGTATTGAGGCGTATCAGAGACGATATGCAATAACTCGGGGATACTCTGATCGAATGAACAAAAATTATGTTGAGCATTGTTGTTGGATGAATAAGATGCAAGTTAAGTTATGGCAATTGGGATGATAATGGTAGGAGTGTTTTGGGAAAATTTGAGAGTGGATGGATGTTATTTCGATAAAAACGAAAGTGCCTAATTATTTCGAGGATAACCACAACGTTGACATTCTTGTCTTATGCGAGTGCAACTTCAGCTTCGCACATACGTCACGCCAAATTGGGGCGATCATTCTGTGTGAGCGCTGGTATGGTGATTCATACAACGGGGATGATCAAACTTATAATGCATGGTAAATTAGATCTGACTTGTGGTTTGATGTGAAAGTTATACGAGGATGGTTTCGATGAGTATGGAATATGACGGACTATGATCACGAATAGGTAAACTCGAACTTAAAGTGAGTAGATGTCATACGACTAGAAAAGATAGTCGACGGTAATACATGTGTGATTCGAGTAGTAACGGCATGCAACGTGCATAAGTGATTCGAGTAGTTAACGGCGCATCAGTTGCGCGGAAGTAGATGAATTATGGATTGGTAAATTACGTCGGATTGGATAAAGTCTCATAGGAACTGCCAGGAATTGATTTGGCTCCGTGATAGGATATAGCATGGTTCGTTGTAACTGTCCCTCGTTGATGATCTTCAATTATCGAGCGTAGTTTCGGGGCAAATGACCCTAGAAGACTTGACCGCCAAATCAGGTGAATGTTGAAGTCCCATAGGATGACCCTAAAGAAGTCGTATAAGAAATCTTGTCGAGGATGAGGAATAATGTAGTGCATGTTAAAGATAAGTCTACGCGAGCGAGTATCGTGTTTCGGAAATCAGCGAGTAGCTTTCGAATAGAATGATACGGTCAGAAATTTATGATCAATTGAATAAGTATGTAAATAGACTCGGTTGGTCGATGATCGAATAGATGTTGAGGAACGTACTTAGCATAGCGATGCGGTAGGGGGATTACAAGGATTCTGTAATGCGCAAGAGCGACGGATAGTGGAACGACCCTAAGAGTTGTATCGTAGATCGGGTTGAGTAAGAGTTAGGCTACGTGTGTTGAGCACACCATCGATATTACGAAATGAACTAGTCGGGATTGATTCAAGAATTGAGTAAAGGATTTGTACTCGGTCGAGAATAGGAGATAGGTGTATCGTAAGAGACCTTGGGTCAGAAAGATTATTGCCTTTGAGCATCATAGACTCAAGTTGACCTCTTATGTTGGGAGAGATTAAGCATGATGTCTGGATAAGTTACCTAGCGGGGGTAGCCCCAGACGCGATGCATAAGTAGTTCGAGAACGTGGATCGTGTTGGGATAGTTGTGTGCGAGACTTAGTGCGAATGATATGCAAGGAAAGTTAGACATGTTGGACTTAGTCCATGTCGTTAAGGCAAATTTTTATGAATGACTAGATGAAAGACTTGAGTTATGTGAGAGATAGAAAATGGTTGGACAAATGGTGTTGAGAAGAATTATTGCGATTGGATACGCAACGACTTAATACAATGCGTGCGTCAGACGGTCGACGAAAAACTTACGAGATCAAAGTTACAGTTTTGAATCAAGTTATATGCGAGGATGTTTGCAAGCAGGATTCTACAAATATGCGCTAAGATCTGACTAAGTCGAGTACGGAATGATTGGTGCTTGAGAATTTAAGTTGAGCCTGTTAGCCTTGTCCCGATATCCTACAACTGAGCTTGGCTGAAATACATATATTGGTAGGCTGCCTAAAATATGTGTATAATCCAAACTAAGATGTATAATTCCAATGATAGTGGCACGAGATCGTGAAATCATCTAGCGAGACACTTGGACTAAGTGTTGATTTCGGTTCGAGGATGAACATTGTTTTGAGTGGTATATTATGTAATGCCCCGCTCCGTACGGTACATTATGTTGAGTCATTGACTCGAAGAGTTGCGTTGACCTGATAAAGTATCGATACGAATCGATGCAAGGCTACGTCGGCCAAAAGAAAGCTTTGAGTCGATTGAAATCTATGAATTGAATCGATGCAAAGGATAAGTCCCGTTTGACAAGTGCAGATTTTAGTTGATCTGGTGTGCAGGCTATGCTTTTACGCTGGACGATAAGAGGTCAGCATTTTGCCTTATTCAGTAAAGTGTCCGTGAAACCAAGTCGTCGCCATGCAACGGAGGGTGGCATGAGCACGATAGGCCGAATCAACCGAGTAGTTCAAAGGAATGGCTAAGTCCGAGAGTTAGCTATGCAACCAAGTTATGGAATCAAGCTGCTTCAGCTTGGCGGAACGACGAGGCATATTGACTTAAGGTGGGCGGGTTCTTGACTCTCTCTCCCTATTCCTTCACGTCTAATAAAATATATCCTTGTATGCCTAAGCTGTTGTCAAGTTAGCGAGCGTGGCTCGAACGGTTAAAAGTCCTAGTATGTGTTGAACATAAGGTAGAACACTGAACATCGAACAATTGAAGCGAAGTGCATCAAGTGTACAAGTTGCGATAGGGCGGTGATGGTAGAACATTGAAAGACAATATCGAGATATACATCATGTGCATGTTTTCGAAAATATTGAACACTAGGCGTAGAATATTGATTACGGTGCTGAGCGTGTCCTCATGCACAGAAGCTAGGAAATAGCTAGGTGACTACGGAACTAGGCTATGTGAATAACTTATGAATGGAACGCATTGAATATGAGTATGGGAAGTCTAAGCCGTTGGGCGCCATACATCAATACGGATGTGTTTGGGCTTAACGCCATCGGAACTTGAGATAGAAATGAGGAATTACGTTTATGGAACACGATATTGGTTGGAATGGTATAACTTGTATGCTATGGTACGTATTGCATGGTCAATGGACTCGGATGGCCCGTGCACGGGTGCGGCATCCCTCGGACGGTTACGACCAGGGCACCGGGACCGTTCGACCTATGAGAGAATTATGTATGGTATTTATGGTGCACATCATTAGGACGGATTACGACCGTCCAGTGCTGTGATAAGCTATGATATCAGTATGTTTGGGATCCTTCGGATACCGGGCTAGCAACCCATATTGAAGCGATCATAGGCTTACACATAAGAGATGCCAAGTCTATTGCGGTATGAAACACCGTGACCTTCATATAGATAGGGCCGGTGGGCTATGAATTGAGTTGGGTGTAGGCGCGAGGCCTGCTACCCTTATATATATGCTAAGATGGTTGGTTGTTTGCGTGAAACGTATGTTTAGCTATATAAGTTCTAACCATTCCAGGCTAGGCAAAATGGGATGAAGATGAGCACGATCACTATGTTATGTTCATATTATGTCTAACTGTATCTGCTGCAGGAACATGATATGGAACACAATCATATTAAGTTGTTATGTTGAATATTGCTATGAAACTGATCCTAAGGCTAAATAGAAAGATCACCAATATAATGTGCATGTTTCACTAAATATAGTTAGTATTTGGTTTGGGTGCGAGCGGGTCTTGATCAGTGCGAAGCGAGGACGAAAGCATTAATCCCCCACTAATTTGTGTGCAGGTTCAGGTTATGACCAGCTCGGGGCGGGGCTTGGCATGGACGTGCCGAGGCATGGAGTCCTTAGCTTTTAAGAGGAGCTACCGCATAGGAGTTCGGACTTGCGACATGGAGATGTTCGACCGAAGACTACTTGTTAGCTATAAAGAGGAATAATGTATGGAACAATGAAATCCTTTGTGAGCTAGAGAGATCATGAGCGTTGTAGCCAATTGGCATATTATGTTGGGCTATTCAGAGCCTTGTAACCATCAGTTCATTATGAATAAAAGAGATTCTTGTTGTATACTCTATTTTCCTTCCGTTGCTTATGTTATCAAATTGAGATATTTCTATATGAACCTGTTATCTTGCCTTGCACGAGCGCAACTCCAGGCTCATGCGGCATCACGCCCTAGCGAGGACGATGATTCGGATGAAATCTAGCGAGGACGAGCGATTTCCCGGATCGGGGCGTGACACCGTGAGTCCCCACTGAGCTGCGGTTTACTCTGATTTATTCTTAGTCATGTTTATCAGCACGATTCTCGACGACATTCCATTTCCTTGTATTTTATTCTTGTACTACTCTGCAGTCTTTATTTCTTGTACTATTTTAGATCCTTTCTTGCATGTTAAAACTGTTAAATTAGGCATGTATATTATGTGTCTTGCTAGTCCTTTGAGGACCTGGTGATCTTTCCAGGTGTGTTGGTGATTTTTGTAGGTGCTCTAGCCAAGGACATAGTTTACAATCTACCTTAGCGATGCTAGCTTTCAGATCGTCTTTCGCTTCGCTCGACTCTTCCATCGTTGCTATGTATTTCTCTCTTTTTGTTGGCAGTAGATTTGTCTCCGCCCAACGTTTTGTATAAATGACATTTATAAGTTGATTTTAATATATATTTATTTATGGATGAGATTAGTTTCATGGTTACTGCATTTTACAGCTTATGTATACATACGAGGTTTCTGTATATTGGAGTTTGCTTCGTATGATGCAGCTGGCATGTCTACGTACTCCTACATATTTTGGGACTGGGGTGTTACATATTTTTGTGGTGGCCCATGTAGGTCAAGATAAATTATTTGGTTACTTTACCGTACCAAGCAAGCCTGCATATAGGATTAGAGTCTAGGATCTCATCCACATACTTGACCATCTTCTCGCTTGACTCCTCGAGTTACATCTTGCTTGATCCCTTCTATCGTAATTTGTGTACTTCTTTCGTGATTGATAGAGATTAATAAGGTAACCCATACTCGGTGGACAAGACCCATTGTCCCATCATCCTACTAGTTTAACTCTTGTAAGTTGGGTAGAATGCCTTATGACCTAACCTTCCTTATGACCTTAACCAAGTCTTAGACAAGTAGACAGTATGACGACTGTATAGGTACCATCATAGGACATGACCTAGATTTTTAAGGACTTTGACCAAACTCTACTTCCTTTCAATCTTAATCTCACGTGCATATGTTTTACCATCTTGACTAATGTTGCTACTATAAACTAATTTTTTAAGCTTATCCATCTATCGAGTTTGTTCATGACTTATGTTATTGAGTGCGCGCTCACTAACATATTGTCTAACCAGAACAGGTACATGATGGTCTGATCAACCGAGTGCACTTTAGTTCACCTTTTTACCTATCATTCTAACATGGATGGAGACATAGTTAAACTTGGCCTCTAGGGTCTCATCCACGACTGCCCTGGCAATTCTCTTTTGAACTATTCATGTCGCCTTCGAACCACGTATTCGTATTCGATAATAGCTTCTTCAAACTTTTAATAGTCTTTGTCTATCACTTATTTTGGAATGACAAAATGCTCGTACTTGATATCCCCTTAGTTGTCCTACCATCTATTGCCAAGATAGTTAGCCACCGACCAACCAATGGAACTATATCCCCGTCTCGAGTTACTCGTCCTTTCCATTGACCCTAGATTCATTATCGCGACCATCATTCACTCCCTAAATTAAATTCGTGATTTATTTCCATAGTTATCGAGATCACGATTTTCTAATACATGTTTGTGTTGAACGTCATGATTTGATCGATATACCTTTGTACCTTCTCGAACCCCCTACTTATTCTTAATTTCGAGGACGAAATTCTTGTAAGTTGAGTAGGATGTAAAACCCCTAAATTTTTACTATATTTTTTATTAATTTATTTTGGTATCGTACCTCGAGTACGAATGCATAAAGACATAAATACGAGATATTTGTTCATTCATATACAAAATATTTTATTATTGTTTTATGAATATATAATAAATATGTTGTTTCAATACATAGTATAAACAAATATTTTCATATCAAAAGAATATTTCAGGATATTTGCCAAAAACTTTATCTTTTACTTTTATAAAAGATTATTTTATTTCTTGTTCAAATATAGACATTAATTTAGAAAACTATATTTTATGTAAATATCTTATTTACATGGATGTACATATTTTTATTCATTTTTGAAATTATTTATTATTATTATTTTTAGAAAAGATATTTTGAACTTAATGTGGTAATTTAAACTTTGATTAGATTTTATTAATTTAATTTAAATAAGTTTAATTTAAAGATGGGAATCATCTATATTTAATTTAGATTTGAAATTAACTAGATTTAATTGGGTTGGATTTGGATTTGGATTGAATTAGTTTTAAAATAATTTAAATTAAAAGTAAGAATATCTAAAGGGAGTTTTAATTTTTTCTAATCCTTATCCCGCTAGGAGTTTCCACCCCATATATATAGGGGAAGCCTCCATATTGTTTTCCTCCACAATTATTCATCATAAATATTTTTCCACCACATGAGAGTGCATCGTGTCAGTTTCTGCTTCCTCGTGTCAGCCGTGACGGCCTCGGGTCCGACCCCGGGTGTCATTCCAATATAATATTTTACATATATTTAGTATAGTGCTCATTAGTGAATTTAGTATAAAAATATATAAAGCTATTTTTTAAGTACATTAAGGATCTAAACTATATTATACAATTTTTCTCAAAATTTTAGGATTTATTTCATAACTTTTATTACTTTTTACATGTTACTTATATTGTACACTATTTACATAATATAGAACAAATGTCAAATTAGTATTAAATATTTTAGCTTGTATAAATGAGATTAGATGAAGGTTGTTTAAACAAATATTAACTCTATTTATTATCTATAGTAATTTTAAATAATGTTATAGATGGTTTAGATAAATATGAACTATATTTTAAGTTAATCATAATCCTAAGTCTAATAGGAAAGCATCCCTATCTATATTATATCATAACAAAGTAACTTCTATCAATTTAAATCAAATCCTATCTAATTTAGAAGATAAATCTGAAATAAGTACCTATATAAACCCAAGACATCCTGTCACTCCCCGTTCCCGGAATGCATATTTTTATACGTATACCGCTTGCCCGAATTTATTTAGTATCTGTCATGCATTTATTTTATATTTAATTCTTTTAATTTCATGCTAATTATTTTTCTGTATTTTATTTTCTGCTTTTTCTTGGCTCTTGGTTCATTTCGGTTCATGGTAAACCAACTTGGTGTGGTTTGGTTCAACATGGAAAGGAATGGATGGCTTGGATTTGGTGGAGAGAATGAATGGTGGAGATCCACTTGACATTGATATAAAACTTTTTCTTTCATTCTCTCTCTTCATTCATTCACATTTACTCCTCCACCAAACCCTAACCCACTTGTGAGAGGCAAGTACATCTTGCATATCATGGAGGATTTCATGCATCCCCATTTATTTAGTCTATTGTGCTTGTCTCTTCTTTCTCTATATGTTTAGGTCTTGTAGTTTTTGTTTTCCATGGTTAGCTTTGTGTAGATCTAAGTTTTCCTCCTTTTTAGTTTTCTTAGATTTTGATCTATCAAACTTCATTATTTCTATGTTTTGATTGTTCTATGTTGTAGAGAATTCAATTCTACCCAATTTTGGCTTTTGAAAAGTTAGATTTCGACTTGATTTGAGGAAGTTATGGCCAAAACAATTTTGGTCAAACTTCTATGTTCATCTGTCCTGATTTTGGCAGGGACGATGAATAGTACCTGGCCGCATAAGCTTTTCTGGCCGCATGACCATTTCTGGCCGCATAAGCTTTTCTGGCCGCATGACCATTTTCGGCCGCATAAGCATTTCTGGCCGCATGACCATTTCTGGCCGCATGACCATTTCTGGCCGCATAAGCATTCCTGGCCGCATGACCATTCCTGGCCGCATAAGCTTTTCTGGCCGCATGACCATTTCTGGCCGCATAAGCTTTTCTGGCCGCATGACCATTTTGAGCCGCATAAGCATTTTGAGCCGCATAAGGATTTTTGGAGCCGCATGAGCATTTTGAGCCGCATAAGAATTTTTGAGCCACATGAGGCTGATTTTGGCTGATTTTGATTGTTTGATGCTCTTTTTGACTGTTTTCTGGCCCGAATTTCTCCTAGCTTCCAACATGAAAGTTGTAGATCTTTTTCTTGGCTTCAAGAATATGTTACCAACTATTTTATGCTAGTTATAGACTCGATCATGCTTAATACTAGTTGACTTTCATGTCTTGTCACGAATTGATCCGACTGTTACCTCGACTAATAATTGATCATGCGTTCCTAGTTGGAACTAAGAGACTGGCTAATCGTCTTATTAAATTGAATGAATGAGACACGTTCATAGTAATTATGAACTATTGTAATCGACTGGCTGATCCCGAATATCGACATACAGGCACATACAGACTTCAATTTATTTATTTATTTATTTACTTATTTTACAAAAGCAACATGTGTACTTTATGGTCAAGGCATGATTACTCCGTGGTTAGTTTTGATTGTTGCATTACGCTATGTAAGACCTGCAACCTAACCGCACTGGTATCGTTGTAGAGTTGTACATATCGTATCCCGTACAAAAGTACTCATTTGAATGACCATGACCCACGGCATGGGATTTCACTTAACGTAGAGACTATTAAGTTAAATAAAATAATTACTGCATGGAGAGAATGGATTCCCGAGTTCTTACATGGCAGCCCTCTTGGGACTAGTAGTGCCCGATAGGCCGGTTGGTCCCCACAGATACTACAAATCTGCCACACGGGCAGGGAGCGGTATCTGGTTATATTATCTATTGTATATTGTATATTGATGACGGGCGTCCCGCTGGGACTCGTCTAATTCATGATTGGCACAATTGATTGACTGGGTAAACTAGCCTTGCTTGCACATAGTAAGAACTGAGAAATCTCTATTGCATAATTCCAGGATAACTTGGAACTCACAGTAGCAAGCCGTAGTAGTTGAATGGCCGTTTAAATTAATTTGTTTGTGTACTGTATGTCCTCTGTTACCTAACTGAGATGATCAGAATGTCAGGACATGACATGCCAACTTCTGTCCTTGTTTGGTTGGGAGGTTGGTTCGAAGTGTCGTGATACTATGTGAATCCCAGTAGAAAGCAGAGATCTATTTATCATATTTTCTCATTACTGGTTTTAATCCCTCATATCGTACTTCCTTGCGGTACTTGCTGTTAGAGGTCTAACCTCTCTGGTTTTGTATGGCCAGATTTAGAGCTGGTCCCCGAGGATCCAGCTTACTTCTACCTCCACGATGGTCAACACTAGAGGGATGATCGCAGGAGGGCTCGAGTGGATTTTCTTACTTCCCCGCTCATTTTGTTAAATACTTTATACTTTGTCGTTTGGCACCGACATGTTAGTCGGATTGTCTTGTACCTACTTTTGCATAATTGTAACTAAGTCAGGCTACAGCTGATAACAATTGTGTATACTGACTACATCATCTGGCTGTGTTTTGTAAAGCCAGATATCAAGAACATTTTGACTGAGCGTTTGGGACGCCTTACTGCTTTATCTCACATGTTCTCTATTTCTGTTTCTTGTTTAAATGATTGAGACAATAGATGTGAAGTGACCATAGGAGACTTTCATATAGTATGTACCCCCTCGTCTTGTTAGACAGCATTGATCGTATTATACGATATTCATCTACCCGTAATACGTAGCTGGCTGAGTCATTCCCCCGCTCTCCAGTATTCTGGTTCTGGGGCGTGACAAGGTTTTAGTGGTGGCCCATGCAGGTCTGGTTTCAGACTTGTGGGGTATTTTGATTATAGGATGTCTCAATCACACATGTTCCTCCTTGATCTCATGATTCGTTGTTCTCAACCCTAGATTGACATTCCAGTATCCTTTGACTTCATTGATCTTTCCTGTCCGGTCGTTTGATTGTTCTCTTGTCCCTTTTCTTAGGGGCACCTCGTCCGCATCTGTCAGGACTGGGCAACAACAACAAGAGCAACACGGACAACCTGACCATGTTGGTCAGCAACAAGGGCCGATACTAACTCAAGAGACCATCCAAGAAGAAGTAATAGTGGAAGCAGCAGCTGGACCGCAGTATCCGGATGTTCCACCACCACCAACAGTTCCACCTACCCCTGTGGAAGTGGACACACCAGCCCTTCTGGAGATCATGAGAGAAATGATGGCTATCCAACAACATCAGATGTTAGCCCAGCAGTGCATGCACGCTCAGTTGCAGGAGCAGAACGTACTACACAACCAAGGGTTGCAGACGGTATTGGAAAAAGGGGCGAGGCCAGATTCAGGAGCATCAGCCAGGTTTTGCAAGTACAACCCCCGTCGTTTCGAGGGCACGGAAGATGCCATCTCAGCAGATACATGGCTTAAGGATATTGAGGCTATCCTGACAGCAGCTAAGGTGCCGCCAGAAGAACGTGTGGATCAAGTGAAGTTGTTACTTCAGGATCTCGCACGTAATTGGTGGGAATCAGAGGAAGTAGGTATCAGACGTCCCGTTGCTTGGGACGATTTCACAGCAAGATTCAAGGCGAAGTACTATGGAGTTGTGGCGCAGTTTGAGCTGCAACAGAAGTTTATCAACCTCAAGCAGGCCGGCAAGACGGTAGATGCTTATGTAGCGGAGTTCTGCAGATTGAGTAGGTTCGCCCCAGAAATGGTAGCAACGGAGAGCCAGAGGGCTATGAGGTTCCAGCAAGGGTTTCATCTTGAGCTCTTGCAATTGATAGAAGGGCACAATTACCAGACTTTCGACGAAGTATTGACGGCAACCCGAAGGCATGAGATCACCATTCAGAGGATCACAGCAAGGACTGGAGGTCAGAAGAGATCCCACAGTCAGATTGAAGGAGGAGGGAGAGCAGCTCCCCGAACAACAGCACCGTCTCCTGGCATTCGCATCCACGATGTGGCGATGCGAGGGCCAGCACCACCCAGGCAGCAGCAGCAACAGAAGAAGAACTAGCAACCCCCAGCGGGCTGTACTTATTGTGGGAAGATAGGGCACACTAGAGATGTGTGCCGGACATTGAACGGACTGTGTTTGATATGTGGAAATCCAGATCATCGGGTTACCACATATCCCATGAATTCAAGGTCAGGAGGACCAGCGCAGCAGTTTCCTGCTCTGCCAGCACCAGGGGCAGGACAGTATCGAGGACCAGCAATGGCAGTGAGACCATTGGCCCAGCGTCCGTTAATGCCACAGGCTCAGATGTTTCGGCAGCAGGGACCGCCGATGCAGCAACACCAGCATAGACCACCCCAGCATCATCAGGGAAGGGGCCAGCAGCAGCACCAGGCTAGGCCACAGCATGGAAACCAACAAGGAGGTCGAGGGCAGGCATTCACTCTGTCCTTGGAAAAGGCATTAGCATCGGGAGATGTTGTGGCAGGTAACATTCTCGTCGCTTCATATCCCGCAGTAGCATTATTTGATTCAGGAGCATCACATTCATTTATATCTGCACAATTTGTGACACGGCTAGGAATGGAGTTCGAGGCATTGCCAGGGAGATTGAATATACTCACTGGCAATGGGCTCGTAGGAGTTAGTAGAGTTATTCTAGCATGTAGCATTGTAGTTTGTGGGTATTCCTTACCCGCCCAGTTGATAGAATTTCCTGTTGGAAATTTCGACGTTATCTTAGGCATGGACTGGCTGAAAGACAGTCATGCGACAATAGATTATCGTAGTGGGAGTGTATCTTTTGATATTCCAGGCATGGAGAGATTCACCTTAGTCAGATCAGAGGCAACTCAGCAAGAGCAGGGAGTAATAACGACAATGGAAGAAGTTCAAGTTCCGAAGGTAGTTGAAGAGTTTCTGGATGTATTTCCTGAAGAACTTCTAGGTCTACCACCGGTTAGGGATATTGAGTTCAGTATAGAATTTGCACCTGGAACTAAACCAATATCAGATCGAGTTTACAGAATGGCGGATTCAGAGCAGGCCAAGGTATATCAGCATATAGAGGAACTGAAGGAGAAAAAGTTCATCCAAGCTAGCATATTGCCATGGGCAGCACCAGTGGTACTTGTAGGAAAGAAGGATGGATCATCCAGATTGTGCATTGATTACAGGAAGCTTAACGCGGCAACAGTAAAGAACAAGTATCCACTACCAAAGATCGACGACTTATTTGATCAGTTGAGCAGGGCTAGAGTTTTCTTCAAGATAGATCTTCGTTCAGGGTACCATCAGGTGAGGGTTCGGAAGGAGGATATTCCCAAGACAGCATTCAGGTCAAAGTATGGGCATTATGAATTCTTAGTAATGCCGTTTGGTTTGACCAATGCTCCAGCAATATTTATGGATTTGATGAACCGCATCTTTATGCCATACGTAGATCAGTTTGTCGTTGTGTTTCTTGACGACATTCTTGTGTACTCTGCCAGTGAAGAGGAGCATGAAGACCACCTCAGGACAGTGTTGCAGGTTCTAAGGGAGAACCAGTTGTATGCCAAGCTCAGCAAGTGTGAGTTCTGGACGAATCACATTTCATTTTTGGGTCATATCATATCAGGAGCTGGAGTAGCTGTAGATTCCAAGAAGGTAGAAGCAGTAGAGAGCTGGCCACTACCCAAGACCGTAGCTGATGTACGGAGTTTCTTAGGATTGGCAGGATATTACAGGAGATTCGTATCGGATTTTGCAAGACTTTCAGCACCCATGACCCGCTTGACACGGAAGGATGTGCCATTTATCTGGTCGACAGAGTGCCAGGCATCATTTGACACCTTGAAGCAGAAGTTGATATCAGCGCCTATTCTTACATTGCCAGTTGGACCTGGAGGTTTTACAGTATATTGTGATGCGTCAGGTAAAGGACTTGGATGTGTCCTCATGCAGCATGGGAAGGTGATAGCGTATGCATCTAGGCAGCTTCGGGACCACGAGAAGAATTACCCAACTCATGACTTGGAGTTGGCGGCAGTAGTATTTGCTTTGAAGCTATGGAGACATTACTTATATGGTGATCGAGTGGATATGTACACGGACCATAAAAGTCTGAAGTACATCTTTACTCAGAAGGAGCTAAACATGAGGCAGAGAAGATGGTTAGAGCTGATCAAGGATTACGACGTGGAGCTTCAGTATCATCCAGGCAAGGCTAATGTGGTAGCAGACGCTCTTAGCAGGAGAGGCGGCGCATTTATGTTGACAACACAGAAACACATTTTAGAAGACCTTCGAAAGATGGGCATAGAAGTTATACTTCCTAGTGATGTAGGAGTTCTGGCGAGTCTACAAGTTCAATCTGACTTGGTAGATAGGATCAAGACAGCTCAGGCACAGGACCCAAGGATTTAGAAGCTTAGAGCAGAATATGAGTCAGGACTCAGGAAGGAGATAAGAATTCACGAAGATGGTACGCTTAGGTTTGGATCACGCCTATGTGTGCCTAGTGGAGATATCAGACAGAAGGTTATGACAGAAGCTCACAGTTCTCAATATTCTATACACCCTGGAGGGACCAAGATGTACCAAGATATCAAGCAGCACTTCTGGTAGAACGGGATGAAGAGGGAGATAGCTAGATTCGTTTCCCGTTGCTTGGTATGTCAGCAAGTGAAGGCAGAACAGCAGAGGCCAGCTGGATTATTACAGCCACTTCCTATCCCGGAATGGAAGTGGGAGCACATCACAATGGACTTTGTGACCGGTTTACCGAGATCACCAAGTGGTAAGGATGCTATTTGGGTGATAGTGGACCGGCTTACAAAGGTAGCACACTTTCTCCCTTTCAGAGTAGGGCAATCTACAGAAAAGTTGGCAGAGTTATATATGCAGCAGATAGTCAGGCAGCATGGAGTCCCTGTCAATATTGTGTCTGACAGAGATACCCGTTTTACATCATATTTCTGGAAGAGCTTACATCATAGCCTGGGTACCAAGTTAAGATTTAGCACGGCTTACCATCCACAGACGGACGGACAATCAGAAAGAATAATTCAGACTTTAAAAGATATGTTGCGAGCTTGCACCCTAGATTTTGGAGGATCTTGGGAGAGCCACCTGCACTTAGTTGAGTTTTCATACAACAACAGTTATCAACCCAGTATCCAGATGGGGCCAAAACAATTTTGGTCAAACTTCTACGTTCATCTGTCCTGATTTTGGTAGGGACGATGAATAGTACCTGGCCGCATAAGCTTTTCTGGCCGCATGACCATTTCTGGCCGCATAAGCTTTTCTGGCCGCATGACCATTTCCGGCCGCATAAGCATTTCTGGCCGCATGACCATTTCTGGCCGCATAAGCTTTTCTGGCCGCATGACCATTTCTGGCCGCATAAGCATTTCTGGCCGCATGACCATTCCTGGCCGCATAAGCTTTTCTGGCCGCATGACCATTTCTGGCCGCATAAGCTTTTCTGGCCGCATGATCATTTTGAGCCGCATAAGCATTTTGAGCCGTATAAGGATTTTTGGAGCCGCATGAGTATTTTGAGCCGCATAAGGATTTTTGGAGCCGCATGAGCATTTTGAGCCGCATAAGGATTTTTTGAGCCGCATGAGGCTGATTTTGGCTGATTTTGATTGTTTGATGCTCTTTTTGACTGTTTTCTGGCCCGAATTTCTCCTAGCTTCCAACATAAAAGTTGTAGATCTTTTTTTTGGCTTCAAGAATATGTTACCAACTATTTTATGCTAGTTATAGACTCGATCATGCTTAATACTAGTTGACTTTCATGCCTTGTCACGAATTGATCCGACTGTTACTTCGACTAATAATTGATCATGTATTTCTAGTTGGAACTAAGAGACTGGCTAGTCGTCTTATTAAATTGAATGAATGAGACACGTTCATATTAATTATGAACTATTGTAATCGACTGGCTGATCCTGAATATCGACATACAGACACATGCAGGCTTCAATTTATTTATTTATTTATTTACTTATTTTACAAAAGCATCATGTGTACTTTATGGTCAAGGCATGATTACTCCGTGGTTAGTTTTGATTGTTGCATTACGCTATGTAAGACCTGCAACCTAACCGCACTGGTATCGTTGTAGAGTTGTGCATATCGTATCCCGTACGAAAGTACTCATTTGAATGACCAGGACCCACGGCATAGAATTTTACTTAATGTAGAGACTATTAAGTTAAATAAAATAATTACTGCATAGAGAGAATGGATTCCCGAGTTCTTACATGGCAGCCCTTTTAGGACTAGTAGTGCCCGACAGGCCGGTTGGTCCCCACAGATACTATAAATCTGCCACACGGGCAGGGAGCGGTATCTGGTTATATTATCTATTGTATATTGTATATTGATGATGGGCGTCCCGCTGGGACTCGTCTAATTTATGATTGGCGCAATTGATTGACTGGGTAAACTAGCCTTGCTTGCACATAGTAAGAACTGAGGAATCTCTATTGCATAATTCCAGGATAACTTGGAACTCACAGTAGCAAGCCGTAGTAGTTGAATGGCCGTTTAAATTAATTTGTTTGTGTACTGTATGTCCTCTGTTACCTAACTGAGATGATCAGAATGTCAGGACATGACGTGCCAACTTCTGTCCTTGTTTGGTTGGGAGGTTGGTTCGAAGTGTCGTGATACTATGTGAATCCCAGTAGAAAGCAGAGATCTATTTATCATATTTTTTCATTACTGGTTTTAATCCCTCATATCGTGCTTTCTTGCGATACTTGCTGTTAGAGGTCTAACCTCTCTGGTTTTGCATGGCCAGATTTAGAGCCGGTCCCCGAGGATCCAGCTTACTTCTACCTCCACGATGGTCAACACTAGAGGGATGATCGCAGGAGGGCTCGAGTGGGTTTTCTTACTTCTCCGCTCGTTTTGTTAAATACTTTATACTTTGCCGTTTGGCACCGACATGTTAGTCGGATTGTCTTGTACCTACTTTTGCATAATTGTAACTAAGTCAGGCTGCAGCTGATAACAATTGTGTATACTGACTACATCATCTGGCTGTGTTTTGTAAAGCCAGATATCAAGAACATTTTGACTGAGCGTTTGGGACGCCTTACTGCTTTATCTCACATGTTCTCTATTTATGTTTCTTGTTTGAATGATGGAGACAATAGATGTGAAGTGACCATAGGAGACTTTCATGCAGTATGCACCCCCTCGTCTTGTTAGACAGCATTGATCGTATTATACGGTATTCATCTACCCGTAATACGTAGCTGGCTGAGTCATTCCCCCGCTCTCCAGTATTCTGGTTCTGGGGCGTGACACATCCCCCTTCTATCAGCCATAATTCGAAATTATTTTTAGTCCAATAGAAACTCTAAAATTCGTCATTAGAATTCAGTCCCGCTTTTTAGCAGCAAGATCAACTTGGAACAACGATATCTCCTAGCTCTGAACTCCGTTTCGCCTCCAGTTTTTTAAAAGAAGCGTATCGAGGTAACATTCCCAAAAACATATTTTAATAGACAAAATTCTTTCTATAAATTTCTGCAAAACTGTTTGAGTATCTAGTGTCCAAAAAGTAAACGTGTTTCGGTATTTTTACGATTTCGGTAGATTACAGAAACGAAAATGTGATCCGCTTAGATTTTCGGAATTATGATACGAAAACCTATACCATATCCTAACTTCAAAATTTATTAAATAAATGTCATAGGTGCAGTATTAATTATAATTAGAAATAAACTATTTTCAGCATCCGAAGTTGTTCCCACACCTTCCTCTTTGTGCGTTGTTGTTGATTCCTCGCCAGGACATCATCTTACATCACTCGGACATCAGGCAAGTACACCTTGCTAAACTTTACAGTACTTACATGCTTTTTTATACTGCTATTCTTTTGTGTCTCACTTGGTACATATTTCTCTTTCGCTTCTTATCATGGATACTTTCTAGTTTTTTGTGTACGTAGATTATTACTCTTTCTTTTTTCTTGTTACTAGCCATATTTTTCTATTGTGTTCATGTCTAGTGATAGTATTGCTTAGCCTCTGTCGTGTCCCTTTGACATAATTGAGATGGACTTGACTTGTTGACATATTGACCTGACTCGTAGTTTTAGGCGAGGACCTTGTGATAGACGAAGACTATACTTGACTACTCTCTGTTGTGATCCCCTACTGAGCCGCGATAGAGACTTACTATAGGTTGTGAACCCCCACTGAGCTGTGATCTATAGGACCGTGAGTCCCTACTGAGCTGCGGTTTGCTCCAATTTATTCTTAGTCATGTTTATCAGCACGATTCTCGATGGCATGCCATTTCCTTGTATTTTATTCATGTACAACTATGCAGTCTTTATTTCTTGCACTATTTTCTATCCTTCCTTGCATGTTAAAACTTTTAAAGTAGGCATGTATATTATGTGTCTTGCTAGTCCTCTGAGGACCTGGTGATCTCTCCAGGTGTGTTGGTGATTTTCGCAGGTGCTCTAGCCAAGGACATAGTTTATAATCTACCTTCGCAATGCTAGCTTTCAGATCGTCTTTCGCTTCGCTCGACTCTTTCATCGTTGCTATGTATTTCTCTCTTTTTGTTGGCAGTGGATTTGTCTTCGCCCAACGTTTTGTACAAATGATATTTATAAGTTGATTTTATTATATATTTATTTGTGGATGAGATTAGTTTCATGGTTACTATATTTTACAGCTTATGTATACATACGAGGTTTCCCTATATTGGAGTATGCTTCGTATGTATACAGCTGGCATGTCTACGTACTTGGTCCTACGTATTTTGGGACTGGGGCGTTACAATCTGGGGCCCCGATTGTGGTGGAAACTACTGAGGGAATGGTGGTGATAGAGGCAGTGGTGAATTCCCTCTGGGGGCATGGCAGTGGTCTGTCCAGCCTGGCTGACTGGGGGTGCTGCAATCTCTGGGTGCACCGTCGTTGGTGTCATAGTAGGCTGTGACTGTCTTGGCTGGTATGGTATAACAGGAGTCATTGGAGGATTTTGTCCCTCTGGGGTAGCCTCTTCACCAGATGTGAGGGCCAAGGCAGAAGTGCGTCCGCTTTTGAGATTCATCCTGTTTGTACGAGGAAGAATAGGACGATATCATGAAAGGTTAGATATGAGGTAAATCAAATAATCAAGGAAGTTTCGAAAAGGTTGGAATTCAAGGAGGTAGTAGTTCTGGATGAGATATTATTCCTATTCCTATATGCAGGCTTGTTGGGCACAGTCATGTAACCCAACAATATTTTCTGACCTATATGGGTCACCATAAAAACATGTAACGCCCCAGTCCCAAAATACATAGGACCGAGTATGCGAACATGCCAGCTGCCCATATACGAAGAATACTCCAATACATGAAATCCTCGTATAAATGCATAAGCTGTATATAAAATAATCACAGGCCAGAATAATGTAATCTAATCACATCACAGCTCAACACAGAAGATATTAGAATCCTAAATAATAAATGAGTGTATCAAAAGATAGTCGGGTAAATATACTCACTCCTGTTGGAAACGAAGCACGAAAACCGTTTCCCCAAACCAGAAAGTCCTGCGAGAGAACCGAGTAAAAGCACACAAACCAAAAATGCCAAACACAATCGCAGACACAAAGATTTTTGACGTGGAAAACCCTTGCGAAAAAAACTACGGGACGATCAGAGTCCAACTCTGAAAACCTCCACTAATGGAATAAAGGGAATACACCATCTACAAGCTCCTCCCGATCCAACACGGATCACCATAACTCACTTGAAAGAAGAAATTTTTTGATTGCGGACTCTGAAGAACAAGAGATGCCGAAAAATTATTCGAAGCAATCTCTCCTTCACAATAGTCCTTAATCCTCTCTCTCTCAAAGATTGTAAAGCACTCTTGTTTTTGAGACGATTTTACAACTAGCATGCATCACCCTTTTATAAGCCCTTGGTAATTTATACATGGAAGGCAAATATATATATATGCAAACTCCCAATATGCATCAATCATATATTTAATAGAAATCCAATCATAATTGGCTTGCCATAATTGGAAGCCCAATTATATGGAAAGCTACTATATAAAGGGTCCAATCATAAATATATGATCAAAGTAAATATGGAAATCCAATCATATATTTCCTTACCATATATGTTCCAAAATAGGATCCATGCACTCCCCGAGCTTTTTTGACACACGGACGGCGCTCGTCGCTCTCCGGGATATTCTCTACATAGGTTGGGAACCCTACCCACTCCAATATTTCTTTCCCTTCACAAATATGAGAAGGAGGTCATCATTCCGACGATCTGCATGTAGAACACAAACTTTCCCCTTGGTAGAAACTTCGTGAGCATGTTCGCTCCATTGTCATCAGTATGGACCTTCTCAAGCATCACGTCCTTCTTCTCAGCCACATCTCGTATCCAATGATACCGAGTCTCAATGTGCTTGGACCAACTATGAAATGTCTGGTTCTTCACAAGGTGAATGACACTCTGGCTATCGCAAAGCAAAGTATACTGCTCTTGCTTCAGCCCCATTTCCTATAATATCTTTTTCATCCACAGCAACTCCTTGTAAACCTCCGTCGCCATAATGTACTCTGCCTCTGTCGTCGACAAGGTAACACACTTCTGCAACCGCGACTGCCACGATACAGCTCCTCCAGTAAATATCATCACGTAGCCCGAAGTCGATCACCTCGTGTCTACATCTCCAGCCATTTCAGCGTCGATATACTCAACCAGCTTTGACTCGTCACCACCAAAAAAAATTCTCCAATCAGCAGTGCCCTGAAGGTATCGTAGAATCCACTTGACCACACTCCAATGTACCCTTCCAGGATTTGAAAGGTACCTGCTAACTGTGCCAACTGCATGAGCGATGTCTGGCCTCGTACACACCATAGCATACAGAAGGCTTCCTACAGCTGAGGCATATGGAACCTGCTCCATATCTTCTTTTTCGACCTCGGTAGATGGACACTGCTCCTCAGTGAACTTAATATGAGCCGCAAGGGGGCAACTCACTTTCTTCGACCCGTCCATCAAGAAACGCTGAAGTACCCAGTGAATGTACTTCTTTTGGGACAAGTGAATGTAAACCCCCTAAATTTCAACTATGATTTTTAAATAAATTTGGTAATTATTTTGTACTTCGGATTTGTACGTCGCATACGAGTTCGCATTGGTCATAATTTACGTAGCGTGCAAGCTTGCGTTTCGTAATTTCTCGTCAAGTGCGAATATGTGTGAGGTACATACTTATTTGAAAACATTTTACAGCTATAATATAGGTTCAAAATAATATGAGTTGAATATTTTAATTTATTTTTATTTACTTTAAAGTGGTATTTACTTAGATTGTGCGTTTCACAAATATTGTTTTTATGCAAATACGAAAATAAAATTTATGTAAAAAAATTATTTTTGAAATTATTTTTATAACCAAATTATTACTGTGATTTTTGAAATTAATAAATTATTATTATTTAAATTTTTATGAAAAAGTATTATAAATGTAGTACTAGTGATTTAAATCAAAATTTGAGTTTTAAAATCAAACGGTTTTGAATTTAATATAAGAATTTGCTAGTTTAAAAAGATATTAATATTTTGATTTAAAGTTATTTAAATTAAAAGTGATATTTATCTAGCAGGGAATTTAAACTATCCCAATCCTATCCAAAGCGGACTACCACCTCCTATATAAGGAGAGACTCCTTACTATTTTCTCCATCATCTCCACAAATAATTCCACAACCCAACATGTGCATCGTGTCCGTGTTCCCGTCCCCGTCCCATCCACTATATCCATATTGGTACAAGTACAATTTTTCTCCATCTAGGGTCCAATAGATTCAGACCTCATCCCGACTCTCGGCCGCCTAGACCTACCAATCGCTGTCATCCCCAACCATCTTCACCGCAACCACCACAACAGTCATCATCCCCACCATCGCCAAACCAACTACCACCGACACCCCCGACACCACCATACGGCCAACCCAATCCCAGAACCACCAACCCACTCCGCACCACCGTCTCCTCCTCATCCCGGCCAATCACCAAAACCTTACCCACGCCCCGCCATGGCCATCACCGACCGTGATCGCCCAAGGCCAACATCATCACCAACCCCAGGAAATAATAAAAACATTTACAAAGGCCCTCACCTCCCCGGAGACGTCGCCGCACATGGCCAGCCACATCGAAACCGCCGGGTGAAACCTCCATTTCATCTTCTCCCTCGCACAGGTCCTCCTGGGTGCGACATCGAGAACCTCGCCCGAACTCCACGGCGAGACTGCGTCCCCCGCGGTTGGCCTCGCCGCCGCCCGGAGCTAATGTCGCGCTGAACCAGCCACGCTGGGGTTGACCTCTACGCCAGATGGCGCAGCGCCATCGCCGGCGCCCGACCCAGTGCTCCGCCAGCATCCCGACCCCGCCGCGCTCGCCGGATCTGGACCCCCGCCGAGCCTTCCTCTAGTAAACCCTCTCCGACTTCCCGCTCTACTTCGCTGTCCCACCGGGCCGGAGTTCCACAGTGCGTCCTTTGCCATGCTTCCTCCGTGCAGTTGGCCCACCTCCCGTGCGATCGGAGCTACCGCTGTCGTCGCTACGAGATCCCAGCCGCAACCCGCACACGTCCGCTTCTTCCTCCGTCCCTCACACCTCCAGCGCCCGACCGCGCCCCACGGAACGCCGCCACCAAGCCGCCGAACTCTGGTAACCGCTCTTCCCCGCGCTCTCTCTCTCTCTCTCCATGTCGAATTGGGGGAGAAGTGGCTGTTTAGTTTTTTTAAGGGTTTATTATTGTTATTATTATTATTAGTTTATTATTATTATTATTATTATTATTATTATTATTATTATTACTATTGTTATTATTATATCATTAGTATTATTTTAAAACTTTTGTTATGATTATGATTTTTATTATTAGAATTTTATTGTATTCTTCTTTTTTATTAAATAAATAGAAATTATTTTGACAACACTCAATAGCCCTAAAATTATTTTTCCTATATTTTACTAAAATATTTTGACAAATGAAAAGTTACTTTTCTACAATATATATATTATATATATTTTAAATATTTGAGTTTAACCTAAAAATGAATTTTGATTTTTTTAAGTATTCATCTAAAAGTATATTTGACTAATAACATTGTAAAATTTCAAATTGGATATGTATATAAAGTATTTTCAAGAATTTACATAAAAATATTTTAGAAAATTTGTATACGTAATCTATACAATTTCTGCTTGAATATCAACATTATCATGACTAATCATCCCTCCCTATTTTCTCGTGAATTCGGACTTTTCCACATCGGATATGGCGATTAGGCAACTGAAACTTTACAGAATATCGCACCACACCAGGAGACACCACAGGCAAGATACCTTGCCATTATACTGTTTATTTTTAATATGCATTTTTATTACATATTGCTGTTCATTTATTTGCAGTTCTTATAGTTCTTGATTTACTACCTGCTTAGTGATATTAGCTTACTTGTTATTATCCTTTGATTGCATATGGCCCTAGAGTTAAGGGACTACCGATTGTAATGTATCGCATATAACTTGACACAGTTGTACCACGAGGATGTGTGAGATGAGTGGCATGTAGATGTCCTTGCGTGTTGGCTGATCACCCGTGTGCATGCGTTAGGTCTAACTGTCAATAGTTGTATATTAGAATACTTGACGATTAGTAGTGTTACATGGTCGTGGATGTGACATGATAGGTACATTAGGTGAGGAGAACATTTCTTTATCGTATGGGCTTCGATTGTACTTTCCTTGTAACCTGGAAGCTCCGCTGGAGATACGGGTATGATTAGCCTCTCAGGTTGGCCACTGTCATTTTTGAACGTCATGCGCTTAGGTCACTGGTGCCCAAGTGGGGACTATACCAGATCCCATTGACAACCAGGACCCATGCGATGAAAGGTTTGTTCTTAACTGCATTTTCACTTTAGTATGGTTAGATTACCTTATTATTGTCTTGTCACTTACTTTATTTGTGGCATATTTTATATTCGGTATTTATATGACATATTTATTGTATCTTGTTACGTCCCTCTGAGGACCTGGTTATCTCTCCAGGTGTGTCTTATGATTTCTGCAGGTGTTCTAGATAAGGCCATAACTTACGGTCTAATCCGTCGAGATGTTGCTTTTTGATCGTCATCTCCTTCGCTCAACCAAATCATTTTTTTTGTATAATTCTTTCTTATTTAAATTAGTTGGTAGTAGATTTGTCTCCGCCCAACGATTATATACATGACAAATTCAAAGTTGTCTTTATATTATTATTTATCTTTGTGGATGAGATTTAGTACTTTGGTTACTGTATTTTACAGCTTATGTATACATATGAGGGTTTCTTATACTTCGTATGTATACAGTTGGCATGGTTACATTCTAGTCCTTCTATTTTTGGGACTGGGGTGTTACATATTTTTGTTGTTGCCCATGCTGGTCTAGTTTGCCCATTCTAGTCCACCACCTACTTGACATCCTTTCTTGACTTCAAATTTTGAACTCTTGTTCGACCTCCTTGATTTGCATCTTACTTGACTCCTACCGTAAATTCTTAGTTTCGTGCTTAGTAAGATGACTACCATAGTATATGCCCATAGGTTGAACACATGGCTAGAAGGTTGCATTGATAATTAATGTGCATTGAGATTTTATTTGAGTTATAAAGGCATTTATTTTCCTAGAAATATGATCTCAAGGATTAGTTAATTCCAAGTTGGGTAGTAGCATATATTACCGCTTTCAAAAGATAGTTGAAATTTTATTTTGATATTACAAGGTGGTATACACAAGAGGATAGCTAGATCGAGAAAACAAATTGTTTTGATTTGCGTTTTAATTTTTGAAGGTCTTTGAACATTTATGATTTATTGAGTTATAGCTATACATCTTTTGGAGGGATATAAATTTGAATTGAAAATGATCATAAAATTTTAAATGTGGAAGTATGATTTACGATTGACCAAAATTTGAGGATGATTGATAAATTTTGGTAAAATATTTTTGAATTAATTACGTCATATGATCTATGATTTATAAAGTTATTTAGATTTCGAGTTTGAAGCCTGATTATGGGTATTTAAATTTTGGTGAGAAAAAAAATTTAAGATTAGTTGTGACTTATTGGAAGCTAGATATACACATTTGAAGGATATAGAATTAAATTCGGGAGTTATTTAAATGTTCCTTTTTGTAGTATGAATTTTGACTGATAAACTTATTTAAATGTTGAGTTTAAGATTTGAAAAAAAATATTAGATTTGTGATATACAAGGGTTGTTTCGAGATTAACTAGAGATTTAAAAATTTTGATTAAAAGTTGACAGCCTAAGATGATTGGAAATTTTGGTGGAGTATCTTGGGAATTTTATTGAGAAACTTTCGAGGAACTGAAATTTTAGAGCAGATCATTGTAGCTCCCCTTCCGAAAAATTTTTAAAATTTTTTTTATTATTTATTTGATTAAATAGCGACTTATAGATTTTATAAATAATTATTTAGTTAATTATTACGGTAGATTATTTTAGCCATGGTTAAGTTTGGAAGTACCAGACGACTAGGAATTATGGCACTGATAGTGCAGTGGCGTGCTTTGACTAGTGTTTAGCCATGGTAGGGGAATGCCGAGCCATAAGAGTGTCCTAACTAGGAAAACCAGACCAAGTTATAGCATGACCATTATAAATAAGTTTAATTAATTATTATTAGATTTATTGACCTAGCAGAAACTGGTTATACCATTTTAGCCCGAACTGGATCCGAACTGAGCCCAAGCCCATGTAGGCATCCAGTGTACACAAAGATGCCATGTAGACATATTTTTAAGTATATGCAATGCCGATTAAGGGATATTGTAATTCGTTATTGTTATTATATTATTATTATTATTATTATTATTATTATTATTATTGGTTTATCAATACTATTGAGATTATGTTATATAATATTATTATTATTGATTATATTTAAAATATTGTATTGCCTGTATAGAATTTGGGTATAGGTTATATAAATATGTATGAACACCAGATATATATATGATTTGTAACTATATTATAATTTATAATATATACATATATATATATATATATTATATATATATATAATATATATAATATATAATATATATATATATATATATATATATATTATAATATAATTAATATATTATATATATATATTATATAATATTATATATATATATATATATATATATTACCATGTATAAAAAAAATATATTATATATATATATATTACCATGTATATATATATATTTATATATATATAATATATATATATATATAATATATCTATATATAATATATATATATAATATATTATATATTATGGTATAATATAATATATATATATATATATATATATATATATATATTATATATATATAATTATGTTATGTATATATAAATGAGTGTGTATGCGTATATAAATAAACATATATATTACCATGTACATATACGTGTATATTAAATGGTGTACGTACATATAAATATATATATAAATAGTGTATATATAAATATAAGTAGATATATATTATGGCTAAGGAAATCCCAGCCCGACCCAAACCAGGCCCTGGGCCCACAGTCCGATTACTCCCCGCCAATCCAGATGGCTCGACCAAATTCCCCATAACCAGGGCCACAACAACCCAAACCCAAGCAGACCCGAACACAGCCCACCGCGCTTACAATCCCAACCCAGTATAAAACCGAACTAACCCCCACACCAGCCGAATAACCCCTTCCCCCCGACTGTTTATAATAGTACCCACGCGAGAATTGAAATAAAACCCTAGCAAAAACCACACACCGCCGACACCCTGCTGCTGCGTATGCACCCCAGCCACTGGCCGACCACCCCGGCCTCGTGTCGCCGTGAGGCAGTCGCTGGCGGCAAGCCGGACAGCCGCAGCGCGCCACAACAGACAGAAGACCCCAACAGCAGCTATACAGTGGCAGAGTCCTGTTCATGGCCGATTTTCTGACACCATGATTCGTCATTTTGCGAACCGATTGCACAGGTATATAGGCAACCTATACGAGTTTATTTCCCTTCATTTGTTCGAATTTAGATATACTAGAGTGGCCAGATGATCGACCCAAAGATGTCGAAAAAACTGTCAAACCTGACAGAATTTCAAATCTATGAGCCTATTTTGGAAGATCGATTCCGATCGATCCAGTAACCATTTAGAAATTCCACCTGAACCAGTTATAGACACATATAGGGCTTCACAACACTTTTTAGATTTGGAAATCATCGACTACGCGTCGAGAAATCGAATCCCGAAGTTTACCGAAAACCTGTTTTGAAAATCATGAAATCATTCGATACGACGTGCGTCCTGCCAATCCGAGACGTGGTCGCGAACCGAAAGCATCAAAAGGTGCGTATCGGCTTCGTGGTCGTGTGGGATTTGACGAATTCAAATTGGTCGCGTGTGCGCGACGAATTTGATGTATTCGTCGAAATTCACCGTATCAGCCTCTATACAAATTTTCAATTACTTTGTATACGCTCGTCAGATCGAGACGAACTTACGCCATCAGGACCATATTATTTTTCTGGTCCTGTATGCCAAGTTTGGTCCAATTCTGAGACAGTTGAATCGGACCACCGTTTTACGGGCCCTATGGTCCGACTCAACGGACGATTTGTGTACGGCCTGCCAGAATCCAACTTTGGACATACAGTTGGGTTTGTATCAGAAAACCGGATCCGTAGACATGTAGTTTGATGACTTTAGAGACCATTAACTCTGGCACGAGTTTCGGTACAAAGTGGGTCCAACGACGGACATCATTTTTGCCCGAAATTATCATTTTGCCTCTGTTTCCAGAATTGGACTTAAGGATAGGCAATCCTAGCTAATTTGACTATTCTGAGAATGTTGGTAATGTTTGTTTCAGCTTTCGGAGACAGTTGTAAGATTTGGACTAATTTGGCTTATCGGTTGACGGTTTATTGTTGCATCTGCGTGCGAACTCCAGGCAAGTATACCTTGCCGAACTATACAGTATTTACATTGTTTTATCTTTCTTTATTGTATTCTTTTTTATATTGTCACATGATTCCATATTGTGATTGATTCGTCCTTGATTGCCTTATTGTTCTAGATTACGTGCACGTATAGGGTACTTGACATTGGTAGATTATTGGTCTTATCATGTTACCTTGCCTTGCGATTGAGTTGTCAGTTTGTATCTGTTCTTGACTTGACTAATCTTGACTGGGAGTATCTTGCATTGTATTACAGTTGAGACATACTATAGATTGGGAATATCTTATTTGTACTACGACCTACAGCCGATTCTTCTACCTTGATATCACTTGATTGACTTGACTTGAGACATGCCATAGATTGGATGTATCTTACATTGTACTACGACCTATAGCATAATTATTGATTGATTGACTTGACTTGTGACACTATAAATTGGGAGTATCTTGCATTGTACTACGATTTGTAGGAGTCCACTTACCTTCTATCCTTTAGGAGAGGAGACCGATACTAGAATTGGCTAATCTTGACTGGAAGTATCTTGCATTATATTACAGTCAAAATCTACTATAGATTGGGAGTATCTTGCATTGTACTACAAGCTATAGGGGTTTATCGATTGATTGATAGCCAAGTCTAGTATTACATTTCCACACGACTCGTAGTCCTTAGATGTTCTCTTTGCAGTGTTCTTATCCTTCTTACATGTTATTTACTGTCATATTAGTAGGCATGTTTTATGTATCTTGCTAGTCCTCTGAGGACCTGATGATCTCTTCAGGTTTAGCGACAGCATGAAGTTAGTTAGCAGAGCGGGATGGTAGAGGATTGCGATGCATGATACATGTATTTGATTGTGTTATTTCTTTATTATCTCTCGTGCTTTATATTCAGTACCATGATATACTCTGCTTATTTATAGACTCATATCATTCTTAGAGTCTAATCGAACAATATGCTAATGGGCTGCAGACCATGACCCATACTTGTTCATTCTTGTTTATGATTCCTGTGGATTGAGATATAGATTAGATTAGGCATGATACCCTATTCTTGATAGCTGATACGTACTCGATTCGGGCTGGAGTCCGCTCGATACGTAGCTGGCTTGCTCACGAGCTCGCGTCCAAAAACTGGGTGCGGTCGTGACAAGTTTTTGTGGTGGCCCATGCAGGTCAGAGCATATCGTATCGGTTACGTATCTGTACTGATACGAGCCTGCGACTATGACTAAACCTTAGAAATCTTAATCCACTCTGCCTTAAAAATTCTCCTAGAAATTCTCTGCGTCTTTGAAAACTCCATGTTGCTCTCAATTATACTTCTGCTTTTCGTACCATTGATTCTCGTCCCTTCCTATTCCGGGGTGACGAATGATCGTGCTGTCTAGAATTTATTAAAAGTTCTTAAATTATAGTATAATTGCTTGACTATTGAATATTTGGTTGTTTAGAGATATGAGGAATTATAAATGCCATTTGCCCTAGATATTTGTTGGAAGGACTGTTAGCCGGTAGTTGGTAGATTATAAGATTTTAGTGACCATATTTTGAGGAGTAGCATGACCAAAGGTGGGTAGAAGTCCTCGAGATTTCATAAATACCAAATGATTAGGAGGAGGATATAAACTATTTTTAGGAATTAAAATTGAGGAGATTAAGGTAATAGTAGACTTTGAATTTTAAGGAATAATCATGAATTGGAATTTCGAGGACGAAATTATTTAAAGGTGGGTATATTTGTAGCTCCCCTTCCCAAAAATTTTTGAAAATATTTTTTATTATTTATTTGATTTAAATAGCGACCTGTAGATTTTACAAATAATTATTTAGTTAATTATTACGGTAGATTATTTTAGCCATGGCTAAGTTTGGAAGTACCAGACGACTAGGAATCATGGCACGGATAGTGCAGTGGCGTGCTTTGACTAGTGTTTAGCCATAGTAGGAGAATGCCGAGCCATAGGAGTGTCCTAATTAGGAAAACCAGGCCAAGTAATAGCATGACCATTATAAATAAGTCTAATTAATTATATTAGATTTATTGACCTTGCAGAAACCGGTTATACCATTTTAGCCCGGACTAGATCCGAACTGAGTTCAAGACCATGTAGGCATCCAGTGTACAGAAAGATTCCATGTAGACATATTTTTAAGTAGATGCAATGCCGATTATATTGTAATTCGTTATTGTTTATTATTATTATTATTATTATTATTATTATATTATTATTATTATTATTATTATCAATACTATTGAGATTATTGTTATATAATATTATTTTATTATTGATTATATTTAAAATATTGTATTGCCTGTATAGAATTTATGGTATAGGTATATATAAATATGTATGAACACCAGGATATATATTGATTTGTAACTATATTTATAATTTAATATATACATATATTATATATGTTATGTATATATATGTGTGTATGTGTATATAAATAAACATATATATTACCATGTATACATTACGTGTATATATAAATAGGTGTACGTACATATAAATATATAACATAAATATGTGTATATAAATATATAAGTAGATATATATTATGGCTAAGGAAATCCCAGCCCCAACCAAACCAGGCCCTGGGCCCACAGTCCGATTACTCCCAGCCAATCCAAGATGGCCCGACCAAATTTCCCCATTACCAGGACCACAACTCCCCAAGCCCAAGCAGACCCAACACAGCCCACCGTGCTAACAATCCCAGCCCAGTGTGAAACCGAACTAACCCCACACCAGCCGAATAACCCCTCTCCGACTGTTTATAACAGTACCCACGAGAATTGAAACGAAAGCCCTAGCAAAAACCACACATCACCGATACCCTACTGCTGTGCACACACCCCAGCCACTAGGCGACCACCTTGGCCTCGCGTCACCGCGAGGCAGTCGCCAGCGGTAGGTCGGGCGGCCAGCATGCCACAACAGACAGAAGATCCCAACAACACACACAGCGGTAAGTCCTGTTCATGGCCGATTTTCCGACACCATGATTCGTTGTTTTGCGAACCGATTGCACAGGTATATAGAAAACCTATACAGTTTATTTCCATTCATTTAGTTCAAATTTAGATACACTAGGTGGCCAGCAGATCGACCCAAAGATGTCAGAAAAACTGTCGAAAGCTGACAGAATTTTAAATCCATGAGCCTGTTTTGGAAGATCGTTTCTGATCGATCCAGTAACCATTTCCAAATTCCACCTGAACACAGTTATAGACAACATATAGGGCTTCACAACCCTTTTTGTGGATTTGGAAATCATCGACTACGCGTCGAGAAATCGAATCCCAAAGTTTACCGAAAACCTGTTTTAAAAATCATGAAATCCTTCGATACGACGTGCGTCCCACCAATCCGGGTGACATGGTCGTGAATCAAAGCATTGAAAGGTGGTATCGGCTTTGTGGTCGTGTGGGCTTTGACGAAATTCAAATTGGTCGCATGTGCGCGACGAATTGATGTGTATCCGTCGAAATTTACCGTATCGGCCTGTGTATAAATTTCTCAATTACTTTGTACACGCTCGTCAGATTGAGACGAAACTTGTGTCATCAGGACCGTATTATTTTTTGGTCCTGTATGCCAAGTTTGGTCCAATTCTGAGACAGTTGAATCGGACCGCCGTTTGTGGGCCCTACGGTCCGACTCAACGGACGATTTTGTGCACGGCCCGCCGAAATCTAACTTTGGACATACGGTTGGGTTTGTATCAAAAAAAGGATCTGTAGACATGTAGTTTGAGGACTTTAGAGACCATTGACTCTAGCATAATTTTTGGTGCAAAGCGTGTCCAACGGCGGACATCGTTTTTGTCCAAAATTACCGTTTTGCTCCTGTGTCCAGAATTGGACTTAAGGACAGGCAATCCTAGCTAATTTGACTATTCTGAACATTGGTAATGTTTGTTTCAGCTTTGGGAGACAGTTGTGAGATTTGGACTTATTTGGCTTATCGGTTGACGGTTTATTGTTGGATCTGCGTGCGAACTCCAGGCAAGTATACCTTGCCGAACATATAGTATTTACATTATTTTATCTTTCTTTATTGTATTCTTTTTTATATTTCACATGATTCTACATTGTGATTGATTCATCCTTGATTGCCTTACTTGTTCTAGATTACGTGCACGTATAGGGTATTTGACATTGCTAGATTATTGGTCTTATCATGTTACCTTGCCTTGCGATTGAGTTGTCAGTTTCTGTATCTGTTCTTGACTTGACTAATCTTGACTAGGAGTATCTTGCATTGTATTCAGTTGAGATATACTATAGATTGGGAGTATTTTACTACTACGACCTATAGCCGATTCTTACCTTGATATCACTTGATTGACTTGACTTGAGATATGCCATAGATTGGGAGTATCTTACATTGTACTATGACCTATAGCATATATTGATTGATTGATTGACTTGACTTGTGACACTATAAATTGGAGAATCTTGCATTATCTACGATTTATAGGAGTCCACTTGACCTTCTATCCTTTAGGAGAGGAGATCGATACTAGAATTGGCTAATCATGACTGGGATTATCTTGCAATGTATTACAGTCAAAATCTACTATAGATTAGGAGTATCTTGCATTGTACTACAAGCTGTAGGAGTTAATCGATTGATTAATAGCCAAGTCTAGTATTACATTTCCACACGACTCGTCGTCCTTAGATGTTCTCTTTGCAGTGTCCTTATCCTTCTTACATGTTATTTACTGTCATATTAGTAGGTATATTTTATGTCTTGCTAGTCCTCTGAGGACCTGGTGATCTCTTCAGGTTTAGCGACTGCATGGAGTTAGTTAGCAGAGCAGGATGGTAGAGGATTGCGATGCATGATACATGTATTTGATTGTGTTATTTCTTTAGTATCCTCTCGTGCTTTATATTCAGTACCATGATATACTCTGCTTATTTATAGACTCATCATTCTTAGAGTCTAATCAAACAATATGCTAATGGGCTGCAACCATGACCCAAACTTGTTCATTCTTGTTTATATGATTCCTGTGGATTGAGATATAGATTAGATTAGACGTGATATCCTATTCTTGACAGCTTATATGTACTCGAGTCGGGCTGGAGTCCGCTCGATACGTAGCTAGCTTGCTCACAAGCTCGCGTCCGAAAACCTGGTGCGGGTCGTGACAATCATATATTGGTAGAGGACCAAGAAGCAAGTAAGGTCACCCTAGTGAGATAGAAGTATTTCTCATTAATTGCCATGACAGTGGTATATGTTCAACTATAGTTAGTCATCGACCAAACCAATGAACACCTTTGACTTACTCGACTTCCCTCAAATCTAGATCTTTATTCGTGACCATCTAATTGATTAAACTTAGAAATTATTAATCATACTCTTGACCATACCCATATCTATGAGACTACCTTCTCTCTAGAAACTGTGTCTCTAACTTATTTTACCTTGATCTACGAGATTTCCTAATTATCTTTATTTCGTGCTTTAACCTTTTATTTTGTGCATTAATTAGTACCTTATGAAAACCCACTTTCTATTTTGGTCATTTGGCGTTCCCTATCGTGACTTTGATATTTGGAGCACCACTAGACTTTTCCTTCCAACAAATTTTACATGCAAGACCTAGACGAGCTCACCTTCATGTAGGTACATCATGTCCCCTAAAACACGTCCTCTTGCTCTATTTTTATGATGCGACTCTCAAGTCAAAATGGCTAGCCTATAAACCCTACCATAATACTATTATCCTTTCTGACTTTGGTTAGAGACCAAATCATGACTCAAATCTTTTCGACCCAAGGAATGATTGTGATCTACTTAATTCCATAAATGCTTAACTTTGTGTTTATTCTTGATTGTTTATCCTTTTTTATCTTGGTTTATTAGACCCATAACATCTTCATAACCTTCACCACGACCCTTAAACCTAACCATATTTTTTTTTCCTTTTGGCTAGCTTCCTCTCGAGGATTTTATTAAACTCCTTCATGATTCATGCAGCCTTGGTTTGTATATGATTTTATGCAAATGGAGACGGATCACTACCTCTTTCAATCACACGGGACTAGATTAGAAAATTCCATAGAGGAGACTAATGGTATAGTTGGTTAAAGATGAGTAGGCGATTACAAGGTATATAAGATTTGACATAAGTTAAAAAATAGATAAAATTGAGAAAATGTGATATTATGTTTACGTAGATGGTATACTTGTGAGTGACAAACAGGTTCAAGAGTAATCAAGAATATTGAAGATGGATTTCTATGATGGTACCTTAAAGATAAATTTTACGTGAAGAGTTTGATTTTTACTTAGACTAAGTTCATTGAGGGTTTATTGAATTTCAAATTCAAGAGGATTACGAAAGACAAAATTTAGCTTGAGAAAAAAAGAGGTATATAAATAGATATGTTAAAAGAAGATTAGAGATTATTGAATCGAAAGTTTTAACTTATCAAAATTTCTATTGTGAGATATAGGATTTAAACATATCTCTAAGGAATCAAATTTTTGTGAATTGGATTTTTGGGAATAAATATCAGTTGAAGGTCGGATATATACGTAAGTATGCCTCGAAGAATTTCTAATAGTTTATGAGATTATTTCGAGGATAGTTATAAAGGAATGAAAATATTTTTCAAGGAAAAAATATTCAATATAAATCTTTGAGGGGATTCAAATTTTGGAGAAAAAAAGAAAGAAAAAGTGCCTTTTAAGTTTTATGGAATAGAAACTTGAGAAAAAATCGAAGCTTTGAAGATTTATTAATAAAGGCAATGGTGACGACTCGAAGATCATGATGATATTTAACACGACTCAAATATTGAATTAGTAATCTTGGAATAGAGAGATGAAGTTATTAACAATCCTTGTGATTTTATCGATCCTAGCATTGATGGTAGCATGATCGAATTAGACACAGAAGGATGTCATGCACATTATCATTTCAAAACTACACCATTGATTTATTCTTTTAGTTATCTAACTTGTCAAGTTTTGTTGAAAGTCGTTTCTTCTTCTCGCCAACGATTTAAATCGTGATTTCTTATCAAATACCTCTTTCCCTCTCCTCAACCCTACCTATCCTAGTTATTCCTAAATTTCGAGGACAAAATTCTTATAAGTTGGGTAGGATGTAAACCCCCTAAATTTCTACTATGATTTTTAAATAAATTTGGTAATTATTTTGTACTTCGGATTTGTACGTCGCATACGAGTTCGCATTGGTCGTAATTTATGTAGCGTACAAGCTTGCGTTTCTTAATTTCTCGTCAAGTGCGAATATGTGCGAGGTACATATTTATTTGAAACATTTTATAGCTATAATATAGGTTCAAAATAATATGAGTTGAATATTTTAATTTATTTTTATTTACTTTAAAGTGGTATTTACTTATATTGTGTGTTTCACAAATATTATTTTTATGCAAATACGAAAATAAAATTTATGTAAAAAAAATATTTTTGAAATTATTTTTATAATCAAATTATTACTGTAATTTTTGAAATTAATAAATTATTATTATTTAAATTTTTATGAAAAAGTATTAGAAATGTAGTACTGGTGATTTAAATCAAAATTTGAGTTTTAAAATCAAACGGTTTTGAATTTAATATAAGAATTTGCTAGTTTAAATAGATATTAATATTTTGATTTAAAGTTATTTAAATTAAAAATGATAGTTATCTAGCGGGGAATTTAAACTATCCCAATCCTATCTAAAGCGGAGTACCACCTCCTATATAAGGAGAGACTCATTACTCTTTTCTCCATCATCTCTACAAATAATTTCACAACCCGACATGTGCATCGTGTCTGTGTCCCCGTTCCCGTCCCATCCACTATATCCATATTAGTACAAGTATAATTTTTTCTCCATCTAGGGTCCAACAGATCCGGACCTCATCCCGACTCTCGGCCGCCTAGACGTCCCAATCGCTGTCATCCCCAACCATCTTCACCGCAACCACCACAACAGTTATCATCGCCACCATCGCCATACCCACCACCCCCGACACCCCCGACACCACCATACGGCCAGCCCAATCCCAGAACAATCAACCCACTCCGTACCACCGTCTTCTCCTCATCCCGGCCAATTACCAAAACCTCACCCACGCCCCGCCATGGCCATTACCGACCGTGGACCGCCCAAGGCCAACATCATCACCAACCCCAGGAAAAAACAAAAAAATTTGGAAAGGACCTCACCTCCCCGGAGACGTCGCCGCATGCGGTCAGCCACATCGCAACTACCTAGTGAAACCTCCATTTTATCTTCTCCCTCGTACAGGTCCTCCTGGGCGCGGCATCGAGCACCTCGCCCGCACTCCACGGCGAGACTGCGTCCCCCGCGGTTGGCCTCGCCGCCGCCTGGAGCCAATGTCGCGCTGAGCCAGCCACGCTGGTGCCGACCTCCATGCCAGATGGCACAGCGCCATCGCCGGCGCCCGACCCCGTGCTCCGCCAGCACCACGATCCCGCCGCGCTCGCCGGATCTGGACCCCCGTCGAGCCTTCCTCTAGTAAACCCTCTCCGACTTCCCGCTCCGCCTTGCTGCCCCCGTCGTGTCGGAGTTCCACAGCGCGCCCTCCGCCATGCTTCCTCCATGCAGCAGGCCCGCCTCCCGTGCGGTCGGAACTTCCGCCGTCACCGCCACGAGATCACAGCCGCGACCCGCACGCGTCCGCTTCTTCGTCCGCCGCTCACTCATCCAGCGCCCGGCCGCGCCCCACGGAACGCCACCACCAAGCCGCCGAACACTGGTAACTGCTCTTCCCCGCTTTCTCTCTCTCTCCCTCTCTCCACGTTGAATTGGGGGAGGAAGTGGTCGTTTAGTTTTTTTAAGGGTTTATTATTGTTATTATTATTAGTTTTATTATTATTATTATTATTATTAGTATTATTATTATTATTATTACTGTTATTATTATTGTTATTAGTATTATTATTATATTATTATTACTGTTATTATTATATCATTAGTATTATTTTAAAACTTTTGTTATTATTATGATTTTTATTATTAGAATCTTATTGTATTCTTCTATTTTATTAAATAAATAGAAATTATTTTGACAACACTCAATAGCCCTAAAATTATTTTTTCTATATTTTATTAAAATATCTTGACTAACGAAAAGTTACTTTTCTACAATATATATATTATATATATTTTAAATGTTTGAGTTTAACCTAAAACGAATTTTGATTTTTTTAAGTATTCATCTACACGTATATTTGACTAATAACAATGTAAAATTTCAAATTGGATATATATATAAAGTATTTTCAAGAATTTAAATAAAATATTTTAGAAAATTTGTATACGTAGTCTCCACAATTTCTCCTTAATTATCACCATTATCATGACTAGTCATCCCTCCCTATTTTCTCGTGAATTCAGACTCTTCCCCATCGGATATGGCGATTAGGCAACTGGAACTTTACAGAATACCGCACCACACCAGGAGACACCACAGGCAAGATACCTTGCCATTATACTGTTTATTTTTAGTTTGTATTTTTATTACATATCACTGTTCATTTATTTTCAGTTCTTATAGTTCTTTATTTACTACCTGCTCGGTGATATTAGCTTACTTGTTATTATCCTTTGATTGCATATGGCCCTAGAGTTAAGAGACTACCGATTGTAGTGTATCGCATATACCTTGACACAGTTATACCACGAGGATATGTGAGATAAGTGGCATGTAGAGGTTCTTGCGTGTTGGCTGATCACCCGTGCGCAAGCGTTAGGTCTAACTGTCAATAGTTGTATTTTAGAAGACTTTACGGTTAGTAGTGTTACATGGTCGTGGATGCGACATGATAGGTACATTGGGTGGGGAGAATATTTCCTTGTTGTATGGGCTTCGATTGTACTTCCTTTGTAACCCGGAAGCTCCGCTGGAGATACAGGTATGATTAGCCTCTCAGGTTGGCCACTGTCATTTTTGAACGTCATGCGCTTAGGTCACTGGTACCCAAGTGGAGATTATACCAGATCCCATTTACAGCCAGGGCCCATGCGACGAAAGGTTTGTTCTTAACTGCATGTTCACTTTAGTATGGTTAGATTACCTTATTGTTGTCTTGTCACTTACTTTGTTTGTGGCATATTTTATATTCAGTATTTATATGGCATGTTTATTGTATCTTGTTACGTCCCTCTGAGGACCTGGTTATCTCTCGAGGTATGTCTTGTGATTTCTGCAGGTGCTCTAGCTAAGGCCATAACTTGCGCTCTAATTCGTCCCAGTTGGCGCTTCAACTCCGCTATCCTAGTGGCATTCCGACCCATTAATAGCATGTCATCAACATAGAGAAATAAAATAATGAAATCATCCTTGAAAAAGTACCTCACAAATATGCAATGGTCCGACGTCGTCCGTGCATAACCATAAAATCTCATAAACGACTCGAACTTACTGTACCACTGCATCGGAGCCTGCTTCAGACCACATAAGCTCTTCCTCAATCGGCAGACCAAATGTGACTTGCCCTTCTCATAATATCCTTCTGGCTGCTCCATGTATAACCCCTCCTCAAGATCACCGTGGAGGAATACCATCTTCACGTCCATCTGCTTGACCTCTAAGTCAAAACTGGCTGCTAATGCTAGCACCACCCGAAAAGACGACTACTTGACGACTAGCCAAAAGTTATCATCATAATCCACTCCTTTTCGCTGACCGTAGCCTTTAACGACCAGCCTCGCGTTGTATGGAAGGCGAGTAGCATCATCCGTCGGC
The DNA here is from genome assembly GCA_029216955.1 of Iris pallida. Lineage (NCBI taxonomy): Eukaryota > Viridiplantae > Streptophyta > Magnoliopsida > Asparagales > Iridaceae > Iris > Iris pallida. Next base: position 12,708,909 of record JANAVB010001799.1, read on the forward strand.
TTCACTCTAAACACCCATCGATGCTTCAAAGCCTTCTTACCCTTTGGCAACCGCACCAGCTCATAAGTGGAATTGGCATATAAGGAACTCATCTCTCCTGTATAGCCTGCATCCTCTCCTGTATGTGTTCGTCTTCTATAGCCTCTACAAAGCGGTCGGGCTCTTCTACGTTAGTCAGTAGCATATACTCACCTGGTGAGTATCTCATAGATGGTCGACGATCTCTGTCGCTCCTTCTCAGTGGAGCTACTGGTGCTGGCTGTATACCAACAGTCTCATCCCCTTCAGGAACTGCCTCTCCGACATGCTCATCCTCCTGAGGGACACCCTGACCACCATCAGCAGGCTGATGATCAAGGTTGGGAGCAACTCTATGCACTAGCTCCCCCATAACTGGATTCTCTGCGATGTCCTCTAAAAACTGCTCGAAGTAAAATGACTCTAACTCAGGCAACTTCTTAGCCTCAGAAGGCGGCTCGGAATCCTGAGTGTTGCTCATGGTCTGATCCTCGACGAATATCATGTTCCTGCTTCTGTAGAGTTTTCTTCCCACTGGGTCGTAGAGTCTATAGCCAAACTCATCCCGACCGTAGCCGACAAAGATGTGTCGCCTCGTCTTCGGCTCAAGTTTGGACCTCTCGTCCTTTGGTACATGCACGAAGGCCTTACAACCAAACACTCGCAGGTGATTATATGACGGCTCTTTGTCGTACCATACTTTGTCAGGCATATCACCCTGTAAAGGAGCACTAGGAGATAAATTAATAACATAAGCAGTTGTGAGAAGAGCCTCATCCAATAACTGCCTGGCAAATTTGCTTGTGACAGCAAACACCGTACCCTCTCCATCAATGTCCTGTTCATGCGCCCCGCTACACCATTGAGCTGAGGTGTCTTGGGCGAAGTCTTCTAGTGTCATATCCCTCCGCTCTCTACAATACGCATCAAAAGGACCATGTATTCGCCGTCGTTGTCGGACCGAACACACAATAATCTCTTGCCCGTCTCTCTTTCAACAAAGGCTTAAAACTCTTTAAAAGTGGGTAGCACCTGATCCTTGGTCTTTAAGGCATAGATCCAAACCTTCCTCGAACAGTAATCAATAAAAGTTACAAATTAAGAAGCACCACCAATAGATTTTACCTTCATAGGACCGCAGACATCCGAGTGAATCAACTCGAGAAACGTCAGCTTCCTTGAACTTGGGTGACTTTGGAAAGACACCCTATTTTGCTTTCCAGCTAAGCAGTGCGTGCATTCTCCAACTTTATAGACTAGAGCCCTGGAATCACCTTCATGTTCACCAAATAGCTCATTCCCTTCTCGCTGATATGGCCAAGCCGCCTGTGCCATAACTCGGTAGACGCATCACTGACTGTGTTTACCTCATGTGCCCCCTGTGTGCTCCCCTCCATATAGTATAGACCAGACTTCTTGCTTCCTCTGGCAATCACCGTCGAACCTCTGGAAAGCTTCCACTGACTATTCTCGAAGAGACTGAAGAATCCCTCGTCATCCAACCTTCCAACCGACACCAGGTTGGAACGGATATCAGGGACATGACGAACATCTTTGAGAACAAGAACTGTACCCGTCTTCGTCCTCAAATGCACATCTCCAATGGCAACCGCCTTCGACACATCTCCAATGCCCACTTCAACACTCTACAGTCGCCTGTCGTATAAGTGGCAAATAGTGCCTTGTTATGTGATACGTGCGCTGAAGCTCCTGAGTCCACCAGCCAAGAATTGTCATCGCAGGCAAGGTTTGTGATAACCTTATCACCTACGACGATCACATCACCTCTATGTATCGAGGCCATCCATGTAGTGTTCTCATCTTGCTTTCCCTTGTCGCCCTTCTTTTCTCTCTTCCAGGTGAAATAGTTCCGCTTGATGTGGCCCCTCTTGCCAAAATGGTAACACTCCGAGTCCTCGTACCGACCCTTGGACTTCCCTCTGCTCTTGTCTCTGCCACCACCTGGACCCCTGCTTTTGCCCCTTCCATGGCTCTTTGAAACTAGTACCTGAGTGATGGAATGTAGATAAAGTACCATGAGAACGCCTCCGTATCTCTTCATTCAGTACCTCGCTCTTCGCAAACTCTAGACTGACCACGCCTTCCAGAGCAGAAGCGATCATAGATACTCGTACAGCCTCCCACGAGTCTGGTAATGTACATGGCAACCAAAGTCCTTGAACCTCATCGTCGAACTTGACTCCCATCGAGGATAGCTGGTCTACTATGTCCTGGAACTCACTCAAGTGATCCGTAATGGATGCACCATCTTTGTACCGCAAATCCATCATCATCTGAATCAGGAACAGTTTGCATACCCCAGTCTTTTTTGCGTACAAAGATTCTAGCTTCTCCCACAATGTCTTCGCATGCTCAATATTGGCAACGTGGTTGTATAAGTTTTCGTCACCGAACTGCTGCATGTACCCACACACCTGTATATGCTCGAAGTTCCAGTCCTCATCGAATTTGTCACTGGCTTCTCGAATGCAAATACTGGAAGATGCAGCTTTTTGACAAAGAAAAAATCCTTTATCTTGCTCCGCCAATAATGGTAGTTGGTACCGTCAGGTTCACCATGCGCACCGGCTTTGCGTCCATTTATGCTTCCTGGTTTGACTGTTAACTCCTGACACCTCTTTGAACCCAAAGCTCTTATATCATTCTGTTGGGAATGAAGCACGAAAACAGTTCCCCTAAACCAGAAAGTCCTGCGAGAGAACCGAGCAAAAGCACACAAACCAAAAACACCAAACACAATCGTAGACACAAAGATTTTTGACGTGGAAAACACTTGCGGGAAAAACCACGGGACGATCGGAGTCCAACCCTGAAGAACCTCCACTAATGGAATAAAGAGAATACACCATCTACAAGCTCCTCCCGATCCAACACGGATCACCACAACCCACTTGAAAGAAGAAATTTTTGATTACGGACTCTGAAGAACAAGAGATGCCAAAAAATTATTCGAAGCAATCTCTCCTTCACATAGTCCTTAATCCTCTCTCTCTCTCTCTCTCAAAGATTGTAAAGCACTCTTTTTTAGATGATTTTACAACTAGCATGCATCACCCTTTTATAAGCCCTTGGTAATCTATATATGGAAGGCCGATATATATGGAAACTTCCAATATACATCAATCATATATTTAATGGAAATCCAATCATAATTGGCTTGCCATAATTGGAAGCCCAATTATATGGAAAGCTACTATATGAAGGGTCCAATCAAAAAAATATGATCAAAGTAAATATGGAAATTCAACCATATATTTCCTTACCATATTTGTTCCAAAATAGGATCCATGCACTCCCCGAGCTTCTCCGACACACAGATGGCGCTAGTCGCTCTCCGTGGTATTCTCCACATAGGTTGGGAACCCCACCCACTCCAACAACTCCAAACAACTATAAAAATAGTCTCAAAAGATCGGAGTCTAACCTCCACAAAATACAAAGGAAAGAGATGTAAAAATATCCACTAATGTCTCAATAATGAATAGACTAAAAATTAGCTGGAGATGCCTCTTCATCAAAATGGGATGGGTCCAGTGCCGCTCCGTACTCCTGCAGGAAAACGTCTAATCCTAGAGAGATAACCAGGTCCTCAGCGGGACATAACAAGATACAATAAAACACCATGCCATGTAAACTGTGATATATAATATAAAAGAAAGGGGATGCATGCAAAAGTGTTCCTGACCAGTCTACTGTGAATATGCAGTTGAGAAATAATCCTTCGACGCATGAGCCCTGGCTGTAGATGGGATCGACATAGTCCCCGTATAGGGCACCAGGAGCCTACGTTCATAACGTTCAAAGATCGTCAGAGGGCACCAT
>JANAVB010001799.1:12717769-12892769 GCA_029216955.1 Iris pallida
TGAAGAAGACGACACAGGGAAAAACAATAAGGAAGGACCAGGACAGATCAACGATACAAGCATGTGATCAAGTCAAGATTCCAGAGATTCAGAGATATGATAGGAGATCAAGGACGAGTATGATTGAGACATCTATTCGGTAAACCCTCACATTTCTTGATTGACAAGACCTGCATGGGCCACCACTTAAACCATGTCACGCCCCAGAACCAGAATACTAGAGAGCGGGGGCGTACATAGCCAGCTATGTATATTGAAATAGAATACATCTCAACTATACGGTCACGGCTGTCTAGATATGAGGGTTTACTACAAGCCAACGGTCTCTTATGGTCAAGCCTATTGTCTCAATCTCAAGCAAGTAATATGATCACAAGATGTTTGACCACTAAAATACAATAAAAGGCGTCCCAAATATTACATATCAGCTGATCATGAAGCTAGTCGTACAAAATGCTAGGACTAGCAAGAGTTAAGTCATACATGATCAACCCTAGGATTTGTTAATCATGTTTACAGCCCGTTGGCAGACGGTAAGTAAAGTGCGTCGAGCTAACAGATACTCGTCGGCTAAACGCCTCAAAAGAATAACTTTACAATAGAGTGAGCGAAACAAAATAGAAAACCCACTCGTAGCCTGGGTTCCTTCTAGTCGCCACCATCGGGCTGGGAGGTCGGTAGATCCTCGGGTGCTGCTCCGAAATCTGGCCACACAAAACCAGCTGGATCAAACCCCAGAAAGAGCAAGTACCACAAAGGAGGCCACGAAATAAGAACAAAAGCCAGCATATCAGAAAAAGTAAATGAAAGAAAAGTACATGTAATAAAGAGCACGTCAGGACAATAAACGACTAGGGATGTGGAACCATTCTGGGAGCCAGGTTACAACCCGTAAACCAAACAAGGACCGGGTTGTAACCCTTCGCCTGAATATCTCCTTGTCCCTACCCAATTATTGTTAAAGCAAGTAAAAACAATCACGTTCAGGAGTACCAGGGTACAGGGACTAGACAAGACTTAGACAGGGCTAGACATCATCCATTCACAAGCGGCCAAGCAATTACTACGGCTTACTACTTTAACTAACTAGGGTTATCACAGCCTAATTACTAACAAGATGCAAGTGAGAAATTCCTAGTCCCAAGCCCTGCAGACCATCCAGTTATCCTTCCGCGGGTTGAGAGTATGGTTGGGTACATCGCCCGGAGACGATATACCCTTAGGTGACTTAGAGGGTGCAACACATGACAGTACGCTGGAAATGTGCTCTACTCGTCGGCAAGCTACAAGTCCAATTACAAGCGCCCAGATAACGAGATTGCCTGTGACTGGAAATTCTCCATGAACTATAGTTAGATCTAGTCATTAGCCTAATCCAAGTTCAGTGCGAATCCCTGATCGTAGAAAACCAGAGTCACGTCCTAGACATGATGCAAGATAAGACAAGTGGATTGCACAAGCAAGCAAGCAGGAACACCCACGGTGTCAAGTTGATTATACGAGTCAAGTTAGCCGTCGCAACAGCATCAAGATAAATCATGTCAGGGTACTTGTCAGGAGTGCGCCACGACAGGCTACTATCATGTCAGGTTGGTCATGTTAGGAGTGCACCACTACGGTCACTGTCGTGTTATGCTAGTTCCTTGTCATACTATGCCATGTACAATAGTCATTCCAAACATATTAAGTAAAATCAAGTTCATGACAAAAGGCGTAAGGATATAAAATGGGCATAAAATATCTAATAAAATATCAATATACAGGGCTATAGAAGAGCCAAGCTTAAAGAAATAAAACCAAAACTCCAAGAGCCAATAGTTTGCAAGGGGTCAGGGGTTGGATTGCGCAGGGTGTCAGCTGCGCAGGGTGCCAAGAGCACAGGAGCACAGGACGCAGGGGCAGATGGCGTATGGGCCAAGTGCGCGGAGTGAACTGCGCAGGGGTGGAGTGCGCAGGAATGGATGCGCAGGAGTGAACTGCGCAGGGGTGAAGTACGCAAGAATGGTTGGCGCAAGCTGCAAAGTGCGCAGACTTAGACTGCACAGGCAATGGATGGCGCAGGATGCAGACTGCACAGGGGTCAAGCGCGCAGGAGCGATGGCGCAGGAATGGTTGCGCAATCGGGCAGCGGCCAGGCTGTGCAGTCAGCGACCCACGCTAAAGAGCGCGGCGCGGGGGAGGATGCACGGTCAGTGCTGCGCTAAAGAGCAGACTATAGATCTTCTTCTCCAGGCAAAGAGGAACATCAAGAACACCCAAAAATTCAATCTTTCATATCTTGGTCAAATTAAAACCAAATCTAGATTTTCAAAGGTCTAACTTGAGTAAAATTGAATTCTCTTCGACATGGAATCATCAAAACCCACAAAAATCCAACCAAAATAGATCAAAACCATGTAAATCAAAATAGTTAAAACCTAGATCTAGAACAATAGAGACTCCAAATCACAAAATGTCAAGTTCTAATGTTGATCACCATGGCCTAATCTAGCTAATGAACAAATAAAATGTGGTTCTCATGTGGTGGCAAGGTGCACTTGCCTATGGGTGGAGTGTTGTGTAGAGGAAGGAAGAAGAAGAAGATGGAGAAATAAATGAGAGATAAAGAGAAGAGAGAAAAGTAGGTGGAGTTTTAATGAGGGTGGGTTGTGGAGGAATGAGGGTTGAATATAGGCTAAGGTGTTCCAATGCATGTTAAACCAAACCAAACCAAATCAAACCAATTCTCCTCCACAAAATAAACCAAGACAGGTAAAACCCAATTACGAGAACCAAAATCTGCAAGTCAAGCCAATTACAAGTACATGCCAAAATCCGAGAAAATAATACAGGTCTGAAATACATGCAAGCTTGACAAAATACGTATTCAGAATATGGGTGTTACAACTCTACCACCTTAAAAGAATTCGTCCTCGGAATTTAATTAAGAGGCTAGAGAGACAAGGACAAGCTATATTAATCACAGGCAAGCTATAACCAGGCAAGCAATCAGACAATCATACATGCAAGCAAGGGATGAAAAACATAAGGCAAAGGAAGACATTATACCTTACGAGTCAAACAGGTAGGGATATCGCGATCGGATATCATCCTCACGCTCCCACGTTGACTCACCTAGAGAGTGATGACCCCAAGCAACACGGACTAAACTAATAGTCTTGTTCTTGAGTATCTTCTATCTCCGTTCTAATATAGACACGGGCCGCTCCTCATACGAAAGGTTGGTACCGACAACCAATTCCGAATGATCTAGGATGTGGCTCGGGTCTGGGATATACCGTCGTAATTGTGATACATGGAATACGTCATGTACCTCGCTTAGCGACGACGGAAGAGCGAGATGATAGGATACATCTCCTACTCGCTCCAGAATGTCAAACGGTCATATATACCTAGGACTAAGCTTTCCCCGTACGCCGAAACAAATGACGCCACGGTTAGGCGAAATCCTCAGGAATACATGGTCACCGACAGAAAACTCGAGAGGGCGCCGATGAGAATCGGCCCAATGGCGCTGGCGATCTTGGGCAATTCGAAGATGATCTCTGACCCTTCTGACCACTTCAACTGTCTGGGCAATCATTTCTGGACCGAGCATCTGTCTCTCTCCAACATCATTCCAGGCTAACGGGGATCTGTACTTCCTGCCATACAGTACCTCAAACGGTGCCATCTGGATACTAGCCTGAAAATTGTTGTTGTACGAGAACTCTACCAGGTACAGGCGATCTTCCCATGAACCACCGAAGTCAAGGGTATAAGATTTAAAGATATCTTCAAGAGTCTGGATCGTGCGCTCCGACTGGCCATCTGTCTACGGGTGATAAGCTGAACTGAACTGGAGACGAGTTCCCAAACTCTCCTGTAGGCTATACCAAAAGTGCGACGTGAATCTTGAATCTCGGTCCGAGGTGATACTGACTGGCACACCGTACAATCTGACAATCTGCCTGAGGTACATCTCTGCTAATTGAGCTGTCGACTGACCAACCCTGAACGGAAGAAAGTGAGCCACCTTCGTGAGCCTGTCAACTATAACCCAAATAGCATCCCGACCAGCTGGGGATCTAGGCAATTCGGTCACATGCTCCCATTTCTACTCTGGATAGGCAAGGGCTGAAGAAGTCGAGCCGATCTCTGAGTTCGTCCTTAACTTGTTGGCAAACCAAACACCGAGAGATAAACCGAGCTATCTCCCTCTTCATGCCATTCCACCAGAAGTGCTGACGGATATCACGGTACATCTTCGTGCCACCGGAATGAATAAAATACTGCGAACAGTGAGCTTCTGCCATGACTTCCTGTCTGATATCTACTGGGTACACAAAGACGAGAGTCGTGTCGAAGTGTACCATCTTCATGAATGCACAACTCTGGCCTTCTTCCTGCCTCACACTCTGCTCTGAGCCGCTGAAGCTTGGAATTTGTAGACTGCGCCATCCGGATCCTCTCAACTATGCTGGACTGAACTTGTAGACTGGCCATCAACGCCACGTTGGTAGGAAGAACCACTTCAATTCCTATCTTCTGAAAATCTGCCAATAACTCTGGTTGCACCGTCAAGAAATAAGCTTCGGCTCTCCGGCTCAATGCATCTGCTACAACGTTGGCCTTCGTCGGGTGATACTGCAAATCCACATCGTAGTCCACCAATAGCTCAAGCCATCTTCTCTGCCACATATTAAGGTCCTTCTGGGTGAAAACATACTTCAGGCTCTTGTGATCAGTAAATATTTCCACTCTATCTCCGTACAAGTAGTGTCTCCACAACTTAAGAGCAAACACTACTGCTGCTAGCTCCAAGTCGTAGGTCAGGTAACTATTCTCATGATCACGAAGTTGACGTGATGCATAAGATATTACCTTCCCATTCTGCATCAAGACACACCCAATCCTCTGCCTGAAGCGTCGCAATAAACTGTGAATCCTCCGGTCCCATCTGGAAGCGTGAGAATGGGAGCCATTATCAAGCCTCGCTTCAACTTCTCAAATGATTCCTGATACTCGCTGTCCAAGCGAACTGCACATCCTTACGAGTCAACTAGTCATCGGCGCTGAAATCCTTGTAAAATCTGAAATGAATCGTCGGTAGTAGCCGACCAATCCAAGGAAGCTGCGAACCTCTGCCACTGAACTAGGTGCTGGCCAAGTCTCGATAGCCACAATCTTCTGGGGATCCACTTCCACTCCTCCTCGGGTAATGATGTGACCCAAGTACAAAATGCGATCGAGTCAGAACTCGTATTTACTGAACTTGGCGTACAACTGATGCTCCCTAAGCGTCTGAAGGACGATTCTGAGATGTCGCTCATGCTCTGCTTCACTCTTGCTATAGACCAACATATCATCTAGGAACATGATCAGAACTGATCCAGGTAAGGCATAAAATGCGATTCATGAGGTCCATGAATACGGCTGGCACATTGGTCGCTCCAAAGGGCATAACAAGGAACTCCCAATGCCCATATATCGATCTAAATGCTGTCTTCGGGATGTCCTGCTCTCTGACTCTGATCTGGTGGTATTCTGATCGCAAGTCTATCTTCGAAAACACTGAAGCCCCTTTGAGTTGATCAAACAAGTCATCTATCCTCGGGAGAGTGTATCTGTTCTTGATTGTCACTGAGTTCAAGGTACGATATTCTACACATAGCCTATACGTACCATCCTTCTTTTTCATAAGAAGCATCGGGGCTCCCCAAGGCGATCCACTTGCACGAATGAATCCTTTAGTCCTGAGTTCTTCAATCATCTTGTACAAAATCTCCAACTCTGAAGGCGCCGTTCTGTAGACTCTCTCTGATACTGGTGCTGTTCCGGGGATCAAGTCTATAGTGAACTCGATCTCCCGCTCTAGCGGCATCTCTGGAAGTTCCTCTGGGAAGACATCTGGGAACTCTTCAACTATCCGGGGCAACTACACTGCTGCTACTGCCATCTGCTACACTGGGAGGATGGCTCCACCGCACCTCTGGAAAATAAAAACTCTGGCTCGCCTGGAATACTAAAGATAACTCTGCCAATATGGCAGTCTATCCTAGCATACTGGTTCCTCAACCAATCCATGCCTAAGACTACATCATAGTCTGCCATAGAGAATTCTATAAATCTAGCGGGAAACTCTCTACCGCTAACTACGATCCGACACGAGAAAAACACTCGATCTACTCCCACGAGACCATTACCAGTAAGTATATTGAGCCTCACTGCTAATGACTCGGGCTCCAATCCTATCGTGTCGCGAATCGTGCAAACATGAATTAATGCGATGCACCAAAATCAAATAATACCAATGCTGGAAAGGAGTTGACGAGAATAGTACCTGCCACTACCTCACCTGGTGCAACTTCGTCTTCCATAGCCATCATCATGGCCTGACCTCTAGCTGCGGGTCCCCTTTGCTGGAAACCTCTCTGCCTGCTCTGTACTGGAGCCTGGGCACACTACTGCTGGAATGCCTGGGCCTGAGGCAACAATGGCCTTGGGTACTGCTGCTGCTGCATGGGTGCTGGTCCCCTAACCGATGGACTGGTTAGGTTGGAAGAGGAAGAACTACCCCTATTCGGGCAGGCTCCTATCTTGTGATCTGTCGCTCCACAAGCTAGGCACAATCATTGCGCCCTACGACAATCTGCCACCAAATGGCCCGGCTTTCCGCAATGTGAACATCCCATTACGAAAGTCTGCTTCTGCTTCTGCTGCTGCGGGTACGTCGGGGTTGAATGCTGAACCGACGTTACTGAGGCCGCCCGCCTCGGAGTTCCAATGGTCAAACTTCTAGCTGTGGGGGCTGGAGCTGATGATTGGTGCATCTGACTGTGGGACCGCTTCCTGCCTTCGGTCCTATCCACGATCCGCTGGGAGGTGTACTCATGCTTCTAGCTGCCCTCAATACTGCATCGAACATCTGGTGCTCGAACTGCTTCGACTGCCAACAAGATCTCCAAATGCAGTCCCTGCTGGAATCGCTGGGCCCTATCAAACTCGGTCGCCACCAAGGTGGGGGCAAACCTACTAAGCCTAGAAAACTCAGATGCATAACTGTCGACTGTTCTGCCTCCTTGCTTCAGTTGGTAAATTCTGGTCTGCAGGTCGTACCGAGCCATAGCATCAAAATACTTCGTCTGGAATCTCTCTCTAAACACTGCCCAAGCAATAGGTACCACTAATCCCATGGCTTGCGCCGCCCACCAACTGTGAGCTAAGTCCAACAACTGTAGGCGTACCACCGCCACCTTCTCATTCTCAGGTGTCCTAGCTGCTTCCAGAACCACCTCGGTATCCTGAAGCCAAGCGTCCGCGGCAATCGCATCTTCGCTGTGCCGTCGAAGAAAGGAGGGTTCAAGCGCTTGAAGCTGTTGGCCGCGCTATTTCCTGGATGACCGCCTCTGGTCAAAGCATCTGCCACAGTCTGGTGCAAGGCATCTCCTCGACGATCCTAGGGAAGCTATCAAGGTCCTGATGAGACCTACCAAGGTGCCATCATCCGGCTCAGCAGGCTGAACGGGCTGAACTGGGGGCTCTCCTCCAGTAGGCACAACTCTGGAGGCTACTCCGGAGTGTTGGGCTTGATCTCGGGCTGCTGGTCCACATGAAGTGCTCCACCTTGCTGATCGTACGGGTTAGGTACAGTGCCAGCTGAAGAAGACGACATAGGGAAAAATAATAAGGAAGGACCAGGACAGATCAACGATACAAGCATGTGATCAAGTCAAGATTCCAGAGATTCAGAGGATATGATAGGAGATCAAGGACTGAGTACTGATTGAGACATTATTCGATAAACCCTCACATTTCTTGATTGACAAGACCTGTATGGGCCACCACTTAAACCATGTCACGCCCTAGAACCAGAATACTAGAGAGCGGGGGCGTACATAGCCAGCTATGTATATTGAAATAGAATACATCTCAACTATACGGTCACAGCTGTCTAGATATGAGGGTTTACTATAAGCCAACGGTCTCTTATGGTCAAGCCTATTGTCTCAATCTCAAGCAAGTAATATGATCACAAGATGTTTGACCACCAAATATACAATAAAAGGCGTCCCAAATATTACATATCAGCTGATCATGAAGCTAGTCGTACAAAATGCTAGGACTAGCAAGAGTTAAGTCATACATGACCAATCCTAGGATTTGTTAATCATGTTTACAGCCCGTAGGCAGACAGAAAGTAAAGTGCGTCGAGCTAACAGATGCTCGTCGGCTAACACCTCAAAAGAATAACTTTACAATAGAGTGAGCGAAACAAAATAGAAAACCCACTCGTAGTCCGGGTTCTTTCTAGTCGCCACCATCGGGCTGGAGGTTCGGTAGATCCTCGGGTGGTGCTCCGAAATCTGGCCACATAAAACCAGATGGGTCAAACCCCAGAAAGAGCAAGTGCCACAAAGGAGGCTACGAAATAAGAACAAAAGCCAGCATATCAGAACATAAGAAAATGAAAGAAAAGTACACGTAATAAAGAGCACGTCAGGACAATAAACGACTAGGGACGTGGAACCATTCTGGGAGCCAGGTTACAACCCGTAAACCAAACAAGGACCGGGGTTGTAACCCTTCGCCTGAATATCTCCTTGTCCCTACCCAATTATTGTTAATGCAAGTAAAAACAATCACGTTCAGGAGTTCCAGGGTACAGGGACTAGACAAGACTTAGACAGGGCTAGACATCATCCATTCACAAGCGGCCAAGCAATTACTACGGCTTACTACTTTAACTAACTAGGGTTATCACAGCCTAATTACTAACAAGATGCAAGTGAGAAATTCCCAGTCCCAAGCCTTGCAGACCATCCAGTTATCCTTCCGCGGGTTGAGAGTATGGTTGGGTACATCGCCCCGGAGACGATATACCCTTAGGTGACTTAGAGGGTACAACACATGACAGTGTGCTGGAAATGTGCTCTACTCGTCGGCAAGCTACAAGTCCAATTAAGAGCGCCCAGATAACAAGATTGCCTGTGACTAGAAATTCTCCATGAACTATAGTTAGATCTAGTCATTAGCCTAATCCAAGTTCAGTGCGAATCCCTGACCGTGGGAAACCAGGGAGTCACGTCCTAGACATGATGCAAGATAAGACAAGTGGATTGCACAAGCAAGCAAGCAGGAACACCTACGGTGTCAAGTTGATTATACGAGTCAAGTTAGCCGTCGCAACAGTATCAAGATAAATCATGTCAGGTACTTGTCAAGCTGCGCAGGGTGCCAAGTGCGCAGAGCACAGGACGCAGGAGCGATGGCGTATGGGCCAAGTACGCAGGAGTGAAACTGTGCAGGGGTGGAGTGCGCAGGAATAGACTGCGCAGGAGTGAACTGCGCAGGGGTAAAGTGCGCAAGAATGGTTGGCGCAGGCTGCGAAGTGCGCAGACTTAGCTGTGCAGGCAATGGATGGAGCAGGATGCAGACTGCGCAGGGTCAAGCGCGCAGGAGCCGATGGCGCAGGAATGGTTGCACAATCGGGCAGCGGCCAGGCTGCGCAGTCAGCGACCCACACTAAAGAGCACGGCGCGGGGGAGGCTGCACGGTCAGTGCTGCGCTAAAGAGCGCAGACTGTAGATCTTCCTCTCCAGGCCGAGAGGAACATCAAGAACACCCAAAAATTCAATCTTTCATATCTTGGTCAAATCAAAACCAAATCTAGATTTTTAAAGGTCTAACTTGAGTAAAATTGAATTCTCTTCCACATGGAAGCATCAAAACCCACAAAAATCCAACCAAAATAGATTAAAACCATGTAAATCTGAAAATAGTTAAAACCTAGATCTAGAATAATAGAGACTCCAAATCATAAAATGTCAAGTTCTAATGTTGATCACCATGGCCTAATCTAGCTAATGAACAAATAAAATGTGGTTCTCATGTGGTGGCAAGGTGCACTTGCCTATGGGTGGAGTGTTGTGTAGAGGAAGGAAGAAGAAGAAGATGGAGAAATAAATGAAAAAATAAAGAGGAGAGAGAAAAGTAGGTAGAGTTTTAATGAGGGTGGGTTGTGGTGGAATGAGGGTTGAACATAGGCTAAGGTGTTCCAATGCATGTTAAACCAAACCAAACCAAATCAAACCAATTTTCCTCCACAAAATAAACCAAGCCAGGTAAAACCCAATTACGAGAACCAAAATCTGCAAGTCAAGCCAATTACAAGTACATGCCAAAATCCGAAAAAATAAATACAGGTCTGAAATACATGCAAGCTTGACAAAATACGTATTCAGAATATGGGTGTTACATAATGTCTAATTCCCCTCCAAACGCTCCGGTATCCAAAGCAGCCCAGACCTTCAGAGAATCCAAGATCGTCGTCATATCGTCAACGGAGTCAACGCATTACCACTCGCTTCACCGATATAGTTCCCAGATAAAAACAAAAGTGTACTCCTAGGACTACGTCTAAGTCCTACATTGTATATTGTTCTGTTTGTAATTGAAATACCAAAGTTTTATCAATCAACAAAACCTTGTCGCATTTTCGATGGCAAACACTCTCTAATTTCTCAATATGCTATACAGCAATGCCCTTTGGCCTGAAGAATGCAGGTACCATATACCAAAGAGCTATGAGCACCAACTTCCGCCAGCACCTCCACAAAACTGTAGAATGCTATGTTGATGATGTCGTCGTCAAGAGCCATCTTCGAGGCAATCACCTACAAGATCAGAAGACAGTCTTCAATCGCATGCGGACACATCAGCTCAAGATGAACTCCGCCAAATCCTTCCTTGGGATTTCCAGTAGAAAGTTCTTGGGCTTCATTATTACAGCAAAAGGCATCCATGTCGACCCCGAGAAGACTAAATCCATCCTTGACATGGACCCTCCGAAGAACCTTAGAGAACTTCGAGGCTTACAGAGACGTCTCGCATACATCAGAAGGTTTATCGCGAACCTTTCTAGGAAATGCCAACCCTTAACCAAGCTCATGAAAAAGACAGTCTCCTATGTCTGGACAGAAATAAAGCCTTCGACGACATTAAAGCTTATCTGACGAGCCCCCCAGTATTGGTGGCACCCATCGTAGGCAAACCATTTTTGTATTATGTTCGAGCAATGGACCATTCCCTTGGTGCTTTGTTGGCCCAGAACAATAATGTGAGCCACGAGCAAGCCATCTACTACCTCAGCAGGACAATGATCGGGGTCGAACACCGGTACAACCCTGTCGAAAAGGAATATCTAGCTCTGGTGTTCGCCATCCAGAAGACTCGCTATTATGTCTTGGGATAGAAAATTTATGTCTTCTCCCGATTCAATCCGCTCAGAGTCCTCATGACAGAGCCGGAAGCGCTAAATTCTCGATTGGCTACTTGGGTGATATTATTGACACCATATGACATGGTATTCGTCCTGCAAAAAGCTGTTAAGGGCCAAGCACTGGCCGATTTCCTAGCCGCGCACCCAATTCCGGAATCGTCCAGACTCTATGAAGACATTCCAGATGAAGTGCGAGAATCAAACATTATCGAAGAGAACCCTGTTTGTCGGATTCTTCGACGGTGCTTCAAGAACAGGCCCCAAAGGTCAGATCATCGCAGGAGTAGGGGTAGTCCTGATCTCTTCCAATAAGTTGGTCATCTAGTGTGCCTATTCCCTTTTAGATCCATGCTCCAACAATGTTATAGAGTATAATACCCTCATCATGGGACTCCAGTCAGTAAAGCAGCTGGGGGTAGAATAACTCGAGTCTTACGGTGACTCGAAGCTTGTCGTCAATCAAGTTCGAGGACAGTACGAGGTCTGCAATGAGGACCTAATCACTTATTACAAAGCAGCGTTGGACATCATCTCAACCTTCGCTGAATTCTTCATAGAAAATGTGCCTCGTCTACAAAACTTAGAAGCTGTGCTCTAGCCGGCCTCGTTGCCTCATTAATAGCACCGGTCGGCACGCAATACTTCATTACGGTGGTGGGCCAGGATTTGGCATGCCTGTCACTACCATATTTTAGCTTAAGGGTATTTTGGTCATTTTAAATTTTTAGATTTAGTTTAAATTGTTGGAGTGATGGTTGTTATTTTTGACCTTTGCTAGTTGAGACTTTAGAGACTAACCTAGATGTTGACTTTAGCTATGGTGACTTGGTTAGCATGGTGGGACCCTAGTCTAACTTAAGTCGACCCAAGTTGACTTATTTTGAATCAAGTTTCATAGAGAGATTAAGTGATTTAGGTACATGGGTTTTTGACATAGAGATTGATTCATTTAGCCTTGCACTTGGCCCAATGCCCATTAGTCATCAACCCTAACCCTAATTCTTCATTCTTGGCCGGCCCCTAGGGATTCCCCCCTCCATTTAATGTCTCTTATTTTTTCCTTACCTCTTTTTACTCCACATCCATTTTTGGCAAGAGCAAGGTTAGTCCATTCTGCAATCCTTTCTATTTTATTCATTTCTTTTCCTTTTTAGCCCTAGTCTTTTGCAATAGGATCTAAACCATGTCTATTTTCTGTTCATGATGTGAAATCTCAGCTTTTGAACAATTTAGGGCTTTTGTGTTGCAAGAAGGATTCTTATTTTTTGGGGCTTTTTCTTGAGTTTGACACTTATTAGGTAAACTATTCAAATCACTTCTTTTCTTAATTTCTTGGCATGGTTACATAGATCTAGGAGTCCCCTAGCTGTGGTATGAGTCTTGGGTGAATTTGTGTCAATTTTGTGTCCGTATCGGACACATATCAGTTTGTATATGTAAGTGTTTGATAAAATGCCTCTGTGAATAATTTTATGATATTTCGAAATGTATTTGAATGATATTGTCGCCCTATATGTGTAGATCACAACCCCATTTGTATGAGTTGATCTTTGTGTCGTTTTCGTGTCAAAAACTGATACGGACACGCAGTACGAGACAGTATCTCTAGTATCCTGCTGCCACATGTGTCGTGCTCACTGCACAGGCCACGTGGACCCACCAAACTTAGTATGGAGGTCGGGGTAGTGACTGATAAGTCATTCGCCCAGTTTCATGACTCCTTATGTCGTGTCGGACACAAAAATTGTGGTGTACTGGTTTTGAACTACACAGTTACGTACGGGATTTCTCCTCTGATACGCTTTTGTAACTCAGGCACGACCCCCACTTAGACATGAATCAGGGTGCCTAACACGAAGACGTATACTAGACCTAACCCTAGACATGAGCACGATATGTCACTTGTCGTATGTCATGCGCACGAGCCCGTGACACATTCGCACGAGACTGTGCAGTGCGAGTTTGTGTCTGTGTTCGTGTGACTCATTTGGACACGTTTGTCCAGTTTGTGGACACCATATCACTTGTATGACATGTACACATGTGCACGTTTGGTTACCAACCATCAATTTGATGTTTGTTGCAAATTCGAATTCGTATTTAGGATATTTCCCCTAAGTTCTGATACTTACTGATTCTTTACTGTTTTTTATTTTTAAAATAGAATTAATTTATTAAATAATGTTAATTCATGATGTTAAAAATATGAACAACCTGAGAATTAGGTAGTCTATCTGGGATTCATGTTTAGCTTGGTAATTAGGGCTTTCGAAATGTAAATGACTGATAAATCTGAAATATGGAAACACACCTATATGTCCTGTTACACTATAAGTAGACACACACAGGAATCTGAAAATTGAATTGCATACATACACATCACACTGCTACACATATTTCACACACACCCTATTGTTGTCTATACACACACCACTCACTCCTCTTCACTGTCCAGCCCTCCACATTCCATTTTCACCTTCACATTTAACTCACACACACTCTAAACTGTGATGTAAATTGAATACACACACACACATATTCACTAAATCTGAAACTTACTGCTGTCCACACTTGACTGGACCCTTACTTATGCTATTACAGGACACCCTATGCACTGACACACACACACACATTGTATACACACACATACACTAGTCCATATTGATACTCATGCCACTGTCACTCTATCCCTCTATATATATATATATATATATATATATATATATATATATATATATATATATATATAAATATAAATATATATATATATATATATATATATATATATATATATATATATATATATATATATATATTCATGCATGATAATATGTAAATGTATATATATGATTGCCTATATATATTTAGTATATGTAAAATGTGGATTGAATATATATGTGTATACCAATATGGATATGTATATAGGCATATAGCCCTATATGATTTTCCTATGTGCATACCATATGTACATTGAGTATATATATGTGTATATATGAAATTGTGCAGATTTAATAGCTTGTATAGCCTTGTGATTTGTGTGAATGCTAGAATAGACATGGTTAGGTTAATGAGACTTGTCTGGGTTAGGACTTGATCTAGTTGACCTAGTTTGACTAGTGTAGTTGACTAGAGTTGACCAATGGTTGACTTCAGCCTAGATTGACCCAAACATCATGTAGAATGCATTATAATGTTCTATATTACCATTCTGGACATGTTGTGACTTGTGCGGTTCTAAATAGGAGTCAGACACCTCTCCTCAGACAGTATATTCACTTCAGATACTCAGGATATCAGGCGAGTACATTTTCTGACTGTTTCATACTTGATAAAGATTTACATTTATGCTCTAGATTACTTTACTTGATGCTGTCATGTTGTTAACACGGATTGGTACTATTTGGATCCCTTCATGAGATTTTATCCCCCTCAGGAGCATCAGGTTACAGTATGTCATGTGCGTTTTACTTTCATCATATACTCCGGTGCTTTCACCATTCATGTGCACTCTTATGATTCATGTACTCTCATGTTCACAGAGCCCCCATGTATACAATTATGTGCACCCATTTATGGGCCTTCATGTGATATCATGTGCAATAACATAACCTGTCTGTATCCTTATGTATTGATTAGGGTACGGAAGAGTATAAATGGTCATGTGGATAATTCCAAAGTAGTATACTCATGTGCAAACTCTTAGATTACTCATGTGCAAATTTAAGCCGTTCACATGTCTATCTTGTACTCTACGTCACTAGTCACTGTTAGTTCTTTACTTATAGTAGATATTTCTTTATAGTCATCTTTTTTATTTTATATATTTCAAGTGTTTCATGTATCTTACTCTATAGCATATTTACATATCTTGTCATATTATGAACTATGTGAGATGTATTGTGCTCGCTCCCGTCTTGACTGGACCTGTTAAAAATATTATAGATGTCATTGAGGAGTTCTGTCCTACATACTATAGAGCAGGCCTAGATGTCACATGTGAGCTGGACTCCCAGGAGGACCCAGCACTTGCAGAGGACATTACTCCAGTAGTCTAGGCTAGTTAGCTAGACCAGTATCTTACTTATTGTCTTGTCTTGTTTTGGATACACTTGTACTTATTGAGGATTTTGTTATTCTGGATATTGTGGATTTGTTATCTTAGACACTTAGTTTCTCTCTCTTATTTGCATTTCATTGTAGATTCAGATCTTATCTATCTATCTTATCGTACTTTCTACCTTAGCTGTGATTGAGTTCTATACTTCTATATTGTCCTCCATTCGGAGCGTATACATTGTACAGGTACCTTATTATTGTTAGATGCATGTGACCTAGGACAGAGTTCTACCACCGATACTATGGCGTAGGCTGGACTTACCCACTTCTCATGCCCTTACACTAGGGTGCAGGTCGTGACACGTTTTTAGTGGTGGCCCATGCAGGTCTAGATTTGTAATAGTATTGAAACTAGAGTATCACTGCAGCCTGCAGTAGGATATAGGATATAGTTTTGAGGTACTCAATCACATTAGGAAAACTCTGATCCAAAACTTGCATCTAAATTCTTTTAGATTTAATGTTTTTTTCCTTTGAATAAATAAATTGTCCTTCTCTGTTTTTGCTTCATTCTCAGTAATTGTTTCTTATTTTTGATCTGCCTTCAGGATGGTAATGGAGACACGATCTCATCGCTCCGGTCTGGGGGAAACTATTGAGAGGTCGACCACCTCTCGGCCTGTTCAGCAGGGCCTCGAGACCACAGCCCCTGTTGTGCCGACTCAAGTTGGCATTTCTGCTGATTTGGAGGTGCACCTCCGCCTGTACAGAGACTTTCCCTCGTCATTCCCAATATTACTCGGCAGCCGCGCCTTCAGGATCCGTCGATGCAGTACAGCTGTTCACCTTCTTCCAACAGTTTATGGAGGCTCAGCAGGCTCAACAGCAGCGTCAGACGACAGAGTTCAGTCGGGGCATCGATCTGGCCCTGACGACGGTTGATAGGGCTATAGCTCAGCCTCCGGCAGGTCAGCAGCAGCATCAGCCGAAGGAGAAGTGCATACAGGATTTTCAGAAGATGACCCGCGAGACTTCAGGGGCACAGAGGGCATCATGTACGCAGACAAGTGGATCAAGCATATAGAGGAGATCTTCAGGCTAGCGGAGATTTCAGCGAGACTGCAGATTGAGGCTGTGCTAGTATGATGCAGGACTTGGCTCGCACGTGGTACCAGACAGATCCGAAGGTTGGTACTGTTGGACAGACTTGGGTATCTTTCAAGAAGCTGTTCAAGGAGAAGTTTTTCCTCGATATAGCACTTGGTGCCTTCGAGACGCAGTTCGAGGCTTTGGTGCAGGGCAGTCAAACTGTCGAGGAGTACGCCGGAGAGTTCTGTCGTTTGGGCAAATTTATTGAGGGGCTTTTTGAGGCGACGAAGGCCCGGAGGTTCAGGAAGGGGCTAGTCTAGGAGGTAAAGTCCTACACTAAGAGTGCTCGTAGTGCCGCTTTTGAGGAGATCATGGTTGGTGCCTTAGCAGTGGAGGATGATCTTGAGCTGAGGCTCAAGAGGGGACGAGACACTCAGGGAGCCAGTGGTAGCGAAGGACCAGCCAAGAGGCCACACTTTCAGTAACAGCATCAGCAGCAGCAGAGATAGTTTCAGGGTCAGGGCCGTGCAACTTTCCAGCAGGTACAACAGCAGCCGAGGGTTCAATCGCAGGCACTCAGGCAGCAACCCGTCAGTTGTGGTTTCTGCAAGAAGCCAGGGCATGTGTGGAATGACGACAGAAAGAGGCTCGGGTGGTGCCTACTCTGTGGTTCTGTAGAGCACCAGTTGAGGGAGTGTCCTCTGTCTTCGGGACGAACAGCTCAGGGAGCGGGAGCCAGAGCCCCAGCAGTGCCGCAGAAGGGACCTTTGCAGACTCAGCAGCAGAGGTTCGTACAGCATCAGCAGTAAGCTACGGGAGGTCAGCAGGGGCGAGCTTTCGCCATGGCAGCTGAGGACACAGAGGCTATCTGGGAGCTGATCGTAGGTTTTGTTCTTCTCGACTCCATTCCAGCTTTTGCCTTATTTGATTTCGGGGCTTCCCAGAGTTTTGTGTCTGTATCATTTGCTGTTAGACACTGCCTTGTATCTGAATTATTGCCTAGGACTTGCAAGATCACGACCAGGTGTGGTATTATCCTCGTGAGTGATGTTTACAGAGGGCGGAGAGTTATATTGGTAGGCCAGGAATTGGAGGTTGTTTGCTATTGATTATAAAAGAACAGAACAGTTTTATGGGAGGACTGGACTTTTACTTCATAATACAAACTCGCTCGTACAAAGAGAGCCTAGGAATAAAACCTAGGAAAAACAATCTAAGTACAATTGTTTAGTTTTTCTGGGGGGTGACGGTAGAGGCTCGGGAAAGTGATATCAACTCTGCCTTACTCCTTGGACGATCGGACGTAGCTTCTGCTCTGGCGAAGAAATGCTCTTTGTGTGTGCGGGAGTTGCTAATCTCTCTGCTCGGGCTCTGTGCGTATATCTCTCTCTTGCAAAGGAATAATCCCCTGCTATTTATAGGGCTTTGTGATAAGTAGGGTGTGCAGTAATTGCTCCTTGAAAAGCGGGCGGTTGGGGATTGGTTAAGATTAGCCTTGATCTTGTTTGTTGGAAATCAATCTGGGCTGCTTATGTTGATTGGAACAAATCTGTATTATTTGTTGGAAATCGATCTGGGCAGTTATGATGATAGCAATATGTAAGCCCCTGAATTTAGGGCTTATTTTTTTTCAATTTTATAAAACAATTATTTTGAATAAATATTATTATTTGATTTAATGCTCTTTACCGTGACTTGGAATTCTAGAGCATCAGGGATGCCAGTCTCTGAAAACTTCCTTCTTGGAGTTTGTAGTAGACGAGATTATCTTCACATTGATATTTCGTGTCCCACTCGAACTTGTTCCCTTGTACTCTTTTTGCTTCACGCAAGTTTGGGTCAATTTAGACCATTTTAATTATTAATTGAATTCCCACTCTTTTTCTTGATCATCATATGCACGTTACCATGACTTTTAATTTAGGAGCACCAGACCAGTCATTTTCTCGGAACCAACTTCTCATGAATGATCTACTCGAGACGCTTTTCACCCATGACCTTCGTGTCCCACTCAGACACTCCATTTTGTGCTCAATTTCTTTCGCACAACTTTCGGGTCAAATTAGGCCAATTAATTATCTACCGTAGAACCTGATTTAATTTTCAATTTAATTTCGGGACCCGACAGCGACCCAACCTAGTCGACCCCAAATATGGACATGGCCCACATTGAGCCTATTACCCGTCTGACACTTGTGTCCCATTTATTTGAGTCCCCGCATGTTATTTATTTGCCCATGATTATAAATACCCATTTTAATTCGAATATTGCCCCCTGTCCGATTTTGGCCGACCCGGCTCCACTGAACCCAACCCCAGCTCCATGTTGCCCTCCATCATGACTGCCCACACCCTACTGATATTTTTTCTCTACCCTAAATATATCTCTTTATGTAAAAATATCTAATTCTCTCATTTGTATACATATACACATATATATACATATTATATATATATATATATACATATACATATATAATGTAACTCTCTCTCTCTCCTACTCTCTCACTTCCCACACAAAGAGAACCCCCCTAGCAGCCGACTACCCACTCCCTCTCTCTACTTTTTCTCTATTCACTCTCAATAATATCTCTTATTCTCTCTCTCCCTCTTTATATATATTTATACACACACACACACTCATAATATCTCTCTCTCCCCTAAGTACACAACCCCCTCACTCCCCTCACCCATCAGCACTCCCCCTCACCCCCTGTACCCGAACACACACAACCCCCCATCTAAATATCTCTCTCATTCTCTCTCTCTCTCTCTTTATATTTATACATATATACACATACCCATATATATATATATTATATATACATATACAATTCTCTCTCTCCCTCTCTCTTTATTTTTAACACACACCACCACCACAGCAAGCAAATCTCCCAGCCGAGCACCACCACAGCCCCTCCCCCACGGCCGAGCACCACCCTCCCCTCCTTCCTCCTCTACTCCACCATCATCATCATCAAGTTCATCATCACCATTATCATCTTCATCTCCACCACCATGAACCACCACCTTCACCATCACACTCACCACTAACATCACTCGAACCACCACCGCACAACCACCCTCCCGTCGTGCCCAGCGCTGCACAACCGCCGCCTTGGCCGTACGAGGCCGCACAGCCCCGCGCTTAGACGCACGAGCAGCAGCCGCAGCGAGCAGCCGGCGTACATACGCGTGCGCGCGGGCCGCCGTCGTGCGCCGCTGCGCCGCCGCACGGTCGCTGTAGCCGTCCCCCTAGGCACACGCACCCTCCGGCGAACTCCCCTACGCCGTCCTCAACCTCCCCGACGAGCCACGTAGGCGATTCGTGCATTTTGCACGGAATCCCGCCGACGCGCGCGCGGAGAAGTTTCAGAATTCGCATTTCGGGACAGCAACTTCGTGCACATTTTCTGGAGAATCCGACCATTGGATCGGCGATTTCTTTGCTCCGTCACAATCTTGGTATATAGCACTTCACTCCCCTCAATTTTCGTCCGTTAATTTCGTCGTTTGATACCTCAAAACTGGCCACCAAGTTGATGTTTTAAATTGAACTGTTTTTGGACAGTTTCATGACGCCAACTTCGCGGGTTCATATCTTCGTCGTCGCAGCTCCATTTTGTGCGCCACCAGTTCCGGTGCACAGCTGGTATAACCCTCTTCCTGCCCCCTTTAGATTTCATTTCAGTTTGAGCTTGTTAGGTCGGTCGAATTCGACGCCAAAGTTGGTCGTTCGAATTCTTAGTATTGCACTTGTAAAATTCTATTTTTGAACCCGGAACTCCGGATTCAATTTCTGACACCACCAGTAGACTCGTGGCATCGTTCTGGCATGTTTTCATATAAAGTTTGTTTAGTTTGGAGGACGTGGGCCCTGACACGCATTTCGGTGCAAAGTAGGCCCTACAGTCCGGGTCAACAGGACTTTTTGACGCCGGCTCATCGGAATCCAATTCTGGATATACCGTTGAGTTCGTATCGTCATTCTGGACTCGTTGACATATAATTTGCTGAGTTTTGAGGACATTGGCTCTGACACGCTTTTTCGTGCAAATCGGAATTTCAATGTCCTGGTCAACGGACCAATTTGAGATCGGATCAACGGAATCCAATTCTGGATATACCGTTAGATTTGTATCGTCATTCTGGATTCGTGGACATATAATTTGTTAGATTTTGTGCACTTTTATTTTGACACGTTTTTCGGTGCAAAATGTGTCCAACGGCGGACATCATTTTGGCCCAAAATTACCGTTTTACCCCTGTATCCAAATTGGACTTTTGGACAGGCTATCCTAGCTGATTTGACCATTCTGGACACGTTGGTGATATTTATTTTATCATCCGACAACATCTGTAGGTTTTTACCCTATTATTATAATCCTTCTTCTTTGTGGTATTTCGAGATCCATCGATTCCAGTGATTTCACAACCACTTAAATTGAATGTGTTGACCCTGTAGATGTTTGTAGAGACTAGCTTTGACCCAGTTTTGACCTTGGTTGACTACTTTGACTGAACGTCGAAGTAGAGTCAACATTTGACCTAGGTTAGACTAGTTTTGACCTTGGTTGACCACAGTTGACTATTTTTGACCAAAGTCAACCGGAAGTCAACCGTAGCCTAAGATTGACCAGAACTTGACCAAAGATGACCAGCTGATCCAAAGTCAACGTTAGTCAAGTTTGACCTAGAGTTGACCTAGAATTGACTAGAGTTGACCAGTTGACCAAAAGTCAACTGTAAGTCAACCCTTGACTTAGATTGATCTAGTTTGACTTGCTTTGGCTTGTCTTGACCTAGTTTGACTTAGTAAGAGTTGATTTTAATTCCAAACCCTTATATTGATACAGTATTCCACCTATAGGTCCTCGAGGCACTGTTCTTGGACCAGTTGACATATTCTACCAGATCTCAGACGAGTACATTCTCTGATAATATTTCTGTTTTATGATATCGTTTATGTTTCTTGTATTTAGTGTAGATACCCTTGTTCTCTTGACACATTGTTAACACGGATTGGTATTTCTCTGGATCCCATCATGAGATGTTATTCATCGCTTTCCTTGCTATATCTTGTGCAAGTCTTTCTTGTTCCTTGTGCATTGTATAGACACGATTCCTGCGAAGGCTAGCTACCCTCTCAGAGAATCGCATGTCATGATGTGTCATAGTTGGATCCACTATACTAGTCGGGGACGGGGAGCACTAGTGTAGATATGTGGTCATTATCTACCTTGTTTATTCTTGTAGACCTTGAATGCTAGCCAATCCTACACTCCACGTATGATTGGCCTGATCAGTAGACCTTGTGTAGACCCAAGCCGGCCATATGTCAAAACTAGTACTCACACACTTGGATAGATGATTCTTGATTCTTGTACATGCCATGATCAGTTTACTTGCCTTGTTCTAGCTCTAGATTACAGCTTACCTTGCCATGATACTCACATGTACATTTTATGATTCTTGTATATTCTCTCTATTTACTGTTACGTGTTCAATATCGTCTAATTAGAACTGTTATTTGAGATTTGTGCTTGTTCCATCCTGACTGGATATGTTGACAAAATTTTAGGAGTAGTTGTGCCCTCAGTTTTGGACTTCATGATGTTGCTAGCTGAGGTGGATCTCACTATTCTTCTATGTGAGTTGTCTGGTAGTTATCCTTAGTTAGTTTTGTTGTTCCTTCTTTATTTTTTCTGTCTTATGATCATTGTAGATTCTAGTTATTTTAGTGATATTGTAATTATTTCTTGTCTTATCTTCCTTAGTTTTCGTGATGTGACATGAGTACATTTCATAGATATGGATCTTAGATGTTGTAGTTAGTATAGTATACTTGACAGCGTTCTACCGCCAATACCGCGGCGTAGGCTGGGCGTGGCCCATGTATTCGTACCCGTATATCCGGGTGCGGGTCGTGACATGTTTTTAGTGGTGGCCCATGCAGGTCAGTCTTTGCAATTAATGCGAAGTCGTAGTAGTACTTGAGCTTATCTGTACTACTGCGAGCCTGCCCTAGGATTAAGGTCGAGTCATGGAATATTTTAGGATTTTGATACTCAGTCACATATTAGGAACTCTTGGTAGATTCCAGGGATGACCCCTGGGAATCTTATTTCGAACTTTTCGAAACTCTTTCCATTCATTCCTGTCCGTCCTGATTTCTGAAATATTTGTCCGTATCAAACTTTATTCTTTCTTGGAGTGAGTTTGTGGACCCCAGAGGGAAGGTAAGTTGAACTTATATATCTTCTAGGTTGAGACAAAAATATGAATTGCCAGTCTTATATTAGGTTGAGATTGTTTTAGATTATATTCCAATGATTTCCTTTATCTTGACCTAGATCGTACCTTTGGGACTTCTCCTGAGAACTTTTCCTAGATCCTGTCTCGAAATCAGTTTCTGTTAGTTTTCATTTACTTATCCTTGATTCGTCGTGGAATTTTGAATCTTGATGTTCGTTCGTTGTTGACTTTGACTTTGTATCTAAGATCAATTTTTATGAATTGAGTTAAGATATTCTGATAAACTTATTTGATGAGAACGGTAAATGTCTACTTTATTTATGGAGTTTAGAATTTATCGCAGTCATACTAGCTAGCACGATATGGACATAGAGCCTGATTTTGGATATATTATCCTAGTTATGGAATTTAGATTCTCTTGCAGCCATACCGGTTGGCGTGGTAAGAAATCTAGATGACATAATTATAGGATGTATAGCCAAGTTATGGAATCTATCGTTTATTGTAGCTATGCTTACTGGCGTGGCAAAAATTCTGGCAACATAATCTCAGGAAGACGTATATGGTTATCAGATTATATCTTAAATCGGATCCCTTCATCATGACCGGATGAGCAAGAACAAATTCTTATCATTATTCTTCCCCGTCTTGGTTAACTCTGTCTATCTATAGCCACAATTAGGATTTTCTCAACATGATTGTTGTGTTCTATCTTCATCTGACTAAACTCTTCTTCACTAGCCTCTTAAATAATTCTTCTTATCCTTCCTGAAAATTGTTGAAAGTGCATCATGGGTTGATTCAGGGAAGGTTCGAAAGGTAATTTATCCTTGTATTACGGAATCGGGAGTTTGCATCCAGAGAAATACTGGCGAGGCATGACTTCGGATGACGGCATCATGGTTAAATATGTTTTTTCGAATTCTACTTGGACCACTCCCTAAGCATTTGACTAACATCTTCTCCTTATTTTTGCAAAATTGTTTGGAAATACTTCACGGATATTAGCCAAGTTAAGTTCAGGAACCTATATTATCTGGTGTGGCAGCTGTGCACTGCAGCCATCCGTCGTATTATGGAACAAGGAAGTTAATCGCAGGTAGATGCACACTAGCGCGATAGTAACTTCATGTGACATAATTACGGAGGTATATGGTTCTTGAGTTTTACTTCGACTACGTCCTATGTATTTCGTTTGGCCTCGTACTATTCTTGGAAATATTTCGATAATCTTTCCTATCTTGCTTGACCCTTACCTTGTCTGAATATTAATATGGATTGCTAGACCCAGTCTTAGGTCCTTGTTACCTTCTATTTTTGACGATTGGATAGCCAGACCTTGTTATCAGACTTTGTAGTATAACTGTAATATGTTAATGTGTGATTGTGATGAGTATATTTCCTTGAGGATTTATTGGGTTAAGCTTATAGGACAGATATGAGTGACTGATTATAGGGGACTTAGAAAACCATTAAGGATGATTAGTTTGATGGTATGGATTGATTTTAAGGTATCTAAGAAGGGGTAATGAAATATTATATTTAGTGACTATGGATTTAGGACTAGAATCTTGTGCTTAGATTTGAGGATTTATATTCAGGAGTT
This sequence comes from Iris pallida, assembly GCA_029216955.1. Classification (NCBI taxonomy): domain Eukaryota; kingdom Viridiplantae; phylum Streptophyta; class Magnoliopsida; order Asparagales; family Iridaceae; genus Iris; species Iris pallida. The sequence goes on from JANAVB010001799.1 coordinate 12,742,036, forward strand.
CTTAAGTAAAAGAGAGAAGGCTCAATAGCCAGAATAGGTTTTGAATGTACAATTTCATGGAGCTTGTGATTAGTAGGATAAAGATACTTAGGACGGGAAAAGGAAACAAACAAATTGCTTTTGGAGATTGGAATTTTGGTTGATGGCCAATCATTGTTGATATATACGTATCTCGAGGATGACCTATATTTTAGAGTATATGTAAAGGTTCTTATTGATATGAAGATTCTAGGGGTAAAATGACATAGTTTTTATGGAAGAAGCTTGATGAAGCTGAATCAAAATACAAGTAGAGAGAAACAGCATAGGTGATCACAAAGGTAGCAGATTGAGTACTGTACCCATAGCAGTTGCATGTTTTAGCTTGACCTATTGGATGATTTTAATTTCGAGGACGAAATTTTTATAAGGTGGGTAGGATTGTAAGCCCCTGAATTTAGGGCTTATTTTTTTTTCAATTTTATAAAACAATTATTTTGAATAAATATTATTATTTGATTATTATTTGATTTAATGCTCTTTACCGTGACTTGGAATTCTAGAGCATCAGAGATGCCAGTCTCTGAAAACTTTCTTCTGGGAGTTTGTAGTAGACGAGATTATCTTCACATTGATATTTCGTGTCCCACTCGAACTTGTTCCCTTGTACTCTTTTTGCTTTGCGCAAGTTCGGGTCAATTTAGACCATTTTAATTATTAATTGAATTCCCACTCTTTTTCTTGATCATCATATGCACGTTACCATGACTTTTAATTTAGGAGCACCAGACCAGTCATTTTCTCGGAACAAACTTCTCATGAATGATCTACTCGAGACGCTCTTCACCCATGACCTTCGTGTCCCACTCAGACACTCCATTTTGTGCTCCATTTCCTTCGCACAACTTTCGGGTCAAATTAGGCCAATTAATTATCTACCGTAGAACCTGATTTAACTTCCAATTTAATTTCGGGACCCGACATCGACCCAACCTAGTCGACCCCAAATATAGACATGGCCCACATTGAGCCTACTACCCGCCTGACACTTGTGTCCCATTTATTTGAGTTCCCGTATGTTATTTATTTTCTCATGATTATAAATACCCATTTTAATTCGAATATTGCCCCTTGTCCGATTTTGGCCGACCCGGCTCCACTGAACCCAACCCCAGCTCCATGTTGCCCTCCATCATGACTGCCCACACCCTACTGATATTCTTCCTCTACCTTAAATATCTCTCTTTATGTAAAAATATCTAATTCTCTCATTTGTATACATATACACATATATATACATATTATATATATATATACATATATATAAATATATAATGTAACTCTCTCTCTCCTACTCTCTCACTTCCCACACAAAGAGAACCCCCCTAGCAGCCGACTACCCACTCCCTCTCTCTACTTTTTCTCTATTCACTCTCAATAATATCTCTTATTCTCTCTCTCCCTCTTTATATATATTTATACACACACACACACTCATAATATCTCTCTCTCCCCTAAGTACACAACCTCTCACTCCCCTCTCCCATCAGCACTCCCCCTCACCCCCTGTACCCAAACACACACAACCCCCCATCTAAATGTCTCTCTCATTCTCTCTCTCTCTCTCTTTCTATTTATATATATATACACACACCCATATATATATATATATATTATATGTACATATACAATTCTCTCTCTCCCTTTCTCTTTATTTTTAACACCACCACTACCACAGCAAGTAAATCTCCTAGCCGAGCACCACCACAGCCCCCCCCCCTCACGGCCGAGCACCATCATCATCATCAAGTTCATCATCATCATTATCATCTTTATCTCCACCACCATGAACTACCACCTTCACCATCATACTCACCACTAACATCACTCGAACCACCACCGCACAACCACCCTCCCGCCGTGCCCGACGCTGTACAACCGCCTCCTTGGCCGCGCGAGGCCGTGCAGTCCCGTGCTCAGGCGCGCGAGCAGCAGCCGCAGCGAGCAGCCGGCACACGTGCGTGCGCGCGGGCCGCCGTCGTATGCCGCCGCGCCGCCGCACGGCCGCCGTGGCCGTCCCCCTAGGCGCGCACACCCTCCGGCGAACTCCCCTACGCCGTCCTCAACCTCCCCGACGAGCCACGTAGGCGATTCATGCGTTTTGCACGGAATCCCGCCGACGCGCGCGCGAAGAAGTTTCAGAATTCGCGTTTCGGGACAGCAACTTTGTGTATGTTTTCTGGAGAATCCGACCATTGGATCGGCGATTTCTTGGCTCCGTCACAATCTTGGTATATATCACTTCTCTCCCCTCAATTTTCGTCTGTTAATTTTGTCGTTTGATACCTCAAAACTGGTCACCAAGTTGACGTTTTAAATTGAACTATTTTTGGACAGTTTTGTGATGCCAACTTTACGGGTTCGTATCTTCGTCTTCGTAGCTCCGTTTTGTGTGCCACCAGTTCCGGTGCACATCTGGTATAACCCTCTTCCTGCCCCCTTTAGATTTCATTTCAGTTTGAGCTTGTTAGGTCGGTCGAATTCGACGCCAAAGTTGGTCATTCGAATTCTTAGTGTTGCACTTGTAAAATTCCATTTTTAACCCAGGACTCCGGATTCAATTTTTGACACCACCAGTAGACTCGTGGCGTCGTTCTGGCATGTTTTCATATAACGTTTGCTTAGTTTGGAGGACGTGGGCCCTGACACGCATTTCGGTGCAAAGTGGGCCCTACAGTCCGGGTCAACGGGACTTTTTGACGTCGACTCATCGGAATCCAATTCCGGATATACCGTTGAGTTCGTATCGTCATTCTGGACTCGTTGACATAAAATTTGCTGAGTTTTGAGGACATTGGCTTCGACACGCTTTTCCGTGCAAATCGAAATTTCAATGTCCTGGTCAACGGACCAATTTGAGATCGGGTCAACGGAATCCAATTCTGGATATACCGTTGGGTTCGTATCGTCATTCTGGATTCGTGGACATATAATTTGTTAGATTTTGTGCACTTTTATTTTGACACGTTTTTCGGTGCAAAGTATGTCCAACGACGGACATCATTTTGGCCCAAAATTACCGTTTTGCCCTTGTGTCCAAATTGGACTTTTGGATAGGCTAACCTAGCTGATTTAACCATTCTGGATACGTTGGTAATATTTATTTTATCATCCGACAACATCTGTAGGTTTCTATCCTATTATTATAATCCTTCTCCTTTGTGGTATTTTGAGATCCATCGATTCCAGTGATTTCACAACCACTGAAATTGAATGTGTTGACCCTGTAGATGTTTGTAGAGACTAGCTTTGACCCAGTTTTGACCTTGGTTGACTACTTTGACTGAACGTCGAAGTAGAGTCAACATTTGACCTAGGTTAGACTACTTTTGACCTTGGTTGACCACAGTTGACTATTTTTGACCAAAGTCAACCAGAAGTCAACCATAGCCTAAGATTGACTAGAACTTGACCGAAGATGACCAGTTGATCCAAAGTCAACGTTAGTCAAGTTTGACCTAGAGTTGACCTAGAATTGACCAGAGTTGACCAGTTGACCAAAAGTCAACTGTAAGTTAACCCTTGACTTAGATTGATCTAGTTTGACTTGCTTTGGCTTGTCTTGACCTAGTTTGACTTAGTATGAGTTGATTTTACTTCCAAACCCTTATATTGATACAGTATTCCACCTATAGGTCCTCGAGGCACTGTTCTTGGACCAGTTGACATATTCTACCAGATCTCAGGCGAGTAAATTCTCTGATAATATTTCTGTTTTATTATATCGTTTATGTTTCTTATATTTAGTGTAGATACCCTTGTTCTCTTGACACATTGTTCACACGGATTGGTATTTCTCTGGATCCCGTCATGAGATGTTATTCCTCGCTTTCCTTGGTATATCTTGTGAAAGTCTTTCTTGTTCCTTGTGCATTGTATAGACACGATTCTTGCGAAGGCTAGCTACCCTCTCGGAGAATCGCATGTCATGATGTGTCATGGTTGGATCCACTATACTAGTCGGGGACGGGGAGCACTAGTGTAGATATGTGGTCATTATCCACCTTGTTTATTCTTGTACACCTTGAATGCTAGCCAATCCTACACTCCACGTATGATTGGCCTGATCAGTAGACCTTGTGCAGACCCAAGCCGGCCACATGTCGAAACTAGTACTCACACACTTGGATAGATGATTCTTGATTCTTGTACATGCCATGATCAGTTTACTTGCCTTGTTCTAGCTCTAGATTTACAGCTTACCTTGCCATGATACTCACATGTACATTTCATGATTCTTGTATATTCTCTCTATTTACTGCTACGTGTTCAATATCGTCTAATTAGAACTGTTATTTGATATTTGTGCTCGTTCCATCCTGACTGGATACGTTGACAAAATTATAGGAGTAGTTGTGCCCTCAGTTTTAGACTTCATGATGTTGCTAGCTGAGGTGGATCTCACTATTCTTCTATGTGAGTTGCCTGGTAGTTATCCTTAGTTAGTTTTGTTGTTCCTTCTTTATTTTTCCTATCTTATGATCATTGTAGATTCTAGTTATTCTAGTGATATTATAATTATTTCTTGTCTTATCTTCCTTAGTTTTCGTCATGTGACATGAGTACATTTCATAGATATGGATCTTAGATATTGTAGTTAGTATAGTATACTTGACAGCGTACTACCGCCGATACCGCGGCGTAGGCTGGGCGTGGCCCATGTATTCGTACCCGTATATCCGGGTGCGGGTCGTGACACAATAAATCTTCATTGTTATGATTTATTGGTTGCTAAACCTGAGTGGATAAGTTTTAGTCAATCTTCTGCCACGTGTCCCAACTGTCATTTATGTTGTGAGCCGCATGAGCTCTCGGTGAACTGGTCCGCATGAAGTCCCATTGAACAGAACCGCATAAGCCCCTTGTAAACTGGACCGCATGAAGTTCCACTGAACAGAACCGCATGAGCTCCTGATTAACTGAGCCGCATGAAGTCCTGTCGAACAGAACCGCATAAGTCTCTTTGTAAACTGGGCCGCATGAAGTTCCATTGGGACAGGGCCGCATGAGGACCCATCAGAACAGAGCCGCATGAACTCCATTAAAATTGAGCCGCATAAAGCTCCATCAAATCAGAGCCACATGAGCTCCTTTAAATGATCCGCATAAAGAGCTTTGGAATTGGTGGATGGCGCCAACTGTAAAGATTTTTCTCGTCTCTCTAGGAGCACGTCATTATGTCAGGGTGTAAAACCCCTAAAATTTCTACTATTTTTTTATTAAATTTAGTACTGATTTAAAACTTTTGTAATATACGTCGCGTAGTCGTATTATACGTCGCACACGACCTTTTATTTCTTTTTCAAATTTGCTCGACGAGTGCGAATATGTGCGAGCGTACATATTTTAGAAAAACAATTTTTCTATTTTATTACACTTTCAAAATATTATATAGAATTATTATTCTTGCTATAAAAAGTCTATTGTTTTTAGCAGTATTAATAATAAATAATATTCTTCGTACAAAAATATTTATTTCATAAATATTTTATTAAGTTTATTTTTAAAATAATAAGGTATTTTCGAAATTATTATAATAGTATTTTTGGAAAATATATTTTCGAAATATTGTGACGATTTAAATTTTTATTTGATTCCATGGATACATTTAAATAGTAAACCAATATCTATGTTTGAAATTGATTTGATTTTTTTAAACTAAAAAGATTTAATTAGATTTAATTGGATTTGGATTTGGATTGTTTTAAAAGTTATTTGAATTAAAAGAAATTATCTATTATTGGGTTTAATTTACTCCTACTCCTTATCTAATTGGGAATTCGCACATCCTATAAATAGGCAGGTACTCCTCCAATTCATTATTCATCCACAATAATTTTTTCACAAATCTACAAATCTATGTGCATCGTGTCCGTGTTCTCCGTCCATAATCTTATTCCAATTTTTACATTTACATTTTTCTCTCGTGCCGGACAACCCCGGCACGATACATTAAATTCCAAATCCAACCCCGCCAGCCTTCCAGCTTCCCGACAACCATCACTGTCGTCAACCGTCCCCGACCAACCCGTCATCCCCGTACCACACTCGCCTGGCCGTCCCCAACCCACTGTCCAAACCCTGCCACCCTCACCATCCCAGCGTCCCCGTCGCCGCAGCACCCGCTGCCCCGTCGACCCACACACCACAGCCACCACCACGTTCACCACCAGCCCAGGCCGGTGCACCACCGTCGTACCTACGGCCGTCACCGCCACTACCAAACCACCCACCACCACCAGCGCCAAACCCGTCGACCCACACACCACAGCCACCACCACGTTCACCACCAGCCCGACCCTCAAACCCCGGCCATCGCCGGTGGCGCGCCCAAAAGAAAAGAAGAAAAGAAAACCCAAATCAAAAACCTAACCCTAAAACTAACCTCCGGCGACCGCACGACCGGCGACGAGCTCCATCCGTCGAGCTCGAAGCTCCGGCAACCGTCGAGCACCGGCGAGCCCCTCCAGCGTTCCGCCGCCCTTGTCGCCTTAGCCGTCCCTCCGCCGCGCTCCCTCTCCACAGACCTTTTCCGTCGAGCTCCGCCAACCCTCGCCGGATAACCCTTCGACTTTCCAGTCCTCCGTCCAAGCCTCCGCCCCCTACTCCGCTCGGCCGAGACCAGCGTCGGACCACCCCGAGATCCGCCGCCGCTAACTCCGCCGCCTTCGTCCACTTCCTCTCCTCTCCACGCAAACCCACCGTCGTCGCCCCTTATCTTCGCCGACCGTCATCCCTAGCCACCCCCTCAGGCGAAAACCCTCTCGCCCCATCTCCGTCGGCCCTCCGTCTCCCTTTCTTCCAGTCTCTTCGCTTCACCCCTTCGCCTCCGCCGCTCCCAATCGCCAACGCCGCCTCGAAAAACCCGACCGCGTCGATCCCACTCTCTCTTCCTCCCCCTCTCCAATTTTCTCTCTCTCTTCTTTCGTTTTTTTTTTGTTTTCTTGAAATATCAAAGTACTCAGTACTGTTGTACTCAGTACTGTTGTACTCAGTACTGTTGTTCTCTCGAAAGAGAGAACAGTTATGTGTGGTTTTATCTTTATTATTATTAATGTTTTATTTCGGTAAGGGTTCTAAATTCAAATTATAATTATATATTTTTACAGGTGTTAATAATTTTATTATTATTATTACTATTATTATTATTAGTATTATTTTATTTGTTTTCAATAATGTATATGTTCTCGGAAAATATTTTTGAAGCAAAAGTATAGTTTTGTGTACAACTCTACATATAATTTTCAAATTAGACTCTTAGCCCTAAACCGATTTTCTAGATTTTCGAGATATTACCTATAAATATTTTTGGCTCATAAAAATATTTTGTTGCAGATTTTTTTATCTTGATTAAGAAATAGTTCGACTTATAAATTATAATGTGGCCTAAAATGATTTTTCTTTTCTAAATTTTTCAAAGTAGTTATCTAAAGTATATATTTTCTATCTAGAGTCGTATCTTTACAAACCTAGAGTTTGCCTGAAAACATGTTTATTTTTCAATTATATATATCTAAAAACTATTTTAGCTAATAAGAAAATATTTTTGAGTATTATTATTAGTTTTCTAAAAATGTATATTTTAAATTATTAAATTCCTTCGAATATCTTCCTCTTCTGCGATTAGTCCTATTCTCAATCCCTTGCCAAATCTATACGTACCTTATGTCCACCCTAACTAATTTAGCCCTACTGGACCCAATGGAACTGTCCGTGCCATCAACAGAGGTCCCCTTGTATAGTTATTATACCAAAGTCGCAGTTCATGCCACCATCATTATCGCAGCACACCAGGCGTACTACCAGGTAAGACACCTTGCCATTTGCTGTTTACCTATTTTAGCTCATATTTTATGCATTATTATTTTCTTTATGCAAAATAAACTGTGATACATGGCATAACCTATTAGAACTTACTGTTCATTTATATTTTCTGCTATGTATTATTTTCTTATAAATTAAACCTAAATTTAAGAGACCACCATGTGTGTTGCATTCATTAGCCTTGATACGTGGTAATACGAAGTTGTGTGTCGCATGTAGAACACGAAAGTGCGTGATTGGCTGGCCACCAGTACATACAAGCCGTGCGATAGGAATAATCACTAATAGAGGTTGCGTGCTTAGTTTGACTTAGCGGTTATAGAGGTTACTGTTGTGGATACAACAGAGTAGGCATTGGGCGGGGAGGACAATTCCTTAGCGTATGGGCTTCGATGCACTTCCCTTGTAACCCGGACTCTCCGCTGGAGATACGGGGTTGATGACCCATAATTACTGACGGCCACTGACGATTCTGCGGAACGTCATGCTCTTACTGATGGGGCCTCTGGTGCCCAAGGGGGACTATGCCGATCCTATTCAGCCAGGGCCCATGCGTAGGAAGGATTGTTCTTAACTACATTTCACTTAGAACGGTTAGGCACCTTTATCCGTTAGGTACGAGTACTTTTGGTTTGAGTACTTGTATCTGACCGTGGCTTGGAACCATAACTTGTCGCAGATTACTTCGTCACATCTTGTCCTTGTTTGGTTGTAGGTGTGACTTACTACTTCGATAAGAAGGTATTGAACCTTGTTGGGGTCCGGATACCATATTGGATTCCTAGCAAGGAAAGATACGTTACCGTGAATTAGTTTACCATCTCCTGTCCTTGTTTGGTTGTGAGGATGGTACGCTCGTTCAGTAGGTGCGTATTGGACCATGTTATAATTCGATTTACTTATTTATTTGAGCAATATTTATTCAGTTTATATGGCATGATATTAGGTGTCGTGTTACGTCCCTCTGAGGACCTGGTTATCTCTTCAGGTGTGTGCTATTGTCTTTCGTAGGTGCTTTAGCTCTAGCCGTGTTCATTGCTATTTCTCGAAGATGATTGCACTTGGATCGTCTTTGCTTCGCTCGCCAAAATCATTTATTCTATCATGTATTTTTTCTTTACTTGTTGGTAGTAGATTTGTCTCCGCCGAACATATTATATCAAGACAATTCATTATCTTTATATGATGTCTTTTGTTCATTTATTTTGCATGGATGAGATTAGTTATGGTTCTACTGCATTTTATAGCTTATGTATTTATACGAGGCTTCCATATATTAGAGTATACTTCATATGAATACAGCTGGCATGTCTACGTTCCTAGTCCTACGTATTTTGGGACTGGGGCGTTACATGTTTTTGTGGTGGCCCATGCCGGTCAAGATAAATTGTTTGGTTACTTTACCGTACCAAGCAAGCCTGCGTATAGGATTAAAAGTTTAGGATCTCATCCACATACTTGACCTCTTTCCTTGATTTTATCTACCGTTTGACTCATCAATTGCATCTTGCTTGCTTCCTTCCATCCCTATTCTTATCTTCCCTTTCGTGCTTGCTAGAGATTGACCCTACTAGTTAGTTGTCCCAAAACACCATTAGTTTAATTCTTTAAGTTGGGTAGACTACCTTATGACCTAGCAACCCCCTTTGACCTAGTGACCTATATTAGTGTCACCCTCATTTCCCGTATTTCCCGTATTTCGTATTTATACTCGTATCTGGATTTTTGGCATGTATTTTTATTTTTTTCTCAACTTGTGGAATTTTGGTATTTCTCGTATTTGGGTTTTTGGCTTGGCTCGATTTTATTGGGATGGTTTGGTTTGGTTCGGTTTTGTGTTGGAACACCCTAGCCCTATGCTACACCTTCAACCCACCACAACTTCCCCTCTTTATATCTCCACCAACCTCTTCTCTCTCTTCATAACCACCATTAATTTCTTTCTTCTTCTTCTTCTCCTTCCTCCACAACTCTCCTAACCCTAGGCAAGTGCATCTTGCCACTACAAGAGGACCCTCTTTTCTTTGTCCATTTGCTAGTTTAGGACATGAAGATCAACATTAGTTCTTGGGTTTTTATGATTTGGAGTCTCTGTTGATGTAGATCTAAGTTATTGCTATTTTCGGATTTTATATGTTTTGATCTATTTTGGTTGGTTTTCTTTGAGTTCTGATGTTTCCATGTAGAAGAGCTTCAGTTTCACCCAAGTTGGAACCTTGGAAATCCGGATTTGGAGTTTGGATAGCCAAGTTATGAACTTGTGAAGCTTTGGGTTCTTCCTTGGTGTTCTTGCTGTTTGGAGAAGACAGTGAGCAGTGTGCAGAGCTGTTTAGCTATGCACACTGAGCTACGTGCGCTCTTTAGCGCTGCGTACGCAGGCTTGAGTACGCTTCCTGTTGGAAGCATGTCTCCTTGAGCGTGCGTGACTTTCACGCAGCTGCTCCCTTGAGCGTGCGTGACTTTCACACACTGCTCCCTGTAGCGTGCGTGACTTTCATACACTGCTCCCTGTAGCGTGCGTGACTTTCACGCAGCTGCTCCCTTGAGCGTGCGTGACTTTTCATGTACGCTGCTCCCTTGAGCGTGCGTGACTTTTCATGTACACTGCTCCCTGTAGCGTGCGTGACTTTCACACAGCTGCTCCCTTGAGCGTGCGTGACTTTTCATGTACGCTGCTCCCTTGAGCGTGCGTGACTTTTCATGTACACTGCTCCCTGTAGCGTGCGTGACTTTCACGCAGCTGCTCCCTTGAGCGTGCGTGACTTTTCATGTACGCTGCTCCCTTGAGCGTGCGTGACTTTTCATGTACGCTGCTCCCTTGAGCGTGCGTGACTTTTCATGTACGCTGCTCCCTTGAGCGTGCATGACTTTTCACGTATGCAGCTCTCCTATGTGCGTGACTTGGGTGTGCCTTGGTACGCAGACTTGAGCGTGCCTTGCGTGCGTGACTTTTGCGTACGCTACCCTGCGTGCGTGACTTTTACGTACGCAGCCCCCCCTGATCCCTTGCTTAACCTATTGGCTCTTAGAGTTTTGGTCTTAATTCTTTAAGCTTGGCTTTTCTATTGTCCTGTATATTGATATTTTATTAGATAGTTTATGCCTATTTTATATCCTTACGCCTTTTGTCATGAACTTGATTTTACTGAATATGTTTGGAATGACTATTGTACATGGCATGATATGACAAGGAACTAGCATGACACGGCAGTGACCCGTAGTGGTGCACTCCTGACATGACCAACCTGACATGATAGTGGCCCGTCGTGGCGCACTCCTGACTAGTACTCTGACGTGATTTATCTTGATAACTTAACTTGACTTGCCTTGACACCGTGGGTGGTTCTCTCTTGCTTAATTGTTAAATCTACTTGTCCGGTCTTGCATCATGTCTAGGAGGGGACTCCTGAGTACCACGGTCAGGAGTACCTACTGAATTGGACTAAGGTTAATGACTAGTATAATTCACTAGACATATAGAGATGTTTCCCAGTTACAGGCGATCCCGTTATCCCGGCCGTAAATGTTTGGACTTGTAGCCTACCGACGAGTAGGGCACATTTCCAGCCCACTGTTATGTGGGGCACTCTTGATTGTCACTTTAATGAATGAACTCTATTGTCACTCTAATGTATTGAACTCTCTAAATTGTCACTATAATGATTGTCTGGATAACCTGGATAGCTGCAGGGCTGTGACTACTTGGAGCATCTCATTGCATCTTGCTAGTAACTAGGATTGTGATAACCCTAGTTAGTTAATGTAGAAAGCCGTAGGCAATGATTGGCCGTGATTGCTTGGATGGAGTCTAGTCCAGTATAGTATTGTCTAGAATTGATTGATTGTAAGATTGGACCAGAATGATTGAATGATTGTCACTCCAGATTGTCACTATAATGATTGTCACTCCAGATTGTTACTATAATGATTGTCACTCCAGATTGTCACTATAATGATTGTCACTCCAGATTGTCACTATAATGATTGTCACTCCAGATTGTTACTTGACCCGATTCCTTATATTTATCTTGCCGATAAATGGTGAGAGAAACCAAGTTCCGTTCAGACGAAGGGTTACAACCCCGGTCCTTGTTTGGTTTACGGGTTGTAACCTAGCTATCTGAATAGTCCCATGGTTTTCTCATCGTATATCATCCTGTCATGCTTTTCCATATGTCCTGTCTTTTAGTGATTCTATACAAGATTGTCTTTTATAATTACCCATCATGTTTTTCTTAAATTACTGTCTCTTATTATGTAATTATATTATTGTGCTAATTTGCTGGCTTTGGTTCTTATTTTGTGGCCTCCTTTGTGGCACTTGCTCTTTCTGGGGTCTGACCCAGCTGGTTTTGTATGGCCAGATACCGGAGCAGCAGCAAAGGATCTACCTGTCTTCCAGCCCGATGGTGGTCACCAGGCGTAACCAGGGCATCGAGTGGGTTTCTTTTGTTCTCCCACTGTAATATTGTAAATTATTCTTTTGAGGCGTTTAGCCGACGAGCAAGTGTTAGCTCGATTATATTTACTTTCTGTCTGCCTACGGGCTGTAACATGATTGACAAGCCCCGGGGGTTGATCATGTATGACTGAACTCTTGCTAGTCCTCACATTTTGTAACGACTAGCTTCATGATCATCTGGATATGTAATGTTTGGGATGCCTCACAATTGTATATTTGGTGATCTGATATCTTGTGATTATTATTAGTTGGTTGAGATTGAGACAATAGGCTATTTTATGACCTTAAGAGACTGATGGATTGTAGTGAAACCCTCACATATCTAGACAGCCGTGACCGTATAGCGGTGTGGATCCCATTCCGTTATACGTAGCTGGCTATGTCTGCCCCCGCTCTCCAGTATTCTGGTTCTGGGGCGTGACAATTAGCGAGCTTATTTAGATCCTAGAATCTAGAGGACCTAACCCGTCTAGCCAACCAAGGACTTGGACAAGAAGACTATAGGACGACTGTATGACTTAGAATCATTCTACCTTCTTTAAATCTAATTCTCTCGTACCTATGTATTTACCGTTTTGACTAATGATGCTAATGTAGCCTAGTTTTTGCAAGCTTATTCTTTATCGAGTTTGTTCATGACATATGCTATTGAGCGCTCACTAGCCTATTGTCTAATCAGAACCGGTGCATAATGGTCTGATCAACTAAGTGCACTTTGGTTCACTTTGTCTATTACTCTACGTGGATGGAGACATAATTAAACTTGGCCCTTACAATCCCATCCATGACTGCCTTGACAATTCTTTTGAAATTATTCGATCGTCTTTGAATCACGTATTCGTATTCGATAACGCCTCCTTCGAACTCTATATTGCTTTCGTCTTCACCTATTTTAGGAGGACGAAAGCGTTATACTAGAGGTTCCCCTAGCTATCCTATCTCTTGTGACCATTAACACTCAATGTGACTATATCTTTGTCTTAACTACTCGTCCTTTCCCTCGACCCTAAATCTACAATCTTGACTTTCTAATCACTTGAATTTAAGAGTGATTACAATCGTCTCTTAAATCATATCCTCAACCTAGACTACGACCATATAAACTTCGAACCCTTCTATCTACCTTTGTGCCTTCTCACCCCCTACGAATTCTTAATTTCGAGGACGAAATTCTTTTAAGTTGGGTAGGATGTAAAACCCCTAAAATTTCTACTATTTTTTTTATTAAATTTAGTACTGATTTAAAATTTTTGTAATATACGTCGCGTAGTCGTATTATACGTCGCGTACGACCTTTTATTTCTTTTTCGAATTTGCTCGACGAGTGCGAATATGTGCGAGCGTACATATTTTAGAAAAACAATTTTTCTATTTTATTACACTTTCAAAATATTATATAGAATTATTATTCTTGCTATAAAAAGTCTATTGTTTTTAGCAGTATTAATAATAAATAATATTCTTCGTGCAAAAATATTTATTTCATAAATATTTCATTAAGTTTATTTTTAAAATAATAAGGTATTTTCGAAATTATTATAATAGTATTTTTGGAAAACATATTTTCGAAATATTGTGACGATTTAAATTTTTATTTGATTCCATGGATATATTTAAACAGTAAACCAATATCTATGTTTGAAATTGATTTGATTTTTTTAAACTAAATGGATTTAATTAGATTTAATTGGATTTGGATTTGGATTTGGATTGTTTTAAAAGTTATTTGAAATAAAAGAAATTATCTATTATTGGGTTTAATTTACTCCTACTACTTATCTAATTGGGAATTCCCACATCCTATAAATAGGCAGGTACTCCTCCAATTCATTATTCATCCACAATAATTTTTCCACAAATCTACAAATCTACGTGCATCGTGTCCGTGTTCTCCGTCCATAATCTAATTCCAATTTTTACATTTACATTTTTCTCTCGTGCTGGACAACCCCGACACGATACATTAAATTCTAAATCCAACCCTGCCAGCCTTCCAGCTTCCCGACAACCATCACTGTCGTCAACCGTCCCCGACCAACCCGTCATCCCCGTACCACACTCGCCTGGCCGTCCCCAACCCACTGTCCAAACCCTGTCACCCTCACCATCCCAGCGTCCCCGTCACCGCAGCACCCGCTGCCCCGTCGACCCACACACCACAGCCACCACCACGTTCACCACCAGCCCAGGCCAGTGCACCACCATCGCACCTACGGCCGTCACCGCCACTACCAAACCACCCGCCACCACCAGCTCCAAACTGTCGACCCACACACCACAGCCACCACCACGTTCACCACCAGCCCGATCCTCAAACCCCGGCCATCGCCGGCAGCGCACCCGAAAGAAAAGAAGAAAAGAAAACCCAAATTAAAAACCTAACCCTAAAACTAACCTCCGGAGAACGCACGACCGGCGGCGAGCTCCATCCGCCGAGCTCGAAGCTCCGGCAACCGCCGAGCACCGACGAGCCCCTCCAGCGTTTCGTCGCCCTTGCCGCCTTAGCCGTCCCTCCGCCGCGCTCCCTCTCTACCGACCTTTTCCGCCGCGCTCCGCCAACCCTCGTCGGATAACCCTTCGACTTCCCAGCCCTCCGTCCAAGCCTCTGGCCCCTACTCCGCTCGGCCGAGACCAGCACCGGACCACCCCGAGATCCGCCGTCGCTAACTCCGCCGCCTTCGTCCACTTCCTCTCCTCTCCACGCAAACCCACCGTCGCCGCCCCTTATCTTCGCCGACCGTCAGCCCTAGCCGCCCCCTCAAGCGAAAACCCTCTCGCCCCATATCCGTCGGCCCTCCGTCTCCCCTTCTCCCAGCCTCTCCGCTTCACCCCTTCGCCTCCGCCGCTCCCAATCGCCGACGCCGCCTCGAAAAATCCGACCGCGTCGAGCCCACTCTCTCTTCCTCCCCTCTCCAATTTTCTTTCTCTCTTCTTTCATTTTTTTTTGTTTTCTTGAAATGTCAAAGTACTCAGTACTGTTGTACTCAGTACTGTTGTTCTCTCGAAAAAGAGAACAGTTATGTGTGGTTTTATCTTTATTATTATTAATTTTTTATTTCAGTAAGGGTTCTAAATTTGAATTATAATTATATATTTTTACAGGTGTTAATAATTTTATTATTATTATTACTATTATTATTGTTAGTATTATTTTATTTGTTTTCAATAATGTATATGTTTTCGGAAAATATTCTTGAAGCAAAAGTATAGTTTTGTGTACAACTCTATATATGTAGCTCCCCTTCCCGAAAATTTAGAAAAAATTTATTATTATTTATTTTATTTGAATAACAATTTTTAGATTTTTATAAACATTTTACTATAGTTTATTTTAATATTTTTTTGAACATTTTATATTTATAGCTAGTAAATGATTACATGATCTTTATATATGTATAAAACTAGTAACCAAATATTATATACTTAGTATAGTGTTATAAATTATTTTTGTTAAAATTTCACTACAAGCATTACACTTAGTTTTAAGAATTTAGGGAATTACTTAGAATTTTATGTATACATATTTATATAATTACTTATATAAATAAGGGGTATGAATATATGGGTATTTGTACGTGTGCATAAATAGATATGGGAGAAAGAAAAATATGTACACACCAAACACTCTGCCCTCCAAATATGACTTGTACCACTGCCTAAAGCAACAAGTGCAAATGGTGGTGGCCTCTGTTATTATTATTATATAATATAGTAGTGAATTGAATTGAATTGAAATGAAATAGAAGTTTGAACTGAATTGAATTGGAATACAACTCAATTCATTACAATATATATTAGTTGGAAGTTGTGCAACAACAACATACATACATGCAATCATACGTTAGCTTAGTTAAATTATAGTTGTTGCCAGCAGCTATAAGCTTCACCATGCACACTTTACTTCCCTTGGTCCCATATAACATGGCCAACCATGTAAGCCATTTATACAAAACTAATTGATCAATGAAATAAGAAAAAGAATTAAAGAAATAAAACAGAGGACTAAACCAGCCCAAGCATCAGCAGGAGCCCACCCGACCTCCTCCTAAACTTCCCACGCGAAGAACCCGACTGCGGATTAAGCGTATATGAGAACGTAGGGGGATCGAAACAAAACCCTAGCCACCTCTATATTTTTCTACCTTCCCTTCCCTTCCCTTCACAACCTTCTCACGAGTCCCGCGGAGCTCGACGTCGCCGGCGAAGAGGGTGCGACGGAACATCAACGGTCGCCCGAGCCTCCGCGTGTGCGTTTACATGGCGAGCACCGCTGCATCGTGGTGACAACAGACTCCAAGTCGAGCCAGTTCCTCTAATACACACGGGCGGTGGACGTCGTGTGCTCCTCCATGAGCCGCGGTGTTGAGCACCCACACTCGATCCATGCACGCACTTGCTGAGTTCTCGGGTGCACGACCGGAGGACCTGGACGGCCGCCTCCTCTATCACGACGAACACGAAGTCGGTAGCAGCTCCGTGCAGACTGGAAGGTCGTCCACACGCCTTACTCTTCGTACGACCCCTACCGTCATCGTCGCCGTTGAGTCGTTACATCCGCCATTACTCGGCCAGCCCTCTGGTCGAGCGGCGTCATCCGCGTATCAAGCAGCCACCTGCTTAGACGAGGGAAGCTCTCGTTCCAACTCTGTCCTCGCCTTGAAGGAGAAGAAGTAGCAGCCGACGTCGTGTACACCTGTTGGAGAAGCCAACAACCTTGGTAGCTTTTATGGGTAAAATTACATATACACCACTCCTCTCTATACTACACATGTCCAACTGCTATGCTAGTAAATAAACATTTAGCTTAGATAGGACTTAAGCTGAGCATATCCCTATGAAATATGTTAGATATAGGTGTAGTAGGTATATGAATTAATTTTTCTTATAATATAAAGGACATATAGGACATATACATTGGTTTTCATGCCCCACTAGGTTGTAGAAAAAGCATTCATGTAGTACGTTCCATTTATATATGAATGCATGGTTTGGTAATCAAGGACAGAAGTTAATATCAGTAAGTTTTAGATACAATATATGCATTGTTATCACTGGTAGTATTAATATTTTTATTACTTTTCTTATTAATATTATTAATATTATTATCAGAATATTTATTAATATTTCCTAAAATATATATACATATTATATATATTATCTTTATGATATTATTAAATAGGGCACTGACTTAAATAATAATTTATAAGATTTCTAGATATTTTAAATATAGTTTGATATAAAATGGTATTTTGTCAAAATATGGGTTCTAACCTTAAAACGATATCTTGGCTTTCAAGGTAATTATCCAAAATGTATTTTGATTTTCTGACAAATAGAATATGTGGTTTCAAGTAGGAATTATATCTTCTAAGATAGTTTATAAACAATTCTCTATATAAATATGTATATTGATTAATTTTATAAGTTAATGGTGACAAAACATTACATTATTAATATTAATTATGGCTTGACCAAAGACTATATCCTGACAGAAATAGGTTTTACTTTAGAAACTATTTTTCTAGATTTTCTAATATTTAATTAAAGTATTTTGAATAATAAAAGCATAGTTTAAAAAGATTATAATTAATTTCCTAAATAATTATATTTATTCATATAGATCCTTTTATCAAGTCTTGTTCGTATTAATCGTACAACCCTAAATCCCAACCACTCTATACCAACTTTAGGCTAATCAGACCATTCTGGGCTCAACGGGTGATTTTGTGCACGGCCCATCGGAATCCAACTTTGGACATACGGTTTGGTTCGTATCGAAAAACTAGACCTGTTGACATATAGTTTGACGACTTTAGAGACCATTGACTCTGGCACGCTTTTCGGTGCAAAGCGGGTCCAACGGCGGACATCGTTTTTGCCCGAAATTATCGTTTTGCCCCTGTGTCCAGAATTGGACTTAAGGACAGGCAATCCTAGCTAATTTGACTATTCTAAGAACGTTGGTAATGTTTATTTCAGCATCCGGAGACTTCTACATGTGTTGACTGATTGTGGCTCATTGAGTGGTATAGTGTTATTGGTTTCTCCAGCTAAGGACCACAGGCAAGTGCACTTTCTGATTGCTTTTCGATTCATAGTAGTCTTTTCATTTCATGTCTATACATATATCTTGCTGCTTGTTGACACGATCGTCACACGGAGTAGTCGGAAGGGGAAATATCTTAGTAGACATGTGGACTACCCAGAACTATCCCCCGTGTCTTTCGTGAATGATAGCAGCTGCACACTGTCACGCCCCAGAACCAGAATACTGGAGAGCGGGGGCAGACATAGCCAGCTACGTATATTGAAATAGAATACATCTCAACTATACGGTCACGGCTGTCTAGATATGAGAGTTTACTACAAGCCAACAGTCTCTTAAGGTCAAGCCTATTGTCGCAATCTCAAGCAAGTAATATAATTACAAGATGTTTGACCACCAAATATACAATAAAAGGCGTCCCAAATATTACATATCAGCTGATCATGAAGCTAGTCATACAAAATGCGGGGACTAGCAAGGGTTAAGTCATACATGATCAACCCTAGGATTTGTTAATCATGTTTACAGCCCGTAGGCAGACAGTAAGTAAAAGTGCATCGAGCTAACAGGTGCTCGTCGGCTAAACACCTCAAAAGAATAACTTTACAATAGAGTGAGCTAAACAAAATAGAAAACCCACTCGAAGCCCGGGTTCCTTCTAGTCGCCACCATTGGGCTGGAAGCTTGGTAGATCCTCGGGAGCTGCTCCGAAATCTGGCCACACAAAACCAGCTGGGTCAACCCCAGAAAGAGCAAGTGCCACAAGGGGGCCACAAAATAAGAACAAAAGCCAGCATTAACACAAGAAGATATAATATTAAAACTAGAATTACGAAAACATGTCAGGATGATATACGACGAGATAACCATGGAACTATTCCGATAGCCAGGTTACAACCCGTAAACCAAACAAGGACCGGGGTTGTAACCCTTCATCTGAACAGAGCTTAGTTTCCTACCATTTATCGACAAGATAAGTAATGTAAGTAATCAAGACAGGAAACAATCTTGCATGGGATCAAGACATGACTAGACTGGTTATACCTCATTCAATCAATCACGGCCAAGCAGATACTACGGCTTACTACTTTAACTAACTAGGGTTATCACAGGCCTAATTACTAACAAGATGCAGTGAGATTGTTCCACAGCCACAAGCCCTGCAGACCATCCAGGCTACCCAGGTCGAAAGTTAGGGGTTGAATTCAGGTGGGTACATCGTCCAGAAGATAAATGTACCCTTAGGTGACTTAGAGGGTGCAACACTCGACGGTGCGCTGGAAATGTGCCCTACTCGACGGCAGGCTACAGATCCCAAGAGCGCCCAGGTAACGGGATTGCCTGCAGCTGTGTCATCTCTTCATGACTACTGAGTTATTCTAGTTATTAACCTTAATCCATTTTAATAGGTACTCCTGACCGTGGTACTCAGGAGTCCCCTCCTAGACATGATGCAAGACAGGACAAGTAGATTTAACAAGCAAGCAAGAAAGAACCACCCACGGTGTCATGACAGGTCAAGTTAAGTTATCAAGATAAATCATGTCAGGGTACTTGTCAGGAGTGCGCCACGACGGGCCACTGTCATGTCAGGTTGGTCATGTCAGGAGTGCACCACTACGGGTCACTGTCGTGTTATGCTAGTTCCTTGTCATACCGTGCCATGTACAATAGTCATTCCAAATATAATAAGTAAAAATCAAGTTCATGACAAAAGGCGTAAGGATATAAAATGGGCATAAAATATCTAATAAAATATCAATATACAGGGCTATAGAAAAGCCAAGCTTAAAAAAATAAGACCAAAACTCCAAGAGCCAATGGGTTAAGCAAGGGGTCAGGGGAGCAGCGTACGAAAAAGTCACGCACGCTGAGAGAGCAGCGTAGGTGAAAAGTCACGCACGCTACCGGGAGCAGCGTAGGTGAAAAGTCACGCACGCTGAGAGAGCAGCGTAGGTAAAAAGTCACGCACGCTACAGGGAGCAGCATAGGTGAAAAGTCACACACGCTACAGGGAGCAGCATACGTGAAAGTCACGCACGCTACAGGGAACAGTGTACGTGAAAGTCACGCACGCTACTGGGAGCAGTGTACGTGAAAGTCACGCACGCTACAGGGAGTAGTGTACGTGAAAGTCACGCACGCTACAGGGAGCAGTGTACGTGAAAGTCACGCACGCTCAAGGGAGCAGCTGCGTGAAAGTCACGCACACTCAAGGGAGCAGCTGCGTGAAAAGTCACGCACGCTCAAGGAAGCAGCTGCGTGAAAGTCACGCACACTCAGGGGAGCAGCTGCGTGAAAAGTCATGCACGCTCAAGGGAACAGCATACGCAGCGCTAAAGAGCGCGCGTAGCTCAGGGTGCGTAAGCTAAATAGCTCTGCACACTGCTCACTGTCTTTTCCAAACAGCAAGAACACCATGGATGAACCCTAGGCTTCAAAGCATCATAACTTGGCCATCCGAACTCCAAATCCAGATTTCCAAAGTTCCAACTGGAGTGAAACTGAATGCTCTTCCACATGGAAACATCAAAAACCCATAAAATCCAACTTAAGTAGCTCAAACCATACAAAATCCAAAAATAGAAATAACTTAGATCTATAACACGGGAGGCTCCAAATCACAAAAACCCAAGTTCTAATGTTGATCACCATGTCCTAATCTAGCAAATAGACAAGGAAAAGAGGGTTCTCATGTAGTGGTAAGATGCACTTGCCTAGGGCTAGGAGAGTTGTATTGAGGAAGGAGAAGAAGAAGAAGAAGGAAATTAATGGTGGAAGTTATGAGGAGAGAGAGTGGTAGGTGGGGGATATAAAGAGGGGGTATTGTGGTGTGTTAAAGGTGGAGTGTAGGTTAAGGTGTTCCTATGCATAATAAACCAAATCAAACCAACCCAATCCAAACCAATTAAAACCGAACCATGACAAAAACCCAAAATACGAGAAATACCGAAATTCCACAAGCTGAGAAAAAAAATACATGCCAAAAAATCCAGATACGAGTATAAATTCGAAATACGAGAAATGAGGGTGACACACACGACACGTACAGTGTGCCGTATTTACCCCCTAGCCGTTCACATGTCGAAACAGATATTTCACACAACCTAGATAGATGTCTTTTATTAGTTTTTCCTTGTTTACTTCTCTGCCGTGCTATGTCATCAGTTTTCTTACTAGCTTTCATTTTCCATATGCTATTTTCATATCTTGTTAATTCTATTATGTTTTCATTTTGTCGTCGGTTTGTGTACTTGTTCCAATCCTGACTGGATAACCAATATTTTTTAGGTTTAGCCGCTATCACTCTTAACACTGGGGAAGACTTGGGTATGCTAAAGACAACCTAGAAATAGCTAGCTATTGTATCATTTCATTAATTGTAAAATTTTGTATTTTTCTTTAATTATAAATGTTGTAACTGTTGTAATAAATTTAGAAATGTGAATGAGCAGCAGATGTGATTTCTTGAGCATTTATTTTCTTGCGGGCTTGACAGCGTTCTGCCGCCGACTCTGCGGCGTAGGCTGGCTTGGACACGTCTCGTATCCAAAAAGCGGGTACGGGTCATGATAAGTTTTTGTGGTGGCCCATGCAGGTCAGTCTTCGCAAATTATGCGAACTCGTGAGGGTACATTATTCGTACTATTACGAGCCTGCGCCCAGGAAATGCTCATTCACAACTAGGATTAAAATGATTTAAGATAATGACTAGGAGTAGGAGTCCCTTGTTCAAGTTGACCGTTGGGTAGTTAAGGTTATTGGATAGGCCATGCAATTTAGATAGCTTGCTAGAACCCTATAGGTACACTATTATTTTTGATATGACCATATGCCCCCATGCGGATATGCTATTCACTTGGTAAGTTAGGCTTACTTATAATTAAGGCTTTGATTTTGATAAACTGTTTAATATTTTTTTGCTCTATTAGATATAAACATCATTCCATGAGTTAGAATTGCTTGTTTTAATTCACTTTTTGCTGTAAGGATTTAGTTTATAATTTTTGATTCTGTAATTCGTGTGCGAATCTCAAAGTAGATTGATTTGAGATTTTCCCTCAACCATAGAAATGCATACGAAATAGATACTAGAATGTTTGTGTTTCTTTCGTATTTAGTTAATTCCTCCATGTTAAATCTTTTATTTTAAATACAGTGACTGATAGGACAAATACCTACGCTCTATTTTAGTCAACTTGTTTGAACCTCTAGAAGCTCATGGACTTTTAGAGGAATATTAGTTAACCCATAAAGTTTAGGCAGCAGCGCACTGTCGTCAATTATTTAATGGAGAATGTGGGTTCACTGCAGCCAGCAGCGCACTGGCGAGGCACAACCCATAGAAATGAAATTATTTTGAGGATCATAGGTTATAGAACTTTGCTAAAACTATGTTGTAGTTGACCAAGACTTTAGGGATAGTAAGATTGTAGGAAGACTGTATAAGCAAGAACATCAGGTAAGGATTTGACTTTCTCAAAACTCGAACTATTGTGCCTTCCTTCCAAAAATCTCGCCTATTCATATTTTGACTATTTTGACCAATACTGCTATTACAGCCTAGTTTTGTAAGCTTACTTTTTTATCGAGCTTGATTCGAGACATATGTTTATTGGGGACGCCCGCTAACATATAGTCTAATCAGAATCATTGTATCACGGTCTGATCAACCAGGATGTATTTGGTTCGCTTTTTATTTAATTATCCTACGTGGATTGAGATATAGAGTTATCCAGGATCTCATCCACGATTGCTTGACAAGTCATCTTGAATTATGCATTCGCCTTTTGAATTACGAAATTGTACTCAGTGACATCTCTCTTGAACTCTTTAATTGTTTTATCTTTCACTGATTAGAAAGACGAAAGCTCGTAATTGATAGGTAGATACAGAGTATTCCTATAGCTATGACAGTTGTATACGCAAGTGTAGCTACCATCGGCCAGCCCTGTGGCAGGAACCTTGCTACCATATCCTAGCCTCTAAGGTGGGTAGACTATAAGCCTTCAAAATTTAGGATATACGAGGATTATCGAATGATTAGAAATAATTTTCCACTAGGATGAGAATTAGAGCCCCATGGACTCCCACTTTCCATTTAGATCATTTTGTGTCCCCAGCCGTGTCATTAATATTCGGAGCACGAGACCAACTGTTATCTTCCAACAAACTTTATAGGTAAGATCTAGACGAGTCCACCTTCATCTAGGTATATCATGTCCCACTCAAACCTGTCCCCTTGTATTTTATTTTTGGGGTACGACTTTCAGGTTAAAATGACTAGTTACAACATTTACCATAGTACCGATATACTTCCCAACTTCTACTAGAGCCTCAACCTTGACTCAATCCATTCGACCCAATATATGGTTGTGATCTACTCGGAGCCCACTATGCACATGCCACGAGTATGCCACCCAATTGAGGTCTCATGTGCTCTTTAAACACAAAGTCACTGAAGTCTCATCCTGAGCTTTAGGGACCTAGCTAACCAACCGAACGGGCAACTAGCCCAACCCTTGGATAGAAACCTAATCTAGGATACCCTAATCTAGTAGGAGGAGTTCATCATTGGGATCTTGTCCAACCCTTATAGATCGAAATCCAATGCTCATCCAACCAACGACTGATGTCCAAATAGAGAACCCATTAAGGCCCAGTAGAACCCATCCATACACACCACCATATCTGGACTATAGAACTGAACTATTTTTTAAGTAGTCTCCACCTCTTAGGATGTGATGCCATCCGTAACCCATATTCCATCTACCTAGAAGTCACGATACGATCTTCCATTATAACTATATCCCTTGCTTGTGTGTTTAAATAACCACAGAATATATCACAACCTTGATTTCCTAAATTCTGTTCTATTGTGGAACCTTGTTTAGAATTTCGAGAACAAAATTTTCATATTTCATGGATTATACGACCCTCTAAGAAGCGAAGGATTTTTCGATTTAGCAATTGACTAGACTAGAGTAACCCAGTCTAGCAAATAAGTCAATGGTTCGTAAACATTTGTAGCTGTGTCATTGGATACCCTCTACCCCTCTAAAAAAAACTACATAGTTGCTCTTGATTATCCTCCCTTATCTTTCTGTCCTGCCTATTTCAGAAGACAGAAGGTCATACTTATTAGAACCCATCAATAGTTCTTAGCTACCTGTGTAAATTTGTTGCTTGTTAGATTTTGGATTGCTTGATAAATAGGAGAGGATTATAGCTACCATATGCCTAAATATATGTTGGCAGGAGTGTTAGCAACTAGTTAGAAGATTATAAAATTTAATTTGAGGAGTAGTACGACTAAAGGTGGGTAGAAGACCTCCAGTATTCGGGATTACAAAATGGCTGGAAGGAGGATATAAATTATTTTGAGGAATTAAAATTTAAGGAGGTTAAGGTTCATGTAGACCTTCTTACTAATTTTTAAAGAATAATTATGGATTAAACTTTCGAGGACGAAATTATTTTTAAGGTGGGTAGATTTGCAGCTCCCCTTCCCAAAAATTTAGAAATATTTTTATTATTATTTATTTTATTTGAATAACAATTTTTAGATTTTTATAAACATTTTACTATAGTTTATTTTAATATATTTTTGAACATTTTATATTTATAGCTAGTAAATGATTACATGATCTTTATATATGTATAAAACTAGTAACCAAATATTATATACTTAGTATAGTGTTATAAATTATTTTTGTTAAAATTTCACTACAAGCATTACACTTAGTTTTAAGAATTTAGGGAATTACTATGAATTTTATGTATACATATTTATATAATTACTTATATAAATAAGGGGTATGAATATATGGGTATTTGTATGTGTGCATAAATAGATATGGGAGAAAGAAAAATATGTACACACCAAACACTCTGCCCTCCAAATATGACTTGTACCACTGCCTAAAGCAACAAGTGCAAATGGTGGTGGCCTCTGTTATTATTATTATATAATATAGTAGTGAATTGAATTGAATTGAAATGAAATGGAAGTTTGAACTGAATTGAATTGGAATACAACTCAATTCATTACAATATATATTAGTTGCAAGTTGTGCAACAACAACATACATGCATGCAATCATACGTTAGCTTAGTCAAATTGTAGTTGTTGCCAGCAGCTATAAGCTTCACCATGCACACTTTACTTCCCTTGGTCCCATATAACATGGCCAACTATGTAAGCCATTTATACAAAACTAATTGATCAATGAAATAAGAAAAAGAATTAAAGAAATAAAATAGAGGACTAAACCAGCCCAAGCATCAGCAGGAGCCCACCCGACCTCCTCCTAAACTTCCCATGCGAAGAACCCGACTGCGGATTAAGCGTATATGAGAACGTAGGGGGATCGAAACAAAACCCTAGCCGCCTCTATATTTTTTCACCTTCCCTTCCCTTCCCTTCACAACCTTCTCACGAGTCCCGCGAAGCTCGACGTCGCCGGCGAGGAGGGTGCGACGGAACATCAACGGTCGCCCGAGCCTCCGCGTGTGCGTTTATATGGCGAGCACCGCCGCATCGTGGTGACAACAGACTCCAAGTCAAGCCAGTTCCTCTAATACATATGGGCGGTCGACGTCGTGTGCTCCTCCATGAGCCGCGGTGTTGAGCACCCACACTCGATCCATGTACGCACTTGCTGTGTTCTCGGGTGCACGACCGGAGGACTTGGACGGCCGCCTCCTCTATCACGACGAACACGAAGTCGGTAGCAGCTCCGTGCAGACTGGAAGGTCGTCCACACGCCTTACTCTCCGCACGACCCCTACCGTCATCGTCGCCATTGAGTCGTTACATCCGCCATTACTCGGCCAGCCCTCTAGTCGAGCAGCATCATCCGTGTATCAAGCAGCCACCTGCTTAGACGAGGGAAGCTCTCCTTCCAACTCTGTCCTCGCCTTGAAGGAGAAGAAGGAGCAGCCGACGTCGTGTACACCTGTTGGAGAAGCCAACAACCTTGGTAGCTTTTATGGGTAAAATTACATATACACCACTCCTCTCTATACTACACATGTCCAACTGCTATGCTAGTAGATAAACATTTAGCTTAGATAGGACTTAAGAGCATCTCCAACCCTATTGTCTTGTTAAGTGTTGTGAGTCTTAGGTGGCTCCTATGTGGCATGAGCCACAAGACAATGTCTTGTTTATGTGGCAAAATTATATCTCAAAAGACAATGAGATAGAAAAACTCTCTCCAATGCAAAAGTATTGAGGAGACAATAAAAATTATTTTTTCCAACTTCCAAGGCAACTTTTAAGACAACTACTCATCTTCTTTCTTTTTTCTAGTACTTTTTATTCATAATTGATGACATGGAAGAGAAGACATTGTCAAGTGCATTGTCTAGAACAAGACAATCAACTTCACAATGTCTTCTTTAATTTTTGCCACATAAGCTTCACAATTGACTTGACAATTGCATTGGAGAAGAACTTTTGAATAAAATTTTGTCATTCCTATGTGGCAACAACTTTTTTCTAAAGTCACAATAGGGTTGGAGATGCTCTAAGCTGAGCATATCCCTATGAAATATGTTAGATATAGGTGTAGTAGGTATATGAATTAATTTTTCTTATAATATAAAGGACATATAGGACATATACATTGGTTTTCATGCCCCACTAGGTTGTAGAAAAAGCATTCATGTAGTACGTTCCAATTATATATGAATGCATGGTTTGGTAATCAAGGACAGAAGTTAATATCAGTAAGTTTTAGATACAATATATGCATTGTTATCACTGGTAGTATTAATATTTTTATTACTTTTCTTATTAATATTATTAATATTATTATCAGAATATTTATTAATATTTCCTAAATATATATATATATATATTATATATATTATCTTTATGATATTATTAAATAGGGCACTGACTTAAATAATAATTTATAAGATTTCTAGATATTTTAAATATAGTTTGATATAAAATGGTATTTTGTCAAAATATGGGTTCTAACCTTAAAACGATATCTTGGCTTTCAAGGTAATTATCTAAAATGTATTTTGATTTTCTGACAAAAAGAATATGTGGTTTCAAGTAGGAATTATACCTTCTAAGATAGTTTATAAACAATTCTCTATATAAACATGTATATTGATTAATTTTATAAGTTAATGGTGACAAAACATTACATTATTAATATTAATTATGGCTTGACCAAAGACTATATCTTGACAGAAATAGGTTTTACTTTAGAAACTATTTTTCTAGATTTTCTAATATTTAATTAAAGTATTTTGAATAATAAAAGCATAGTTTAAAAAGATTATAATTAATTTCCTAAATAATTATATTTATTCATATAGATCCTTTTATCAAGTCTTGTTCGTATTAATCGTACAACCCTAAATCCCAACCACTCTATACCAACTTTAGGCTAATCAGACCATTCTGGGCTCAACGGATGATTTTGTGCACGGCCCATCGGAATCCAACTTTGGACATACGGTTGGGTTCGTATCAAAAAACCGGACCTGTTGACATATAGTTTGACGACTTTAGAGATCATTGACTCTGGCACGCTTTTCGGTACAAAGCGGGTCCAACGGTGGACATCGTTTTTGCCCGAAATTATCGTTTTGCCCTTGTGTCCAGAATTGGACTTAAGGACAGGCAATCCTAGCTAATTTGACTATTCTAAGAACGTTGGTAATATTTATTTCAGCATCCGGAGACTTCTACATGTGTTGACTGATTGTGGCTCATTGAGTGGTATAGTGTTATTGGTTTCTTCAGCTAAGGACCTCAGCCAAGTACACTTTCTGATTGCTTTTCGATTCATAGTAGTCTTTTCATTTCATTTCTATACCTATATCTTGCTGCTTGTTGACACGATCGTCACACGGAGTAGTCGGGAGGGAAAATATCTTAGTAGACATGTGGACTACCCAGAACTATCCCCCGTGTCTTTCGTGAATGATAGCAGCTGCACACGACACGTGTAGTGTGCCGTGTTTACCTCCTAGCCGTTCACATATCGAAACAGATATTTCAAACCACCTAGATAGATATCTTTTATTAGTTTTTCCTTGTTTACTTCTCTGCCGTGCTATGTCATCAGTTTTCTTACTAGCTTTCATTTTCCATATGCTATTTTCATGTCTTGTTAATTCTATTATATTTTTGTTTTGTCGTCGGTTTGTGTACTTGTTCCAATCCTAACTGGATAACCAACATTTTTTAGGTTTAGCCGCTATCACTCTTAGCACTGGGGAAGACTTGGGTATGCTGAAGACAACCTAGAAATAGCTAGCCATTGTATCATTTCATTAATTGTAAAACTTTGTATTTTCCTTTAATTATAAATGTTGTAACTGTTGTAATAAATTTAGAAATGTGAATGAGCAGCAGATGTGATTTCTTGAGCATTTATTTTCTTGCGGGCTTGACAGTGTTCTACCGCCGACTCTGCGGCGTAGGCTGGCTTGGACACGTCTCGTATCCAAAAAGCGGGTACGGGTCGTGACAACATATAATTTTCAAATTAGACTCTTAGCCCTAAACCGATTTTCTAGATTTTTGAGATATTACCTATAAATATTTTTGGCTCATAAAAATAATTTTTTGCAGATTTTTTTATCTTGATTAAGAAATAGTTCGACTTATAAATTATAATGTGGCCTAAAATGATTTTTCTTTTCTAAATTTTTCAAGGTAGTTATCTAAAGTATATATTTTCTATCTAGAGTCGTATCTTTACAAACCTAGAGTTTGCCTTAAAACATGTTTATTTTTCAATTATATATATCTAAAAACTATTTTAGCTAATAAGAAACTATTTTCGAGTATTATTATTAGTTTTCTAAAAACATATATTTCTAATTATTAAATTTCTTCGAATATCTTCCTCTTCTGCGATTAGTCCTATTCTCAATCCCTTGCCAAATATGTACGTACCTTATGTCCACCCTAACTAATTTGGCCCTACTGGACCCAATAGAACTGTCCGTGCCATCAACAGAGGTCCTCTTGTGTAGTTATTACACCAAAGTTGCAGTTCATGCCACCATGATTATCGCAGCACACCAGGCGTACTACCAGGCAAGACACCTTGCCATTTGCTGTTTACTTATTTTAGCTCATATTTCATGCATTATTATTTTTTTATGCAAAATAAACTGTGATACATGGCATAACCTGTTAGAACTTACTGTTCATTTATATTTTCTGTTGTGTATTGTTTTCTTATAAATTAAACCTAGATTTAAGAGACCACCATGTGTGTTGCATTTATTGACCATGACACGTGGTAACACAAAGTTGTGTGTCGCGTGTAGAACACGGAAGTACATGATTGGCTGGCCACCAGTACGTACAAATCGTGCGATAGGAATAACCACTAATAGAGGTTGCATGCTTAGTTTGACTTAGCGGTTATAGAGGTTACTGTTGTGGATACAACAGAGTAGGCATTGGGCGGAAAGGACAATTACTTAGCGTATGGGCTTCGATGCACTTCTCTTGTGACCCGGACTCTCCGCTGGAGATACGGGGTTGATGACCCATGATTACTGACGGCCACTGACGATTCTGCAGAACGTCATGCTCTTACTGATGGGGCCTCTGGTGCCCAAGGGGGACTATACCGATCCTATTCAGCCAGGGCCCATGCGTTGGAAGGATTGTTCTTAACTACATTTCACTTAGAACGGTTAGGCACCTTTATCCGTTATGTACGAGTACTTTTGGTTTGGGTACTTGTATCTGACCGTGGCTTGGAACCATAACTTGTCGCGAATTAGTTCGTCACATCTTGTCCTTGTTTGGTTGTAGGTGTGACTTACTACTTCGATGAGAAGGTATTGAACCTTGTTGGGGTCCGGATACCATATTGGATTCCTAGCCTGGAAAGATACGTTACCATGAATTAGTTTACTATCTCATATCCTTGTTTGGTTGGGTGGATGGTACGCTCGTTCAGTAGGTGCGTATTGGACCATGTTATAATTCGATTTACTTATTTATTTGAGCAAAATTTATTCAGTTTATATGGCATGATATTATGTGTCTTGTTACGTCCCTCTGAGGACCTGGTTATCTCTCTAGGTGTGTGCTATTGTCTTTCGCAGGTGCTTTAGCTCTAGCCGTGTTCATTGCTATTTCTCGAGGATGATTGCACTTGGATCGTCTTCGCTTCGTTCGCCAAAATCATTTATTCTATCATGTATTTTTCCTTTACTTGTTGGTAGTGGATTTGTCTCCGCCCAACATATTGTATCAAGACAATTCGTTATCTTTATATGATGTCTTTTGTTCATTTATTTTGCGTGGATGAGATTAGTTATGGTTCTACTGCATTTTACAGCTTATGTATTTATACGAGGCTTCCATATATTGGAGTATACTTCGTATAAATACAGCTGGCATATCTACATTCCTAGTCCTACGTATTTTGGGACTGGGGCGTTACACAGGGTCATCATTTTACCTTTATGTCAGAGCTGTCAATCCTTTGTGTCAGAGCTGCCACACTGTGTCAGGGCATTTAATGAGCCAGCTGCACAGAGAAATGATGGCCAGCTATAGAGTCTATTTTGAACCGCATAGGGCCACGTGGCTTTTTTCGAGCCGCATGGAGCTATCGGGGACTTTCGAGCCGCATGGAGCTATCAGGGACTTTCGAGCCGCATGAAGCTCTAAGGGGCTTTTTTGAGCCGCATGAAGCTCTAAGGGACTTCTTGAGCCGCATGGATCTCTAAGTAATTTTTGAACCGCATGAAGAGTCCCCTAATATTGAGCTGCATGGAATCTCTTGTTCTTTTCTATGCTTCTACAGAGGTGAGTCTGCTCGTAATGCCACTACCGAACTACGACATTGTATTGGGTATGGATTGGTTGAGCAGGCATCACGCCAGCATAGATTGCCATGGGGGTAAAGTTTCGTTCGGAGCACCAGGAGAGCCGAAGTTCGAGTTCACCCGATGGTAGACGGAGCAGAGCAGCGGACTTTTCTGCAGAGTTTCAATCGAGGAGCAGACGGTTCCACATCCTTTGATTGCAGAGTTCATAAACGTCTTTTCGGAGGATTTGCCAGGACTTCCATCTGACAGAGACGTTGAGTTCTCGATAGACTTGGTTCCTGGCGTGGAACCGATTTCCCAGCATGCCTATCGAGTGAACAACAGCGAGTTGGTGGAATTGATGAAGCAGGTGGATGAGCTGCAGGACAAGGGCTACATCCGATCGAGTTCTTTACCTTGGGGTGCACCGGTACTCTTTGTACCCAAGAAGGATGGGTCGGTACGGATGTGACTACAGGGCACTCAACAACCTCACGATCAAGAACAGATACCCACTGCCGCAGATTGATGATATCTTTGATCAGTTGAATGGAGCTCGGGTTTTCTCGAAGATTGACTTGAGGTCAGGTTATCATCAGGTAAAGGTGAAGAAGGAGGATATCCCGAACACCGTATTCAGGACACGGTATGGTCAGTTTGAGTTCTTGGTTATGCCGTTTGGACTGACCAACACCCCAACGGTATTCATGAACTTGATGAATATGGTGTCCACCAGTACATGGACAAGTTCATGGTGGTGTTCATTAATGATATCCTAGTGTACTCGAAGACTGAGGAGGAGCATGAGGAGCACTTGAGAGTGGTTTGGAGACTCTCAAGAGGGAGGAGCTTTATGGCAAGCTCTCGAAGTATGAGTTCTTTTTGGACAGAGTTGACTTCTTGGGTCATATGGTGACTGAAATTAGGATCTCAGTTGACCTGAAGAAGATCACGGTAGTTGAGGCTTGGTCAGCAGCGAGTTCAATAGCAGAGATAAGGAGCTTTTTGGGATTGGCAGGCTATTACAGGAGGTTCGTGCAGGATTTCTTTCGGATTACAGAGCCATTGGCTAGGCTGACCCAGAAGGATGCAGAGTTTGTCTGGTTAGAGGAGTGTCAGGTCGCTTTTGATGAGTTAAAAAAGCGGCTGACGACAGCTCCGATTCTGATATTGCCATCAGGATCAAGAGGGTTCACTATCTATAGTGACGCCTTAGGGAAGGGTTTGGGCTGTTCTTGCAGCATCATGGGACGGTGATTGCCTATGCTTTCAGGCAGTTACATCCCCATAAGAAGAACTACCCTACCCACGACTTAGGGTTGGCAGCAGTTATATTTGCTTTGAAGTTGTAGAAATACTACTTATACGGAGAGTGGGTGGAGATCTTTACATATCATAAGAGCTTAAAGTATGTGTTTACACAGAAGGAGCTCAACGTGAGGCACCGCAGGTGGTTGGAGTTGATGAAGGACTTCGACATTTTACTACAGTATCACCCAGGAAAGGCTAACGTGGTTGCCAATGCCTTGAACAGGTATCCGACAGCCATGTGTTTGACTATGGATCGTCACTTGCTATCAGATTTGGAGAGCCTGGGATTGAGGTGATTGTGCCAGGAGTTCAGATGAAGATGTGGGACCTTCAGATTCAGTCGGACTTGATAGAGAGGATCAAGTCGACACAGTTCGAGGATGTTGCTCTGCGGGGTATCCGAGAGCAGGTTCGAGCAGGGCTGGTGGATGATGAGTTTACTCTTGCAGAGGAAGGCGCTTTGAGGCACAGTTCCAGGCTGTGTGTGCCAAGTGGAGAGCTCAGGGAGCAGGTCATACAGAAGGCCCACCAATCTCAGTACTCTGTACATCCGGGTGCCAACAAGATGTATAGGAATCTGAGGGAGCACATCTGGTGGTATAGGATGAAGCGGGAGGTAGCTCGCTTCGTAGCCAGATGTTTGGTCTCTCAGCAGGTCAAGGCAGACAGGCAGAGGCCAGGAGGTTTGTTGCAGCCATTGCCTATTCCAGAGTGGAAGTGGGAGCATATCACGATAGATTTTGTTTCTAGATTGCCGCGTACACCAGGGAGGAAAGACGCGATTTGGGTCATCGTAGATAGGTTGACCAAATTAGCCAACGTTTTGCCATTTAAAGTGGGTACATCTACTGAGAGGCTAGCAGAGATATATATGCGGCAGATTGTCAAGATTTATGGAGTTCTGGCCAGCATCATCTCGGATCGGGATAGTCGCTTTACTTTCCATTTCTGGCGAAGTCTGCAGACTAGTTTGGGCATTCAGCTCAAGTTCAGTACTGTATACCACCCTTAGATGGACGGACAGTCAGTCAGAGAGGACTATTCAAACGCTCGAGGACATACTGCGAACGTACGTCTTGGATTTTGGAGGATCCTGGGAGGATCACCTGTACTTGGTGGAGTTTGCTTATAATAACAGTTTTCAGGCCAGCATTGAGATGTCACCCTTCGAGGCACTGTACGGGCGTAGATGTCGTACACCCTTATCTTGGGATGGTGTTGGAGAGTGAGCTTTATTGGGACCTAAGATGGTTGTTGACACAGCCGAGAAGGTGAAGCTCATCAGAGACAGACTTCGTGTGGCGCAGGACAGACATCGGCATTGGGCCGATAGCCACCGGAGGCCTTCGGAGTTTGCGGTACAGCTTAGAGATAGGATTAGAAGTAGGTTGTTTGTTTGTGTTTTGTTTGATCATGTTTGATTATTTTGTAACTTGAGACCTTATTTGTGTTTAGGTCGGAGACCTAGTTTTTTTGAGGATATCTCCGACTCGTGGTACCATACGTTTTGGTGGAGGTGGAAAGCTTAGCCCGTGCTTCATCGGACCTTTCATGATCAGTGGAAGAGTCGGTGACGTGGCATGTAGGCTAGACTTGCCACCTGCACTAGTGGGTATCCACAACGTATTCCATATTTCACAATTGAGACGGTATGTGGCTGATCCTAGCCATGTACTCGACTATTCAGAGATTGAGGTGGGGTCTACTCTCAGTTATTCAGAGCAGCCAGTAGAGATTTTGGATCGCCGGGAGAAGGTACTGAGAAACCAGGTGATGCCCTTAGTTCGCATCGCATGGAGGCATCATTCTCCAGGATAGTCTACCTGGCAGCGGGAGGACGAGATGCGTGAGCGATCCCCATACCTTTTTTGACCTTGAGGAATGATTGTCTATCCTTCTCATCAGTTTAGTTTCGCCTTTCAATTTCGAGGACGAAATTCTTTTAGGGAGGGTAGATTTGTCACTACAACATTTTAGATTGAGGGTATTTTGGTCATTTTGAACATTTTGGATTTATTTTGAATTGTTGGAGTGATGGTTGTTATTTTTGACCTTTGCTAGTTGAGACTTTGGAGACTAACCTAGATGTTGACTTTAGCTATGGTGACTTGGTTAGCATGGTGGGACCCTAATCTAACTTAAGTCGACCCAAGTTGACTTATTTTGAATCAAGTTTCATAGAGAGATTAAGTGATTTAGGTGCATGGGTTTTTGACTTAGAGATTGATTCATTTAGCCTTGCACTTGGCCCAAAGCCCATTAGTCATCAACCCTAACCCTAATTCTTCCATTCTTGGTCGGCCCCTAGGGATTTCCCCCTCTATTAATGTCTCTTATTCCTTCCTTGCCTCTTTTTACTCCACATCCATTTTTGGCAAGAGCAAGGTTAGTCCATTCTTCAATCCTTCCTATTTTATTCATTTCTTTTCCTTTTTAGCCCTAGTGTTTTGCAATAGGATCTAAACCATGTCTATTTTCTGTTCATGATGTAAAATCTCAACTTTTGAACAATTTGGGGCTTTTGCGTTGCAAGAAGGATTCTTATTTTTGGGGCTTTTTCTTGAGTTTGACACTTAATAGGTAAACTATTCAAATCACTTCTTTTTCTTAATTTCTTGGCATGGTTGCATAGATCTAGGAGTCCCCTAGCTGTGGTGTGAGTCTTTGGTGATTTTGTGTCAATTTTGTGCCCGTATCGGACACATATCAGTTTGTATATGTAAGTGTTTGATAAAATGCTTCTGTGAATAATTTTATGATATTTTCGAAATGTATTTGAATGATATTGTCGCCCTATATGTGTAGATCACAACCCCATTTGTCCGAGTTGATCTTTGTGTCATTTTTGTGTCAAAAACTGATACGAACACGCAGTACGAGATAGTGCCTCGAGTGTCCTGCAGCCACGTGTCGTGCTCACTGCACAGGCCACGTGGACCCACCAAACTTGGTGTGGAGGTCGGGGCAGTGACTGACAAGTCACTCGCCCAGTTTCACGACTCCTTGTGTCGTATCGTACACAGAATTCGTGGTGTACTAGTTTTGAACTACACTGTTTTGTGCGGGATTTCTCCTCTGATAAGCTTTTGTAACTCAGATACGGCACCACTTAGACACGAATCAGGGTGCCTAACACGAAGACTATACTAGACCTAACCGTAGACACAAGCACGACATTTCATGTGTCGTGTGTCATGCGCACGAGCCCGTGACACGCTCGTACGAGACTATGCAGTACGAGTTTGTGTCTGTGTTCGTGTGACTCATTTGGATACGTTTGTGTCCAGTTTTTGGAAACCGTATCACTTGTATGACATGTACACATGTGCACGTTTGGTTACCAACCATCAATTTGATGTTTGTTGCAAATTCGAATTCGAATTTGGGATTTTCCCCTAAGTTTTGATACTTACTGATTCTTTAATGCTTCTTGATTTTTAAAATGGAATTAATTAATTAAATAATGTTAATTCATGATGTTAAACATGTAAACAACCTAAGAATTAGGTAGGCTATCTGGGAATCATTGGGATTCATGTTTTGTTTGGTAATTAGGGTTTTCGAAATACAAATGACTGATAAATCTGAAATCTGGAAACACACCTATATGTGCTGTTACACTATGAGTAGACACACACAGGAATCTGAAAATTGAATTGTATACACACATCACACTGCTACATACATTTCACACACACCCAACTGTTGTCTACACACACACCCCACTCACTCCTCTTCACTGTCCAGCCCTCCATATTCCATTTTCACCTTCACATTTAACTCACACCCTACTGCTGTACTGACGCTCCTACGATGGACTTCTCCTTCGATGTCTATCAAACGAAGAAGCAGCCGAAGCTCTTCGAGAAGCTCATGACGGAACATGCGGAGCCCATCAACCAGGTCCTAAACTACAGGATCACCTTCGACGTATGGGCTACTACTGGCCCACCATGATGGTCGGCGCTGTCGAGTATGCAAAGAAATGTCGTACTTGCCAGCTATACGCCGACTTCACCCACAGACCGTCAGAGCCTCTATATTCTACGATCATCTCTTGGCTATTTAAAGCCTGGGGCATGGACATTGTAGGACCTATCACCCCTCCCTCATCCAGGGGACACCGCTTCATCCTTGCAATCATCGACTACTTCTCTAAATGGACAGAAGTAGTACCATTGACAAAGGTGAAAAGCTCGAAGGTAATCAGCTTCATCAAGCATCACGTCATCTACCGTTTCGGGGTGTCCCAGAGGATCATCCACGACAATGGTCTATAATTCGTCAGCCATACGTTTAGTATATTCTGCGACAAGAATCGTATTCAAAATATGGCATCAACTGCATATAATTCTGCAGCAAATGGATTAGCTGAAGATTTTAATAAAACCATTATCAAGCTACTCAAAATGTTGTGTCATCCAACAAGCACGACTGGGACGAGAAGCTCGGTGAATGCCTGTGGGCCTATCGCACGACGGTACAGACCCCAACTGGTAACACACCATTCTCTTTGGTCTATAGAAGAGAAGCAGTTCTGCCCCTAGAAATCCAGATGCCCTCACTCCGAGTAGCAATCATGAACTAGCTAGCGGAAGAAGACAATCAACGTCGCCGTCTGTAAGAGTTGTAAGCGTTGGACAAAAATGTCTTTTGGCTCAACAACACATCGAACTTTATCAAGCCTACATTTCACAAGCTTTCAACAGAAGAGTCAAACAGAGGACTTTCCAAGTAAGCGACCTAGACCTGGCAGTCAGAAGACCGATGGTGATGACTCATAAGTGTAACACCCACTTTTCTAAAATGAGGGTAATTTTGAACTTTTATAATTTTGATTAATCGATAATAAGATTTAACTCATGTTGTAATTTTTGGTAATTTTTTAATCAATTTAAACCTATTTAAACTGTTGAATTATGATTTTGATGGTTAACTAGTTAATCCCTAGTTTTCTAAGCTTAGAGACTAACCATGGGGACCTAACCATGTGATTAGAATGACTATTTACAACTTTTTAGGCTAAGGGTATTTTGGTCATTTTGACACTTTTGAATTATTTAGGATTTTAATTAATTGGTAAATTTTAGATTATTTTAATAATATTTAAATTGATTTATTATGATTTTGGTCATTTTTTATATTTTAATATTTTGGGAAAATTTTATATTTTTAATATTGTTTTTATTAGATTTGTTTAGTCGGGTTTGAGTTTCGCCTCGTTTCGACTTGTATTGTGACCAGGGTAGCTTGAACTCTAGATGGGACCCAATATTAAGTTAAGCATGGCTCACAAGACCCAACATTAAGTTAGTTAATTAAACTAATTTTTATCATGTTAGAATGGTTAAGTTAGAGACTCAAAACTAGATCATTTTTACCCCAAACTTGAACCTAGTCTAGACTTAACCATATGAGACTAGAGAGGGGCAATTAGGACATTTCCTATTAGCCCTAATGGACTCTTTATGGCAGCCACCTTTAGGAGAGAATGATTGATTTCATTCATTACAATCTTGCCTCTTTTATTTTCCTTTTGTTCTTTTCCAATTTTAGATAGCCTTCCCGTTGATTTGATCTCCAAATCAAATCATTCCTTCACCAAACCTTCCCTCAATCATTCCCATCCTCCAAGGGAAGGGTGCTACCAAGGATTGGAAGAGGACTGCAAGGAGGAGTATCTACTTTGAGGGATCTTCGTATCGGAGCCGTGTCCTAAAGGATTTCATTGGGATTCCACTCCCAATAGGTAAAACCTATCCTCTAAATCGATTTTCTTTGCATATAAATTAGTTTTGAATCCGTAGGATCCATCCTCATGTATGTGTCCCATTTAGATTCAAATTTGAGGCCATTTGGAGCTCTCTTGAGAATTTTAGATATGTGTCTTGTGTCCTACTTGATAGATCCCAAATTAGGACACCCCATGTGTATGTATGTATGATAATAGTTTAAATAGATATTTAAATTCAGTTTTATAATGGTTAGAGAGTGGATTGATCTTAGTTAGGATGGTTAGAATGAGTTTTATTTGGATACCTATGTTTGTATCCAAGTATCTTGGCCTATATGTGTTCTTTTGCCAAATCCGTCATAATTTTTATCCACATTTTTATTAACCAAAATAACTCAGAAATGTCATAACTTTTAGCTTAGAACTCCGATTTATCTCTCATTTTTTTTGAAAGAACCGTATCGAAGTTAGCTTTCCAATTATATATTTTAATAAGCCAAATCCTTTATGTAACTTTCTGTAGAATTATTTGAGTGTCAGCTGTACGAAAGACACGTGTTTCGGTATTTTTGCGATTTCGGGAGCTTTCGGACACGAAAATGCGATCTGTTTAAAGTTTCGGAAAGCTAACATAAAGGGCTACAAATATTTTAATCCTAGAGTTTAGTATAGGCCCAATTGGTACAGTATTGATTTTAAATAGAAGAGTGACTATACGATATATGCATTTTGTGTAACCTTTGAGCCTATATGGTATGGGTATTAAATGAATATAGAGTATGTAATGTATGATATGTTAGATGAATAAAATAATATATATGATATATATTCTCTTTACATTAATGTATATATATGGTTGAATGCAAGCATATAGGAATGCAATTAATATAATGTATGTAAGCAATGCATAAATACATGAATGAAAGAATGATATACAATGTATGCATAAAAGTATATAATGAATGCTAGATATGAATGCAAGGTATATATGTAATGATAGATATGAATGCATAATGTATAAATATTGTAATGTAATATATAATGATAGCATGTATGGTAATGTAGAATATATGATGCAAGCATGTATATGTCCACTGTTTTCCCTTTTCCTTACATTTTCCTTCCCTTCCCTTTCCATTTCAGTTTTTTCCCCTTTTTTCCTCTTCTATTTTTACATGTTATATACAATGTATATAATGTATAGATGCATGTAAGTATGTAATATGCATGAATGAATGTCATATA
Source organism: Iris pallida (assembly GCA_029216955.1). Classification (NCBI taxonomy): domain Eukaryota; kingdom Viridiplantae; phylum Streptophyta; class Magnoliopsida; order Asparagales; family Iridaceae; genus Iris; species Iris pallida. Next base: position 12,781,510 of record JANAVB010001799.1, read on the forward strand.
TGAATGAATGAATCAATCAAAGGTATAAGTAAAATATAATGCATTGTAATGAATGTTAACTTATATAATGTATAAAAGTATGTATGTAAATGTGCATGAATGTATATATCTATGTAACTATGTAAATATGCATGATGTAACATATGCCTATATAAATAAATATGTATGTAATATGGATATGCATGTATGTATGAAGGTATATATTTATATATATTATCTATTTTATATTATGCATTGTTGTGGTTCACATTGTCTTGTGATTGTGTGAGTGCTAGCCTAGGCTTGGTTAGGCCTAGTGAGACTTGTTAGACTTGTTGGGCTAGGACTTAACCTAGTTGACCTAATTTGACTAGTATGGTTGACTAGAGTTGACCAAGTATTGACTTTAGTCTAGTTTGACCTAGACAGCATGCAGATGCATTGTACATTTTATTTATCATCTCTCGTATACATCTTGACCTGTGTTGCTCTAAATAGGACTCTGTGGCTTCAGTTTGGACCTCTATACCTATCTGCTGTTCAGGTTATCAGGCGAGTACATTCTCTGATCATTTCATATCCTGCATTAGGAGTATTTTCCTGCTTTAGATTACTTTACATGATGGTGACACATTGGAAACACGGATTAGTACTATATGGATCTTGTTGTGCGATGTTATCCCCTTAGCGGATACATTGGGTATTCGTGTTCATGTACTTTATCGTGAACATCGTGTACTCATTGTATTTGTGACATTCATGTACGAAACGTGTGAAATCGTGTATAATCATGTATTCACATGACCTTCGTGTACAATAACATAACTTAACTAGATCCTTGTGTATTGATTGGGACGGGGGAGTAGAAGTGGTTATGTATTCAATCCAGTAGATTACTCGTGTACAACCTCTGTAGATTACTCGTGTACAACATCGTGCTGTCTACATAACCATCTTGTGCTCTGAATCACTAGCACTGTTAGTTCTCTATATACTGTAGCTATTTATTTACAGTCTCTCTCTTTTTATCATGTTATTCCTTCAGTATCTTGTATCTTACTCTCTAGCATGATTATATATCCTGACCTGCTATGATTTGTTGAGATGTACTGTGCTCGCTCCTGTCCTGACTGGACCTGTTGATAAATTTTACAGATAGCCTGGTTTGGTGGCCCATACAGGTCAACGTTAATCACTTCGGTTACGTCACTGTGCCGTCGTGAGCCTGCGAATAGGATTAGACACTTAGGATCTCATCCATATGTCTTGACTCATTGTTGGCCTCTAATCCTTGATTTCATTGAATCCTTGAATTGCATCCTGCTTGAAATTCTCTTCAACGGCTAAAGTGTTTTCCTTGGACCCTCAAGACAGGAACAACGCTGCACTGAACACCACTATCAACCGCAGGGGGAGGGCGAGCTTTTGCCACGATCACAGAGAGTGCGACGACACCACAAGGAGCTAATGGTAAAAATTTTCAATAGAGATTTGCAGTAGTAGGATAGATAGACCTATATTGAATTGTTTAAATTTCTGTCACAGCAATTTATTCTAGACTTTTCATTCTAATAGATCATGGTTCATTAAATTTCGAGGACAAAATTTGTTTAAGGGGGGTAGAGTTGTCAACCCCTTGACCAATTTTACCCTCTCAAAATTTTTTTTGTTATTTTATTGGTCATATACATTGGTTATAATTTATATTGGGTTATTGAAAGATACCAAATAGAGGGTTCAATTTCAATACAGGGTAAATTCAGGGACCAAGTAATAATAAAGGAATTTGCAGGGGCTTTAGTGCAATAGCCAATTCAAATTTTCTTATAAACTGTGTTCGAATTCAGTTTAAATTCTGATTACTCTCATCCAAAAGAAAAACTTGGATGAGATCGAATCGATCTCTTTCAAATCTCTCGTGGAGATCTACACGAGTATATAAGGGGATTGTTCAGCCAACCTCTCTCCCTCAGAAGTGGAACCCTAATTTCTGCCGCCCTGTCCTTCCTGGAATCGAAGACAATCTCAAGCATCAGGGAGCATTCAAACTCTCTAAACAAGTAAGCCTTCACCCCTCAAATCATTGTCTGATTTTAGTTTGGTCAATGGATGTTGTAGCCTAGGTATTTGCTGTTAATCCTAAAAGAAGTCAAGGTTAAGGATGGGGGATAACCATAGAACAAATCCATCGTATGGGTCGAGTGACTAAGGAAACACCATCAGAAGGGAAGCTGTACCTAGAATATATAGGTGTGAGTACCTGTCATGTGTGTAGGTATTTATAGCTGTACTAGGATGACAGCAGGTAATTAGGTATGTTGGTGTGTGCCTGCACCCTAGGCTAGAGGAATATTCAATAGAATATGATGTAGAGGTGGAGTGATATCATAATCTTAAAGACCCTTCCTTGTTATCCAAGAGACATTGATACATGAACCTTCTTGTAAACCATTGAGTATTGATCTGACATGATGTGTGATACCAGGGGTACATCTTAAGAGTACAGGAGTTCAGAGTGATTAGATGCCTGAGCCATACATTGGGGGTTCCATGTAAAATGTATGAACCCTTAGTTCTATTTTCTTATATGGTCATGTTGTACCAGCTCCACTTTTGATCTATCTACATCTTTCATTGTAAATTGTACTGAGTTTTGTTGATGAGTAAAATTTGGGATTTCTTCTAGTCTGAAGCGGATTTCACACTACAAAAGACCAGCACATAATAATTGACCTGCATCCTTGTATATTAGATTACTCCACTACATACATCACCCCACTGCATTCTAAATTGGCCGCATTCACATGTCTTGCCCCCACATCTTTTGGTTCAGTTCCTAAATAATTGGATCAGACCTATCCATGTTGTCCTGCATATTTCATTGATATCCTGCATTTAGGATACATATTTTGAGAGCTCATGTTCTGTGCAGCCTTCACATTGTACTATAATAATCAACGTACCATCCATGCTAGGTTCAGGGATATAGGGAAGTATCAGTAGCATGTGAGAGTACCAGATATGATACCTGTTCTGACATTGGCCCTTGTTAGAGTTAAATCCCCTTTCCATTCATTTGTTAGACTACCTAATGTCCTGTCTCATCAAGTGTACAGGTATACCATGAAGAAATATATATGTGGTCATGTCCACATTTTCCTTGATCTATTCATAGTCCTTTCTTATATCAGCCTCCTGTACCAAATGGGTACTAAGCTTACTGCCTAAGCAGGGGATCCTGAACCTAATAGACTCCCTGGCATTTGAACATTAGACACTAGGATACTGGCTAGCTTAGGGTGCCCATACTCTGTACCAAGGCAGGACAGGAATTATCCTACAGCCCTGGAGACTTCAGTACATATTAGTGGTAAGGATTACATTACTGTTGGGTTGCACAGCCTCAGTATTGGGCTACCCATCTATACTGACATGGGCAGATACCTATAGGACCCTATAGACTCAGGGCTTCCAATTGAGTATATCCAAATGTCCAAAGCTATGCCTACAACCATATGGGTATCCAGGATGCTAAGAGTTGATATATCAGGAAATTGCACACTGGTACAGACCTAGGAAGTATTCCTATAGATGTGTAGTAGTTGACAGGACCACTGAATCCAAGTTCAAATTTGAAGTTCGAATTCAGACCTTGAACTCTCAAGTTCAGAGTGGTGAGAGTTTACCCATATGGCATTATCCTCTATGGGTTTTGTCATTCCTTTAAATGTCCAGTAGAGGTCTACACATTGATATTCTGCACATATGATTATTACAATTCTCTTTTTGGTTTGACCATATTTGGCTTTTGTTTAGAATCCTAACTCTATACATGTTGAGGAAATTCTTTGTTTTAAATAATGTTAATTTCGTTCTCACTGTTAAATTTGCAGAAGGATGAAAAATATTTCACCTTGAATGTCAGAATCGTAGAGATATTTTTGCACCTAATTGAAATATTGGATGATACAAAGGTTCCTATAACGAAATTCCTTGAATTCGTTGAAAGTTTACTTCTTTGGCAGGTGTGCACTCCCGGTAGTTTTCTGGTGTATCATCTGAAACATGTCAACTGTTGTCATATATGTGTTTCTAGGCCGTATAGAATTGTTTGCACAGGACTTGGAGGGTCTTCAGTAACTCTAGAATGAGATGTCTGTAATTATACATTGGTAGGACCAACAAGCCTTTCAGTTATAGGATAGGAGAAGTCTTGTGCTGGGTCTGGGATGAAACCTGAATGCACAGGTAACATAGGTTAAGGTTCAAGGCCTTGAGTGACAATTCTGAAGGACTGTACCATAAAGGAAATGGGCAGATAATAGGATATCAGATTTCACAACTTAAGTACCTACTACACCAATATAGGACAGTATGGAGAGACCCAGGATTTCAGAGAAGAGGTATCCTGTGACAACTAAGGACAGGAGTGTAGGAAAACCTGGAATCCTATACAAAGGAACTTTTGGCACAAGGTTGCAGTAGCTTAAGTGCCTATTTGTTGCTGTACACCCTAATCTAGGTGTCATAAGTAAAGTCAATACCTGCTAAGAGAAATGGGTAGTAGATTAGGGGTTTTCTTAGTTAAGATGCATAACTCTATGTACCAGATTTATCCTAGTTAGTTGAGTGAGAAAGTTGGTGTTTGTACTCTTATTTTTGTACTACAGGAATGCATTGCAGGTTGGGTAGCCATGTGTGTTGTGCCCTTTATAAATTGCTCCTGTCAACAACAAGAAATGTACCAAGTTAACCAAACCAGGTAGGGGTATATAGGAGTGACACCAATCCTTATTACCTATACAACTGGACCAATGGGGGGCTTTATTCTAACTGACCATGAGTGTCTAACTATAGGCAACTATAGTTGGAAACAAGTTTTACAACCATTAGGCAAGTTGTATAGGATGATCTAGAATTTTTAAATAAAGATAGTTAGTTGATTAACTGTAAATCATTTGTTGACTTGGTAGTTCATAAAAACAGGTCATCTGGACTCGAGCTTGATATTTTGACCCGTACCAGCAGCTCAGAACCTAAGGCAAGTATACCTTGCCTTTCTACACAGCTTTATTTACATGCACTGTCTATTATTTTATCCAATTATCTCATATTGTTGCCATGTATCTTTTCTATCAAGCTGGTATATTTTTACCATTGCTTTAGACAGTGTTCACAGTTAGCCTTGTTTCTTATTGATCGTGCCTTGATTGAGTCGTGCCTCCGTGTCTTGAACCTTGAAGCTAACCTGCGAGTCCACGATAGGGACGAGGGTTAGTAGTTATTGGTCCACACCTGCGAGTCCACACTAGGGACGAGGGTGATGCTAGCCTGCGAGTCCACGATAGGGACGAGGGTTAGTAGTAGATACTAATCTGCGAGTCCATACTAGGGACGAGGATTAGTAGTAGATGCTAGCCTGCGAGTCCACACTAGGGACGAAGGTTAGTGGTATAGGGTTACGCCAGCGAGTCCACACTAGGGACGAGGGTAATGCTAGCCTGCGAGTCCACACTAGGGACGAGGGTTAGTAGTAGAGGCTAGCCTGCGAGTCCACACTAGGGACGAGGGTTAGTAGTTCAAACCTGCGAGTCCACATTAGGGACGAGGGTTTGAGTATTCGTTTCGGTTATCCGTTGACATCTTGACATGAGTTCTCTAGTCCTTGTTCAGCAGTTTATTTTCGTGTAGACAATGTATAGATTCGTGCTTTATTCATTGCACCATTTTACTTATTTTTCTGTACTTTTCTCCATGCATAATAAACTGTTAGAAAGGCTCATTTTTATGTATCTTGCTAGTCCTCTGAGGACCTGATGATCTCTTCAGGTTAGCCGAGCTTGAGTTAGGAGCAGACCAGAGGGTTGAACCAGCATCTGATCGCAATCGCTTGCACTTGAGGTGGTCTAGATTAGCAGTTTTCATTCAGTTAGTTACTCCATGTATTCTTTTATTTTCTTCCGTCTATTGGTAGTGGATTTGTGTCCACCGGACGTGACAGTGATTCTTGATATTCAGTTTATTCATTATTATTTCAGTTCATGTCTTTTCATTGATCTTGACTGTGACATGATTATATTCTGTGGATGAGATATAGTTTTTCCGTGATTCTAGATTGCCGTGACTTGAGTATAGACAGCGTACTACCGCCGACACTGCGGCGTAGGCTGGGCTTGGACACGTTTCGTATCCGAAAAGCGGATGCGGGTCGTGACACCTGGAGGTTGCCTGCTAGCCTAGAGGAGACACAGTAGAGGTTGTATAGATAGCTAGGGTTTGCTTATAACTTATTTTCAGTTGCTTGAGTTGTATTTATTTTATGGATTACGGTATTTGAGCTTTGAGATATATTTCTGGGTTGGTGTATCTTAGACACTTAGACTTCTATCTGCTGTATCTCTTTTGGATTTCATGTTTTATCTATCTTCCATTATGCTCTACCTTAGATGTGATTGAGTTTACATTCTGTTATGTCATCCCCATTCGGGGAGTATAAACTACTTATCCTTATACTGTTAGATGTATGAGACCTAGGACAGCGTTCTACTACCGACACTGCAGCGTAGGCTGGACGTACCCACGTCTCGTGCCCTTACTCTAGGGTGCGGGTCGTGACACGTTTTTAGTGGCGGCCCATGCAGGTCGAGTTTGTGTAGTGGTATTCGAACTAGAGTACCACTACAGCCTGCAGCAGGATTAGGATATATTTTGAAGGTACACAATCACAGTTAGGATCCCTTTAGAGATTCCTGGGACGACCCTTAAGAATTTTATTTTAACTTCGATTTGAAAATTCTTTTCCCTTGATTTGATTTATCTTTACTTTTTGTTGTTGAATTTGATTTTGATGGATTATTATTGAATTTGAGTTTGTATTTATTGATTTTGATGGATGATTGTTGAACTTTGAATCTTGATGTTAGCTGTGGCATCCAAGTTTGTATTTATATGTTTTGAAGGATTTTTGTTCATTTTTGAATCTTGATGTTCGTTGATAAATTTGATTTTTGGGTATTCATTGTTGATTTAATTTAATTTTTGTCAAGATGAAATTATATGGGCAAGGTCATCTAAGTTTTGGAATCTAGTCTTCTATAGTCACATTAGCCAGCATGGTGTGGACATATAGTCTAATTTTGGATATATTTCTCGGGTGTGGGAATTTAAGGTTTTCGCAGCCAAGCTAGCGGCATTGCAAAAATGTTAAATACCACGATTCTAGAGGTATGTGTCTAAGTCGAGGACTTTGTGATTATCGTAGCCTTAGTTACTAGTATGACGAGGATTTAGAGCACCATGATTTTGGATAGATGCATATGATACCTTAAATATTTTTGAACATGTTTTCTCTACTTTTGTTTCAGCCCTTCAAAAAAAGAATTATTATTTGTTTTGTTTTGTTTTGCTTCTCATTATTTAACTTAGGAGTAGCTTTAGCTATTTTTTTATAAACCTTTGTGTAACTTCTTGCTATGAGTTTCTTCATAATACAATGAATCGATGATTTTGCTAGACCTTATCTTGGATTTGATATTATAGCTCTGGTTTCAAAATGGTTCTTCTTTTAAACAGATAAGCAGAACAGATTTTATTGTTATTTTTTTCTTGCTATTATTCTTGTATTAAATAATAATAATAATAAAAAAACTGTCTTGATTACATCAATCACCTACTTTGCAATCTTGGTAGGAATCTAAATGTTGGTCTTGAGATGGAATTTAATTTTTATATTGGGACATGAGAATATATATAGCGGACACAGACACTTGCCTGATGCGTATGCATGTTACACTTTGATTACCAACCTATCTGAATATATATTAATATGTTGTTGATGTTTAAATTCTCAAAACCCCAGTATTTTTGATTCTCTGCTTTTTCCAGCTTAAATTCGTAATTTAAATATAAATTTCATGTTATTAGTTTTGTTACATCACTGCACATGTATGTTCATATAGGATTTCAATTCTTAAAGAAATTAGTTGAGTTTTGTGTTTGAAATTGTCAAATCTAAGACCGTGTACATATTAACCCTTAATACTGGATTTTAAATATTAGTTCAATCTGTTGTTTTAAATGTAATATTTTGAGCTATATACATTATTGTATGTAGGAATATAATGTTACGTTTCATATTTTTTTACATGTTAGGTTGTGATAAACATTGGGTTGGTTTGATGTTCGAAATTCTCCAAAATCCTAAAACTGAATACATGTTAACATTTTTTTATTGATTGCAGATGTTTAGTTCAATTCCAGATTTAATATGTAATATTTAGAGTTGTATACATTGTCGTATGTAGGGATAGTATGTTAGGGTTTCATCTCCATCATGTTAGGACGTATTGGGAGCATTGAGTTGGTTGTGATGTTTCAAATCCCTAAAAATCTGAAACTGCATTATGTTAATATTACACTGGTTTAAATGTTAGCTTCTTTCAGATTCTTGTATGTAAATGCTGAACTAAAACTGGATTTAACCTTTCAATACTAAGCTATAACCCTGACAAGAACACACACACCCTAACTTAGTATACACTGCCATATAAACCTAATCCTTCCTCTCTATGTTATGTTCATATATCTATATAGATATATATAGAGTTTATGCATACATGTTATAATGTATATAGATACATAACTGAATCTCTACCTCTCTATACATATAGATATATGTATATATATGGTTAGCCATGCATGTTATGAGTAAATAGGTTGTGCATTGTAGATTGTTTAACCAATATGCCATGAGTAGTGTAACTTGATAGCTATTGTTTTGAAACTCAAATCCTCCTATACACTTTTATGTATATTTCACATACACACACATGTCTACTATCTAACCCTATGAACATGTCCACATACACCCATACACACACTAACCACATAACTTTACATAATGCTAGCTTTTCCCCTTCTAACACTCTATATATATATATATATATATATATATATATATATATATATATATATTGTGATTGGATTTTAATGCTCAACATTTGTGCTTTAAATTTTGATTTTGATTATGCCTTAAAGCCTTGATAATTTGTTATTTCTGTATCTTTTCCAGTTTAACACCCTTGATTGCTTGTAAGTTTTGATACCCTATGATTGTTTTGGTCTAGTGTAACTAGTATACCTAGATGAGACTTACACTACCACCGTATGCCATGACCTTATATGCCATTCTTTTAAATTATATGATTTAGGTAAGTTCTGAGACCATGATTGTTGGGGACGAGACTCTAGAAAAAGTACGACCATCTTAATTTTGAGGACGAAATTCTTCTAAGGAGGGTAGACTTGTAACACCCACTTTTCTAAAATTAGGATAATTTTGAACTTTTTAATTTTGATTAATCCATAATAAGATTTAACTCATGTTATAATTTTTGGTAATTTTTTAATCAATTTAAAACTATTTAAAATGTTGAATTGTGATTTTGATGGTTAACTAGTTAATCCCTAGTTTTGCTAAGCTTAAAGACTAACCATGTGGACCTAACCATGTGATTAGAATGACTATTTACAACTTTTTAGGCTAAGGGTATTTTGGTCATTTTGTCACTTTTGAATTATTTAGGATTTTAATTAATTGGTAAATTTTAGATTATTTTAATAATATTTAAATTGATTTATTATGATTTTGGTCATTTTTTATATTATAATATTTTGGGAAAATTTTATATTTTTAATATTATTTTTATTGGATTTGTTTAGTCGGGTTTGAGTTTTGTCTCGTTTCGACTTGTATTGTGACCCGGGTAGCTTGAACTCTAGATGGGACCCAATATTAAGTTAAGCATGGCTCACAAGACCCAACATTAAGTTAGTTAATTAAACTAATTTTTATCATGTTAGAATGGTTAAGTTAGAGACTCAAAACTAGATCATTTTGACCCCAAACTTGAACCTAGTCTAGACTTAACCATATGAGACTAGAGAGGGGCAATTAGGACATTTCCCATTAGCTCTAATGGACTCTTTATGACAGCCACCTTTAGGAGAGAATGATTCATTTCATTCATTACAATCTTGCCTCTTTTATTTTCCTTTTGTTCTTCCCCAATTTTAGAGAGCATTCCCATTGATTTGATCTCCAAATCAAATCATTCCTTCACCAAACCTTCCCTCAATCATTTCCATTCTCCAAGAGAAGGGTGCTACCAAGGATTGGAAGAGGAGTGCAAGGAGGAGTGTCCACTTTGAGGGATCTTCGTATCGGAGTCGTGTCCTAAAGGATTTTATTGGGATTCCACTCCCAATAGGTAAAATCCATCCTCTAAATCGATTTTCTTTGCATATAAATTAGTTTTGAATCCGTAGGATCTATCCTCATGCATGTGTCCCATTTAGATTCAAATTTGAGGCCATTTGGAGCTCTCTTGAGGATTTTAGATATGTGTCTTGTGTCCTACTTGATAGATCCCAAATTAGGACACCCCATGTGTATGTATGTATGATAATAGTTTAAATAGATATTTAAATTCAGTTTTATAATGGTTAGAGAGTGGACTGATGTTAGTTAGGATGGTTAGAATGAGTTTCATTTGGATATCTATGTTTGTATCCAAGTATCTTGGCCTATATGTGTTCTTTTGTCAAATCCGTCATAATTTTCATCCACGTTTTTATTAACCAAAACAACTTAGAAATGTCATAACTTTTAGCTTAAAACTCCGATTTATCTTCCGTTTTTTGGAAAAGAACCGTATCGAAGTTAGCTTTCCAAATATATATTTTAATAAGCCAAATTCTTTATGTAACTTTCTGTAGAATTATTTGAGTGTCAGCTGTACGAAAGACGAACGTGTTTCGGTATTTTTACGATTTCGGGAGCTTTCGGACACGAAAATGCGATCCGTTTGAAGTTTCGAAAAGCTAACATGAAGGGCTACAACATATTTTAATCCTAGAGTTTAGTAGAGGCCCAATTGGTACAGTATTGGTTTTAAGTAGAAGAGTGACTATACGATATATGCATTTTGTGTAACCTATGAGCCTATGAAGTATGGGTATTAAATGAATATAGAGTATGTAATGCATGATATGTTAGATGAATAAAATAATATATACATGATATATATTCTCTTTACATTAATGTATATATATATATGGTTGAATGCAAGCATGTACGAATGCAATTAATATAATGTATGTAAGCAATGTATAAATGCATGAATGAAAGAATGATATACAATGTATGCATGAAAGTATATAATGAATGCTAGATATGAATGTAAGGTATATATGTAATAATAGATACGAATGCATAATGTATAAATATTGTAATGCAATATATAATGATAGCATGTATGGTAATATAGAATGTATGATGCAAGCATGTATATGTCCACTGTTTTTCCTTTTTCTTATATTTTCCTTCCCTTCCCTTTCTATTTCAGTTTTCCCCCTTTTTTCTCTTCTATTTTTACATGTTATATACAATGTATATAATGTATAGATGCATGTAAGTATGTAATATGCATGAATGAATGTCATATATGAATGAATGAATCAATCAATCAAAGGTATAAGTAAAATATAATGCATTGTAATGAATGTTAACATATATAATGTATAAAAGTATGTATGTAACTATGCATAAATGTGTATAACTATGTAACTATGTAAATATGCATGATGTAACATATGCCTATATAATAAATATGTATGTAATGTGGATATGCATGTATGTATGAAGGTATGCATTTATATATATTATCTATTTTATATTATGCATTGTTGTGGTTCACATTGTCTTGTGATTGTATGAGTGCTAGCCTAGGCTTGGTTAGGCCTAGTGAGACTTGTTAGACTTGTTGGGCTAGGACTTAACCTAGTTGACCTAATTTGACTGGTGTGGTTGACTAGAGTTGACCAAGTTTTGACTTTAGTCTAGTTTGACCTAGACAGCATGCAGATGCATTGTACATTTCATTTATCATCTCTCGTATACATCTTGACCTGTGTTGCTCTAAATAGGACTCTGTGGCTTCAGTTTGGACCTCTATACCTCTCAGCTGTTCAGGTTATTAGGAGAGTACATTCTCTGATCATTTTATATCCTGCATTAGGAGTATTTTCCTGCTTTAGATTACTTTACATGATGCTGACACATTGGAAACACGGATTAGTACTATATGGATCTTGTTGTGCGATGTTATCCCCTTAGCGGATACATCGGGTATTCGTGTTCGTGTACTTTATCGTGAACATCGTGTACTCCTTGTATTTGTGACATTCGTGTATGAAACGTGTGAAATCGTATATAATCATGTATTCACATGAACTTCATGTACAATAACATAACTTAACTAGATCCTTGTGTATTGATTGGGGCAGGGGAGTAGAAGTGGTTATGTATTCAATCCAGTAGATTACTCGTGTACAACCTCTGTAGATTACTCGTGTACAACATCGTGCCGTCTACATAACCATTTTGTGCTCTGAATCACTAGCACTGTTAGTTCTCTATATACTGTAGCTATTTATTTACAGTCTCTCTCTTTTTATCATATTATTCCTTTAGTATCTTGTATCTTACTCTCTAGCATGATTATATATCCTGACCTGCTATGATTTGTTGAGATGTACTGTGCTCGCTCCTGTCCTGACTGGACCTGTTGATAAATTTTACAGATAACCTGGAGGTTTCCTGCTAGCCTAGAGGAGACACAGTAGAGGTTGTATACATAGCTAGGGTTTGCTTATAGCTTATTTTCAGTTGTCTTGAGTTGTATTTATTTTATGGATTACTGTATTTGAGCTTTGAGATATATTTCTGGGTTGGTGTATCTTAGACACTTAGAATTCTATCTGCTGTATCTCTTTTAGATTTTATGTTTTATCTACCTTCCATTATGCTCTACCTTAGATGTGATTGAGTTTACATTCTACTATGTCATCCCCATTCGGGGAGTATACCTGCTTAACCTTATACTGTTAGATGCATGAGACCTAGGACAGCGTTCTACTGCCGACACTGCGGTGTAGGCTGGACGTACCCACATCTCGTGCCCTTACTCTAGGGTGCGGGTCGTGACAATAAGACACCGAAAAAGTTTGAACCCAAATGGGAAGGACCCTTCATCATAGAGACGGTATACTCAAATGGTGCTTACCGTCTCGCTCAACCTAATGGGGACTTGTTCATGATGCCCATTAACGGCAAGTTCCTATAGAAGTAATATTCTTGACATCCTTTACAATGTACTTCCTTCTTCCCAGTAAGAGAGTTTGTGAACCTGATAACCAAGTTCACTCCCGCTCTTTGACAACCTAGTGCGTTTGGAACCCAGTTGTTCCGTTGCATCCTCAGTAGGAGAACAACCATGTCCATATCACCTCTGAGTTGCTTCTCTACACCCCACAAAGCAAAATTCTATACTATGTAGGATCATGCTTATTACTATGTTTACCATGCCCATATTAACTCTGAGTAAAAATCCCATACAATAATCCTCGCGTTGTTGCACGTCAATCATAGAACATCCACGTCCACATCACCTCTGAGTTGTTCTATACATCCCTACCGAGTTCAGTCCTACCACGTCCATATCACCTCTGAATAAGAAAGCTCTACCACTAACCCATATTTACCACATCCATATCACCTCTAAGTAAATATGTCAGTTTTCTCTTTTCGTAACTTATTATCTGTACCTAGAAACCAAAGTGTGCAAAAGATAATAGGTCAACCAAAAATCACAAGATTCATCACAAGAATGAACAAAGCAAAAGGTTCTTTATTTCTTCATCTAAGCAGGAAATAAAGAATTACATCGACGTCAAAAAGAAGCAAAACACAAACTACATCTTAGGATCTCAAGAAAAGCTAAAGCCAGACAGAAATACTAAAACAAAACTGGGACATTGACTTTATTCATATTCCCAAAAACAACAACTGCAAGGCAACCTACGAATTCTTATAGCCAGGGATCATAGTTGTGCTGAGGCATGTACCATTCCTTCAGCATTTCGCATATGAAGGCTCTATCTGATTAAGGTCCTCGGCAAAGGTAGGAGGGTCATAACTCCCAGTGCTACTACCCTCTGACGATGGCTCCTCCTTGACAGCAAATTCAACCTTGGGAGTAATTTCCTCCCTAACAGTCACCGGCGCTTGTTTGACGTGAGGAGGCAGTATCTCCTCCTTCACGACATCCTCCACCTTCGGCATGGATACTCAAACAGAATAAAAAAAAAGTTATCAAAAGACTTAGAAGCTCGAACAAGCATCTGAGGCACATCAACAATCTGGCACATTAACTGGGTCGAAACCCATGCGCACAATTAGAATCTCACCAAAGGTGCACACAGGACCGAGGCCCAGGCGCATTTGAAGAGAAGCTTCGGTACATCATCAGGACCTAAGTCCATGCACGTCAGCAAAAGAAGCTTCGGCACATCATCAGGACCTAAGTCCATGTGTGTCAGCAAAGGAGCTTCGGCGGATCATCAAGACCGAAGTCCATGCGCGTCAGCGGAGAAGCTCCGGCGCATCATCAGGACCTAAGTCCATGCGCGTCAGCGGAGAAGGAGCTCCGGCACATCATCAGGACAGAGTCCATGTGCGTCAGCATTTAAAAAATATAGGCGTGTCAATGGGGATACGACTTATTCCAGTCACACCCACGCGCCCCAACAATGTTGCAACGAAGTGAAGGATCACCCACCGATCTCCGTCGGTCGAACGTCGACGGACGTCAATGCGATGACGGGGATATCCTCCACGTCGAACTTTACAGGTTCCTTGTCCTTTCCTCTTCCTCGACCAGCACCGCCACGGGGATTCTTAGGAGCCATCTCTCTAAAGAAGCTAGGATTTTCGGAAGACTCTAGAGGAAGAAGGAGAAGGAGAAAGCAAAAGTAGAAGACCCTCTCTCCCTCATAGATGCCTATTTATAGGCATGAGCCACGCACGTGAACCTATAAAGGCTGACGTCAGCACAACTCTTCGGGTCCTATAAAACTGACGGTTGCATATCTTCCAAAAGATTATCATTAATCTTTTAAACTTCGAGGCGTTATCTTCTTACATTAAACCGAGAAGAACATGCGCCCCCCACAGCAGTGCGAGAAGTGGTCATGCGCCCAGAAGAGCCATGCGCCCAGACGAGGACATGCACCCAGAACAACGACTACCTATGCTTCTTGTCAAAGTATTCCAAAACTTGGCAGAAAGTTTTGAAAACTTTGAAGGGGGTCTTGTAGAAGTATAGAATTTCAGGCGCATCTAAGGCCGGAACTCCTATGCGCCCTAACTCTCATGTGCCAAAAATCAACATGTGCCAGAAAACAGAACAGTTGGCACAACAAAAAATAGCAAAGAAGTAGAGACATAAAAATGGGGCTTTTATTTCATATGAAAGTGTATTGCATGTCTAAAAACTCTTTTACAAAGGAGAATTCTTTTACAATGAGAAAGGAAAATCCTAAAAGCTACAGACTGGTGCATTATTTCAACATACAGCCAGGCGCATCGCTCAAGTGCTACAGCCTGGCGCATCATTCCAGCATCTCAGCTTAGGCGCATCCCCGTGCATAGTCAGAGCGAATTACTTCCTCGTCAGCATGCAGGCACTCTAGCAGGAGGAGTGGCTCTTCTAGCCTAACCAAATTGGGGCACGATAGCCCCAACCTGCGGCTCTTCCAGCATAACAAAAATCGAGGCACGACCGCCCCGATCTTTGGATGCAACAGGCACCTTCAGCCTGTGTCGGAACACGACGATCCCGATATTTGGATGCAACAGACCATTTCACAGGATTGTACGGAAATAAGACCGATGGTGAATAAACCAACTCGGTATATCTTCGTCTTCGGAAGGAGTTCATCGTCAACTCGCCAAGGCAGGGGACCGATCGAGTTCGTCTCCATGAAGGAAAGCTAAGTGAAATAAGAAACAAAACTCTTCATAAAGCTATTTATAGGCCGGGGCAACCCTCGTCCATGCGCCAAGTGGCAGTCTCCTCATATTCTATGCAAAAAATTTGCATTAATAACGATAAATCTGCCTCTTCGTATTCAGTCAAGTCAAAATAGCCATTAACGCCTCGAAGGACTCAACAGACGGGCCAATGAGGATGTGCCATGCGACAGATGCATCGTCAGCACCATGCACTCCGTACCGATGCACACAATAGGACATAGACCTATGCGCCTAGTAGGGCACAAACTGATGCACCCACTTCAACTCGTGACCCATCAAGCATTTAATACTATATAACAGAGTTGGCAGTACGTTCTTCGAAGACTAAATGGTTGGTAGCTTTTTGTCGAAAATAAAGTGCCGCAGACGTCAGCATCAACATTACTTACTTTTGTCGGCTACAGCTGTCCTTTCCACGTGGCTGGCCGATCACTCGCAAGCGTCTCCACAGCCATACGCCTAGAAGTCTGCATGCACCTCCGACTCGCTCCTGATCCTAAAAGACAAAAGCCAGGTCTTTACATGCGCCTCCACAGCCATGCATTTGAAGCTCTGTATGCACCTCAAAAGCCATGCGCCCAGACTTGCCTGTGACCTCGAAAAGTCATAGACCAGGTTGTCCCATGCGCCAGATCCTAGGCGTATCCTGACAGATCACCCTCCACCAAATTTGAGATCTTTGAGACATGAACACTGGCTACGTGTCATTTGACTCTGTTCTGCCTACGAATGGGTACTAACCACCCAAGATCTCAGCGATAATTGAATCTCCACAACTACCACGTGTTAGCTCCACCACAGCCCAACAGTGCAGTGCAAACAAGATTCAGCTTTAACCCAGGGCGCATCGTCCATACGCCCCACAACATCAGCCACGTGGCATTCATATGTACATGCGCATCCTATATATGTACGCATGAGCAGACCAGTCTACTTCCTATAAATAGAAGGATCATTCCTTCATACACACATACGGAGAGAGCATCATATTTACATACAGAGAAGAGACACGTAACGTCTACTTCCCCTCCAAATGCTTCGGCATCCAGATCAGCCCAGACCTTCAGAGAACCAAGATCATTGTTGTAGGAGCGTAAAAAGTGCTAAAATGAAAGAGTCAAAGTGATAGATCATTCCACTCCAATTGACCTACTTTACGCCGCAGAGAGGCTAAATACTTTACGCCCAAGACAAGGCTAATCACTTTACGCCTAAAGCAGGCAGATCATTGTACGCTCGGGTCTACACCCATGATTTTACGCCAAGAGCAGATCAGCCACTTTTACGCTGGACAAAGCTGTCAAGTCTCGCATTTAATGCAAACTCTGACATGGAGATGTTAATGATGGCGTATATCACAGAATTCAAAGGGATATGTTTTTACACAGAGACCAATGTTATCGTTTAGTATGTGGATTGAGCTACTTTATGCTCACACTATGGCTTCTTTTACGCATGAAGACTATACGAGCTTTTACGCTCAATAGTTGACGTGTGCGTAAAGTCTATTTGAGCTACTTTTACGCTCAAGGTTATTTAACAACAACTTTACGCGGGAAGTCTATGTCAGGGCTACTTTATGCCTAGTCTACTGCTTTACGCTCAGATTACATTGGGGTTGTTTTACGCCCTTTTCTTCTGACCAGCTTGGAACGTGGTTTGCCTACATGGCTTTCATGCCACACATCCCGAAGAACGTGTGTACATGCATCCTATTCTTAATGAAATGATGGGACACGTGTCAACACATACAGAAGATGACTTTGGTCGTGGGTGGCGGTTGTTGGCATAAAGACGGAACTTTCGCTGAGTTTTTACGTACAAGAGCCCAAGCCTATAAATGGACTAATTTTTCTCAGGGGACACAGAGAGACAGGAGAGAATACAGAGATCAGAACTTAGAGATTTTGAGAGCATTCTTCTTCAACCTTTCTTTCAGAACAGAGTGAAGCAAAGCAGGAAAGCATTCGGCCTCGCCATCAGTGCCCAAGTGCGTCGATACCTTTCTGGTGACTTAGTTCTTCCGGTTGTTCAACTTCAAGCAGCGATCTTCATCATCATCATATGGTCCAAGGAACAAAGTGATCATTTATAGATCAGACTTCCATAGCAATACTTTCCCAGAATCAAATTTGTACTTCTTGTACTTTTTCTCGTTTTATTTTCAAAAGCCAATTCCTCTAGGCATTTTGTTAAGTGAAACAAAAATGGCGACTCTACTGGGGACGACCTTCTCCTCTGACGAGAAGGCAATTGCTCAATATGATGATGTTTCGGTCGGTTCGACCAAGAAGACTCTGGTTGTACACTTCGACCAGACTGCCTATGAAGAAATGCTCCGAACTGGGGGTGGTTCTCGCTACTCCAATGTTCAAAAATCTCGCAAAGCACGAAAAGTTTGGATTCCTAAATCCAAAATAGCTTCTGATCTCTCTGTTGCTGCTAGTGGCAAGGGAATTCTTCCCACTCCTGTCGTAGGGGCTCCCGTTCGTAACGAGGCAGTCCTTACTTCAGAGTTGCACTCAAAGTGTGACGATTTATCTTCCGTTTGTAACGGTGAAGATAATCAGGTTTCACGCCCACTGCGTAAGAACTAGATTTTACGCTCAGTGGGTAAAAACCAACTTTTACGCTCAATAGATAAAGAGGAGTCTCCCATTTGTAATGTGGCAGACTCTAATGCTTCTGAGGGTAAGAATAAGTCTCCCGTCTGTGACGTGGTAGACACACACAAGTTATGCTCTTCACGTAAAGGAAAATCTCCCATCTGTGATGTGGTAGATAACCAATTTTTATGCTCTACGCGTGAAGGTAAGTCTCATGTCTGTGACAGTGTAGATAAAATTTGCAAAGATGTTTACACATCTAATGTGAATGTACCTAAACGTGTGCAGCGTAAAAATCATGTTGGTAAAACTTCAGTTCTACACCAACAGCCTTCTTATACTGCTCTACACAAAGTACCAAATCTACAAACTACACACAATAAAAATGGAGTCCTTTGTGCTAAAAAATTTCAAGATTTACGCACACAACTCCAAACGCGTAGAAATATACAATTTGGTTCTGCGAATGCTGCCAGTAATCTTCTTTATACACAGGATACTAAACGTTTTTCTACCCCTAATGTAATAAAGAAGACTACTCCCTCCACTCCTTCTGACTTACGTGAATTGCTAATGCAAAAGCGTAAGAATAGACAATCTCCGGTGACATTTCCCAAGAAAAACATCATTGTGATTATCACCAGGTTGTGATCAACTGTTGTTGTTCGGCTTCAAAACGGTCAGTTTTTGATCGATTAAGTTTTAATTCGCCTCAACATCAAGCTGAAGACCAAGAACATGAGCTGTCATATGCATCAGTCAATATGGAGTCTCATACTAACAGAGGACGACGACCAAGACGGAATATGTCCCAAACTCCAGGTCAGCAACAGTTCAACAGACTTCTTGATTCTTTTGAGGGGGTATATCAAAATACTCGATCAAGAAGACAAAGACAAATGCAGACTTCTGATTCAGAAGCTGGGGGTACTCAATCTTTTGAGTCCGAGACTGACAGTGTCGATTCATACTTCTATACTGATCCTTCTATATCTTCAAGAGAGGTTGAATCCTACGCTGTTGGAGATGAACCAGAGACCTCATCTGTTAATACAGAACAGCGTCTCACTGCCGTTGAGCAATCACTGAAAGACATGCTTAACATGGTGCAAAACATGCATCAGATAATTTTGAATCAGCAAACTGCTCAGCCGACAGTAGTGACACCGGCACCAGTAGCAGCACCAACTCAAGATAGTCAAGGGGCTGAAATACCTTTGAATATTCAGGAGCCTGCTGTTAATCAAAATTCTGCATCTCCAGATTCCATCATTCCTGAAGACGTACCACCTCCAGTGGGGGTTACGGTACATCCAACAACTATTCAATCAAATGTGCTTCCGCAAACCAGTGAAGCCATTCAAGCAGTACGTGAACTCAAAGCACAGTTTGAAGTCTTGAGGCACAAGGATCAGCTCCAGAGGTTAGGGATTAAGCAACCTTATCCTCCTCATTGGAATGATGTACCCTTTCCACCGAAATTCAAGCCACAATCTATAGGTTTTGTTCGATGGAAAAGCATCTCCCAGTCAATATATCAATTACTTTGATATTATGACTGTACATCTACAGAAAGATGACGCTCTTCTCACTCGAGTGTTCATCGGGTGCCTGACGGGTTCGGCTTATGATTGGTATCGAAGTTTACCCGACAATTGCATTTCGTCTTTCGACGAATTTAAGGCAATGTTTCTCTCCCGCTTCTATGAAGGAGGTATGGACATGAACATGTCCTCCTTGATAGAAATCAAACAAAAGGAGAAAGAAGATACTCGGACGTTCATCGAACGTTTCCGACAGGCTACTCTAAAGATGCCTCCTGGTATGCCAGATTCAGCGTTGATTGATACATGCAAGATGAATCTACGACCATCCATCGCTGTTTTCACGGGTTTCCTAATTCACAGATTGGGCTTCGTTCATCATAGCAGCGGTTTCTGCCGAGACCAATGGTAGGTTGGCTCGTGAACATGGGATGATTTTTGCCTCAGATGATAGAGGAAAGAAAAGTAATCCTGGTAATAACCCCGGTAATCGTAATGTGAAAGGGAAAGATACCCTCATGGTTAATCTTTCAAGAATAAAACGATGTCGAATAGTCAGGAATCTTCCAGGCCAAAGGAAGAATACTCTTTTGATGAGAGTGATATCCCAGGGATATTTCAGTGTCTGGTGAAGAGTGGCAAACTTCAGATTCCAGAGCCAAAGAGGCCTAATGAGGTGAATCTAACTGATAATCCCAAATATTGTATCTATCATAGATACATTAATCATCCTACCAGTGCTTGCTATGTCCTGAAGAAGAAAATCCAGGAGCTGATAAATGGCGGTGCTATCGCCTTAACTAATGATGACCATACGGTTACAACCAATATGGTTTCTCTTCAGTTCGGAGATTTTCCTCCACAGCAAGTCCCAGATGGAATTACCCCAATTCCTAAAGGCGACAATGAAAATCGTGAATATCCCGCCTGCCAGAGAAGAAAATGCAGGATTGCTGCCACTCACACTAAAGAATGGTGAAATTATGTGGGTACATCCTGACTTAGTGCCTGAATTGGAAAATGAAGGTAAAACTTCAAAATCCAAGAAGGGTAAGAAGGTCAAAACCTGCAACATGATTTCTCATGATATTCCAGATCCTGATGACTTGGATCGGCTATGGGATGGCTTTCCTTTAGAAGATAGATTGAGAGGACTGAACATCTGTCCTCCAAGTCTAGCTCCTCCTACTAAGCTCAAGCTTACTCACCAGCAGTGGCTAGCCATGAATAGTGTTCCTTTATACCGGGCGCAACAAGTCTTCGCTGCTTATGAAAAAGCTCCGACAGGGATTTTTCCTCGTATCCGAATCTTTCTCCTCCTGTGGCTACAGAGACATCTATTCTTCATTCTCCTGTGGATACAGAGATTTCTTCTTCTTCTGTGGAACCATTTGCTAAAAGTCTACTGCCCATTCATCTATACAGTCAGCAATCTGTCCTTCTCATGAAGAAAATGGGTTATGACTTTCAGAAGGCAGAAGGTTTGAATTATGATAAAGGAATACGACTTCCTTTACAAATTCAAAATAAAAAATCCACTGTTGGACTGGGTTCTAAATTCCTCACAACAAACCTTACAAGAAAAAGGCTAAAGGGAGGAAGACTAAATCCTGTAATATGGTACTTCCTTCTCTTGAGTCTGAGGAAGAAACTTTTGCTGGTACAAGATCCGGGAAAGGAGTACCACAAAGATTATGAAGGATCTTCTAAAGAAACAGAAAATGTAGTGGAAACACTACCAGCTCAACCTTCTCCTGTTCCTGCTAAACCCTCGGTGGTTGAAAAGGGGAAACAGAAAGCAGTACACTTCGACGTTCCATTGAAGTCTGCTTCCAGTCAGGGGGTGGTGATGAAACCTTACAAATTTGATATTCTAGCTCAGTTAGCCAATACTCCGGCTAGACTATCTATATTTGAACTGCTTCGCCTTTCTAGAGAAAGCAGAGAGACTTTAAGTGAAGCTCTACTTCAGGCAGATTCATGCTTGGCTCAACTCAAGAGTCCTGATAATACTCCAGTTTCATGTCCGCAATGTCATAGTGTGATGGAAGCAATTCCCAATATCACCTTTACACAAGAAGATATGCTGTTGAAGCATAACAAACATGACAGGCCTCTGTGCTATACTGGGTATATTGGATCTACTGAAATTGACAGGATCTATATTGATCCTGGGTCTTCAATTAGCATAATTCTTCAGAGTATGCTAAGACCCCTGAGGATTCCTACTAGTGATTTGACTTACACTAGTACTACGATAGTCGGTTTTAACTCTGGCAAGAGTAAACCACTGGGGAAGATTCGTCTGCAGATTCAGATTGGCGATCTCCGAACTATGGTAACCTTCTATGTTATCAACTCAGACGTATCCTACAATATCCTTCTTGGAAGACCATGGTTACATGAGCATAATATCGTGCCTTCAACTCTCCACCAATGCTTCAAGTATGTAGATTCCTAAGGAGTTGTGAAGACTGAGTTTGCTGATATCAATCCTTTCAAGGGTGTCGAAGCCTATTTTTCTGATTCAAGGCTTTATAAACAAGAGCATATGAAAGAGATATCAGACATAGCTGAGGATCGATCATCTACTGAGGATCAATCTCTTAATGAAGATCCACCAGAAGAGCAACCTTTGAAGATCATAGTCAAGGGACGAATCCAATCCCAACCTGTCAATGATCAACCTTTGATAATCAAGGTTAAAGGAAGAACTCAAACTTCATCTGAGGAATCAATAAATATTCCTGCTAAGAACCAAGTTCAACCTTTTGTGATCAAAGTCAAAGGGCGTACTTCTTGTACGAATGATCCAGAACCACCATTGATTGTCAATCTTAGCAAATCTACGCAGAAGATGGATAATGGTCCACTATTGATTAATCCGAAGCGTAGTAATCAGATTGTAAATATAGTAAATATTGATCATTCTGTACTTCTTGATATCAATGAAGATTTCCTTTTCGAGTATATGGCTGTCAAGTTTATTGAAAGATGACTTTATCTTCGGATAAGCAAAGTCATCAATATAAAGGCGACATAGAGCCAGAAGAAACTTTATACATTGATCATAAGGAAAATTCTTTTCCTCCTTTGGGATATGATCCATCCCATATGTTTAATGACGATATACAAGAAGAATTCTCTTCTAATTCATCGCAGTCATCAGATTCGGAAGGAATCCAATTCGTCGAATCCGAAATATCTCATTCTTCATATGATGAATCCAGACAAATATTCTCAGTCAATATGGTTCAAATTGATGGTGAATCAGAACTATTTGAGAATGATCCTTGGGCTCAACAGATGGATACTCAGTGGGAACTCCGTTTTGAACAGCGACAGCCACCTACAGAGGATGAGGTTATCCAGATTGATGTTGGAGATGGAACTACGTCCAAACCAATATTCATCAGTAAACATCTTTCCGAAGTTGAAAAGGAAGAGTTGATAAAACTTATCAAAGAATATATTGACATCTTTGCATGGAGTTATGAGGATATGCCAGGATTAGATCCTAAAGTTGCTACTCATAAACTCAATATTTTGCCCAATGTCAAGCCTGTAAAACAACAGCAACGGCGCTTTAGACCAGATATGATGGATGCAATTGAAGCAGAAGTCAAAAAGTTGATTACATGTGGGTTTGTTCGTGAAGAACAACATCCGGATTGGGTTGCCAATATTGTTCCTGTTATGAAGAAGAACGGAAAGGTCCGAGTTTGTATAGATTATCGAGATCTTAATGCAGCCTGTCCAAAGGACGAATTTCCACTTCCAATTACTGATGTCATGATAGACAATACATGTGGTTTTGAACGCATGTCTTTCATGGACGGATTCTCAGGATACAATCAGATCAAAATGCATCCAGAAGATGAGAAGCATACTGCTTTTCGTACACCCCTTGGGGTTTATTGCTATACGGTCATGCCGTTTGGCCTTAAAAATGCCGGCGCTACGTATCAACGGGCTATGAGCAATATCTTTCAAGAACACCTACGAAAATAGTTGAATGCTACGTAGATGACATTGCTGTTAAAAGTCGAGTCAAAGAATGATCACATTCAGGACTTAAAGACAGTATTTGAATTGATGCGCCAGCATCAATTGAAAATGAACCCTACTAAGTCTTTCTTAGGGGTTTCTAGTGGCAAGTTTTTAGGATTTGTCATTACCTCACAGGGTATCCATGTTGATCCCGATAAGGTTAAAGCAATTCTTGAAATGCGTCCTCCTCGTAATCTGAAAGAACTCCGTGGCTTTCAGGGTCGTATTGCTTATATCAGAAGATTTATATCCAATCTCTCTGGGAGATGCCAACCTTTCTCCCGTTTATTGAAGAAAGGTGTATCATTTGTTTGGGATGAAGCGTGTCAGAAAGCCTTCAATGATATTAAACAATACCTTACAAATCCACCTAGTTCTGGTACCTCTAGTAGTAGGAAGACCATTTTTGTTATATGTTCGAGCCTTGGATCATTCACTTGGCGCTCTTCTTACACAGAAAAGTGATATGGGTCATGAACAGGCAATATATTATCTGAGTAGAATGATGGTCGGAGCTGAACACAGGTATACTCCTGTGGAAAAGGAATGTCTAGCCTTGGTTTTTGCCGTCCAAAAGACAAGACATTATGTGACAGGACAGACTATTCATGTCATCTCCAGAATAAATCCCATTCGGGTATTGATGAGAAAACCAAGCATTCTTAACTCCAGGTTAGCCACCTGGGCGATGTTGCTTACTCCTTATGACATGGTTTATATACCTCAAAAATCAGTAAAGGGCCAAGCATTAGCTGATTTCTTAGCTGCTCACCCTATACCGGAAACATCGAAGTTATATGAGGACATTCCAGATGAAGTCGTGATTGTAACATGACTTTGAAGAATGACATATGGCAATTATATTTTGATGGAGCATCACGAGTGGGACCTAAAGGCAATATTGTCTCTGGGGTAGGGATCGTCTTGGTTTCTCCTGACAAAATGGTCATATACCGTGCCTATTCTCTTAATGAGCCATGCTCCAACAATGTAGCAGAATATAATGCTCTATTGATCGGTCTCCAAGTAGCAAAACAATTGGATATTGAATTCCTAGAGGCTTATGGAGATTCTCAATTGATCGTTAATCAAGTTAGAGGGACCTATGAAGTCAGAAATGCTGATCTCATCCCTTATCATCAGGTGGTAGTCGAGTTGGTCCTTTCATTCAAAGGGTTCTTATTGAATTTGTACCACATTCTCAGAATGTGGAGGCTGATGCTCTTGCTAGCTTAGCTGCAGACTTGGCTGTCCCAATCCGAAGGCAAAATACAATTACTTTGTTGGATCGAGACTTGTTCTGTGTGAAGAATAATCTGCATATTGAACAAAGTTATGTCACAGAGTCAAGTTCCCAACAGAAGGATTGGAGAACTCCATTCATTGATTATGCAGTTCATGGGATTTTGCCTGAGGATCCTAAAGAAGCTGCATCAATCAAGAGACGATCGTTTAGATTCTATTATGATTCATCTTTACATATGCTATACCGTCGTTCATATGATGGACTCTTGCTGCGCTGTCTCTCAGAAAGTGAAGCCAAACAAACGTTGCGAGAAGCTCATGATGGTATTTGTGGTGCTCATCAACCGGGCCCTAAATTATAAGACCGTATTCGAAGAATGGGGTATTATTGGCCTTCTATGATAGCAGATGCTGTAGACTATGCCAGAAGATGTAAAGTATGTCAGATTCATGCTGATTTTATTCATCAGCCGTCTGAATTTCTACATCCTACAGCAGCTTCTTGGCCCTTCGAAGCTTGGGGCATGGATATCATTGGTCCTATTAACCCTCCTTCTGTCAAGGGACATCGATTCATATTAGCTATAACCGATTACTTTTCTAAGTGGGCAGAAGCAGTTCCCCTTGCTGAAGTGAAAACATCTAATGTGATCAGCTTCATCAAGCACCATGTCATTTATCGCTTCGAGATTCCTCGACGAATAATTCATGACAATGGTCCACAATTTGCCAGTCAGGCATTTTATCGGTTCTGTGATAAGAATCGAATTCAGAATTTGGCTTCTACGGCTTATAATCCAGCTGCTAATGGCTTAGCCGAAGCTTTCAATAAGACGATCATCAAACTTCTCAAAAAGTTTGTCTCTTCTAATAAACGTGATTGGAATGAGAAACTTGGAGAATGTTTATGGGCTTATCGAACAACAGTCCGAACTCCTACTGGTTTTACACCATTCTCATTGGTTTATGGATGTGAAGCTGTCCTCCCATTGGAAATCCAGATTCCATCCCTTCGAATAGCCATTGCTAATGAGCTAACTACAGAGAATAATGATCGCTTACGACTCCAAGAACTTGAAGGATTGGATGAGAAGCGTCTTCAAGCACAACAACATATTGAGCTATACCAAGCCCGCATATCTCGAACTTTCAATCGTAAAGTTAAAGAGAGGGTGTTCAAGGTTGGCGAACTAGTATTGGCTGTTCGAAGACCGATGGTGATGACTCACAAAAGCAAAGGGAAATTCCAAGCAAAATGGGAGGGTCCTTATGTTATTGAGACCGTATTTTCCAATGGCGCCTATCGGTTATCAAAGCCTAATGGAGATCTACTCATGATGCCAATCAATGGCAAATTTCTTAAGAAATACTATGTATAAAAAAAAGACAGAATGAAAATAAAGTTTCTTTTATATTTATTTTGGTTCAAGACAAAAGATTAAGGACGAGGGCCGCTCCCTTCCTTATTGAATACATAGTCAGCCAATGCATAGAAGGCATCGTTTCCTGAACTCATGAAAAATTTGCAGACAGCCATCCTCGATGCTTCTTCTTCAGGAGTTTTCCCTGACTCTACTAAGAAAGCAAAGATGTCTTGGGGTGGCTTGGGCGTAGAAGAGCTTCCACCTATTTTGGTTGGGTCTGATACAGTGGGTTCAACGGAGCACGTCTCAACGATGTCCTCAACTTTCCTGGAGACTTCATTCTTTTGCTGCATATCCTTGGAAGACATTTCCAATAGAGGAGTGGAAATAAGAATGAAATATTACAAAGAGTTTTTCGCCTATTTATAGGAGAGATCTGTTGATGGACCATGTCTCTGAAAACAACTTTTCATTCCCGAAACGGTCTATCCGTCCATTCTATCGGGTTCATTCAGTTAATTATGGAATTAATTGAATCAATGTTCTCTTTTCCCGAAAGTTACGTTGATTCATTTTATACATTGATATGGACCTATACGCTCACGACATCTGTCTCCTTATTCCCCGGCTACCAAGGTTTGGTTAAGCTGGTTTCTTGTCTCCCGGGAGAGGATTTTAAATCTTCTATTTTATCAACTGATTAAAAAGTGGGTTTCGTTATTTATCATGTCTTCATGACCTCTGAATGAATATTAAATCCACTTACTTTCCTTATCTATCATTTCCATCTGACCTCTGCATAGATATTAATCTACTTTTCTTTGAGTTCTTACATACTGTCATGTCCATATTACCTCTGATAGTATTGTATACTCTAAAAATAGAAAACAAGATTTCATTATCTATCATGTCCATATCACATCCAGATAGATACAAATCATTGAGCATAGAAGACATATCATTTCCATTCCCATATCATCAAAAAAGTCTATTACATTTCTTAGACTTTCTTACAAGTTATAATGGAAATCTATTACATTCTTGGATTTTCATTCTATACACACAACGATAGCCTAATGGAGATCTGTTTCTTCTTTGGATCTTCTTCGTCGGATTCGTTGTTGGTGTCAATTCCTTGCTGTCCAAGCCTTTGTGGCGACCAGAACAGAAGAAATCAAACTCTGGTCTTCTCTCTCAGACGAGAGGAGAATCCCAGAGTATGGCAGCCCGAAGACGTGTTGCTGCCAATACAACTGGTGGAGGAGTGGCGGCACCTCAAAGGAGATAGGAATGTATCCAGCATTGGGATACAATTCCTAGTCCTGCCGTGAAAGGAACTCTACTACCCGATTTCTCGGGATAGAGTTGACTCCACCATCCAACTCTCCGTGTATAAAGGCTCTTCCCTACCAACAGAGGAAGACCCTTCTATCCCACGAAGAGTTCTGAGTTGATTGATTTGCGCGTCAAAAGCGCATGAGCTCCCTGATGTTGATGCTAGAAGAACGCTCCTCTCAGCGTCAAAGTCGCCAATACCGGTTCTGGAAAAGCTCTTCAGCCAAACTTCTGCAGAAAAGAACAGAAGTATCATCAGATGTGTATTAAACGCTAACTAAAAACAGATGACAAGGCTTTTTACGCCAGTGCTTCAGGTGTATCACTATTCAGCTAGGCTGTTTATGCCAGTGCCTTCAACAAGGCTTTTACGCTAGTACTTCAGCAAGGTTTTTTTGGCATATCTCAGGTGTACCACCATTCAACAAGGCTTCTAGGTCGTTGCTTCATTGTCACTTCATTAGCAAGGTTTTTTTACGCTCGTCAAGATTACGCTCATGAGCAGTTGTTTTCAACAACAAAAATTTTTTTCGAAAGGAAGATAATTGCTTACGATCGAACTTACCACTTAGGTCAAATGGTTTGGCTCTAATAGTGGATGAATCTACATCTGGTGATTGGGCGCACAAAGGAACGCCACTGGAAAGCATCGCCATTGTCATTTGTTGGAGAACGATATTGCAAAAAGTTATCTTTAGAGGAATGAGAATGAGAATATATGACACATTCTCGGCTATTTATAAAGACTGAAGAAACTGTTGGGAGTCTATTTCGGGAAAAGATCCTATTAAAAAGCTCTCGTGACCACAAGACAGACGCCACGTGTCGGTTTGTTTCTTGAGAATAAACAACCATAAATGCAGTTAAAGAAGTGTTGAATAATTCTATCTACCAACAGATGAGATTAACATCAAGATTTTATTTATAAAGGGGGAGTGGACCCCTACATATAAAAGAGTCGCAATACATGGAATATTATTTCTCTCCTTCGTTGGGCTGACGAAGGGAGACACCTAACTCTCGCATGTTGCGAATCCCAGAGCGACGCATCAGATTTAAAAATGCCTCTGTATCTTCTGAGCCCTCATATGCAGTTGGAGGACCACCATCGATGCGATTGAAGACTGCTGGAGTTAATCCGAAGCACTCTACAAAGTTGCGTGCTCGCTCAAAGTCAATCCTTGAGCCCGAAGACTCTTCATTGTTAATCTCCTTCTTTGGCGCCATGTCACTATGAGGATGAATGGCAAGAGTGAAGAATTTCTTCTTATTTATACAATTAAATCAACTCTTCATATTCCTCGTTGGAAACTGCTTATTATTAATGCAAACTCGGGGAAGCGAAAAGGCATTCGAAAGTTCCAAGAAAGAAATTCATTGTGACGGTTAAGTGTTGACCGACACTGTTGGAAATTACGCTGACTGTTGGATGTCCCCGCTTTTACGCGGATGACTATTGCGTATCCCGAATTTTACGCTGACTGGTCAAAACACAATTTTTACACTTCTGTTCAAAGTGTTCCAAATTTTGGAGATATTTGAAAACTTTGAAGGGGGTCTTGTAGGAGCGTAAAAAGTACTAAAATGAAAGAGTCAAAGTGATATATCATTCCACTCCAATTGACCTACTTTATGCCGCAGAGAGGCTAAATACTTTACGCCCAAGACAAGGCTAATCACTTTACGCCTAAAGTATGCAGATCATTGTACGCTCGGGTCTACACCCATGATTTTATGCCAAGAGCAAATCAGCCACTTTTACGCTGGACAAAGCTGTCAAGTCTCGTATTTAATACAAACTCTGACATGGAGATGTTAATGATGGCGTATATTACAGAATTCAAAGGGATTTGTTTTTACACAGAGACCAATGTTGTCGTTTAGTATGTGGATTGAGCTACTTTACGCTCACACTATGGCTTCTTTTACGCATGAAGACTATACGAGCTTTTACGCTCAACTGTTGACGTGTGCGTAAAGTCTATTTGAGCTACTTTTACGCTCAAGGTTATTTAACAACCACTTTACGCGGGAAGTCTATGTCAGGGCTACTTTACGCCTAGTCTACTGCTTTACGCTCAGATTATATTGGGGTTGTTTTACGCCCTATTCTTCTGACCAGCCTGGAACGTGGTTTGCCTACATGGCTTTCATGCCACACATCCCGAAGAACGTGTGTACGTGCATCCTATTCTTAATGAAATGATGGGACACGTGTCAACACATACAGAAGATGACTTTGGTCGTGGGTGGCGGTTGTTGGCGTAAAGACGGAACTTTCGCTGAGTTTTTACGCACAAGAGCCCAAGCCTACAAATGGACTAATTTTTCTCAGGGGACATAGAGAGACAGGAGAGAATACAGAGATCAGAACTTAGAGATTTTGAGAGCATTCTTCTTCAACCTTTCTTTCAGAACAGAGTGAAGCAAAGCAAGAAAGTATTCGGCCTCGCCATCAGTGCCGAAGTACGTCGATACCTTTCTGGTGACTTAGTTCTTCCGGTTGTTCAACTTCAAGCAGCGATCTTCATCATCATCATATGGTCCAAGGAACAAAGTGATCATTTACAGATCAGACTTCCATAGCAATACTTTCCCAGAATCAAATTTGTACTTCTTGTACTTTTTCTCGTTTTATTTTCAAAAGCCAATTCCTCTAGGCTTTTGTTAAGTGAAACAATCGTCAGATCGTCAACGGAGTCAACACATTACCACTCGCTCTACCGATACAATTTCTAGATAAAAACAAAAGTGTACTCCTAGGACTACGTCTAAGTCCTACATTGTATACTATTCCGTTTGTAATTGAAATACCAAAGTTTTATCAATCATCAAAACCTTGTCGCATTTTCGATGGCAAACACTCTAATTCCACTAATATATGTTTCTCAACACTAATTGATCCGACAAAGTTTCGATTCTTTGCATCTGCCACCACATTGCCCTTCCTTGGGGTATACGCGATCGTCAACTCATAATCTTTGGTTAGTTCCAACCAATATCTTTGTCGTAAATTTAAATCTTTTTGAGTGAATATGTACTTCAGGCTCTTATGATCGGTGAAGATCTCGCAAGCTACTCCGTACAAGTAATGCCACCATAATTTTAGTGCAAACACTATCGCTGCCAATTCTAATTCATGCGTTGGATAATTTTCTTATGCGGCTTAAGCTGTCTCGAGGCATAAGATATCACTTTCCCTCTCTGAGTTAATACACATCCCAAACCCAATCCGGACACATCACTATATATCTGAAATCCTTCGAAGCCGTCCAGAAGTGCAAGGATTAGAACGGACACGAGATGTTGCTCCATGTCTTGAAATCTAGCCTCCTACTCATCAGTCCAATCAAATGCTACTCCCTTCTGGGTTAGCTGAGCTAAATACGATGCCACTTTCGAAAATCCTTCATGAACTTTCTATAGTAGCCTGCCAAGCCAAGGAAACTGCATATCTCGCTAGCCGACGTGGGTCGTTTCCTATCAACTACTGCTTCAGTTCTCTTTGGGTCAACTAACATACCTTCCGTCGAGATAACATGCCATTAAAACGACATGGTACTCATCCAAAATTCACATTCGCTCAACTTGGCACAGAGTTTCTTTTTCCGTAGGGTCTGAAGTATCGTTCTCAAATGCATCGTATGGACTTCTCTGGTTTTTGAGTATATTAAGATATTATCGATGAAAATGACAATAAATTTATCCAAGAAGGGTCGGAAGACTATGTTCATCATATCCATGAATGCGGCTGGGGCATTGGTCAGTCCGAAGGGCATGGCCAAAAATTTATAGTGTCTGTATCTGGTTCGGAATACAGACTTTGGGACATCATCTGGTTTGATCTTGAAATGATGATAGCCTGAGCGAAGATCAATCTTTGAAAATGTAGACGCACGCCCCCTGCATTTGATCGAAATAGTAGTCTATTCTAGGCAGCGAGTACTTATTCTGAATTATAACTTTATTAAGCTTGCGATAGTCGATGCATAGCCGCACCGAACCATCCTTCTTCTTCATGAATAACACCAGCGCACCCAACGGAGAAACACTGGGTCGGATATATCCCCTATCCTATAGTTTTTTGTAACTGCACTTTGAGTTCCTTTAATTCAGCAGGCGCCATCCCATACGGGGCCCTTGAGATCGGACGAGTATCTGTGAATGTATCGATAGTGAATTCGATCTCTCATTTCGGAGGCATTTCAGGTATCTCGTCGAGAAACACATTAGAAAATTTTACAATCACTTCAGTGTTTGTTGAGTCTGCAACTCCAACCATTTGCTTACATAGCTATTTATAGGACTCAAGATACATCAAGCACAATTAATATGACTCTTAGGTTTTCTAAATATGTTCTTGCATGCTACAATGAACTTGACTCTTTCTCGATACATCCATGCATGCAACAATGAATTTGACTCTTTCTAGATACATTCATGCATGCAACAATAAATTTGGTTTAAATCTCCAACACCACCGTGCTAGCAAGTAACTAAAGGAAGCCCATGCCAATACATACATGCATACAAACACACATATAGAGTGAAGAAGTAATAATATTGAGCTAGAAAAGTAAAACATTTTTAGAGACATGAACATAAACCTGTAGAAGCCTGGAAAAGATTAGGAAAGTCCATGCGGCTCAAAACAGAGGGAGTCTCATGCGGTTCAAAGAATCTCTCATACATTCATGCGGCTCAAGAATCCCCTAGAGCTTCATGCGGCTCAAAAATCCCTAACATAGCCATACGGCTCGGGTAAAAGCCACGTGGCCTTATGCGGTTCATCTCTACAGCTGGCCATCAAGCAGCGACCTCATTTAGTGCTCTGACGCAACAAGGCAGCTCTGACATAAAGAAGAGTTGACAGCTCTGACATAAAGCTGCAATGATGACTCTGACATAATGGCGTGCTCTTAGAGAAACAAAGAAAATCTCTATAGATGGCACAATCCACCAAAATTCTAAAGCTCTTCATGCGGATTGCTTCAAGGTCTTCCATGCGGCTCTGAACACGTGTCCATCCTTATGCAGTTCAGTTGGAGGCCACCCCCATGCGGCTGCTACTCTCATGCGGCTCGGATTATAGGGGCCATCCGCATGCGGCTCAGATTCTGGGAGGCCACACCCATGCGGCTTTGACACGTGGCCATCCTTATGCGGTTCAGTGGGAGGCCACACCCATGCGACTTTGACACGTGGCCATCCTTATGCGGTTCAGTTGGAGGCCACCCCCATACGGCTACTACTTCCATGCGGCTCGGATCATGGAGGCCATCCTCATGCGGCTCAGATTCTGGGAGGCCACACCCATGCGGCTTTGACACGTGGCCATCCTTATGCGGTTCAGTTGGAAGCCACCCCCATGCGGCTACTACTTTCATGCGGTTCGGACCATGGGGAGCCACCCTCATGCGGCTCAGATTTCGGAGGTCACACCTATGCGGCTGCCACCCTTAGGCGGCTCGAATCATGGGGGGGCACCATCATGCGGCTCAATTACTAGACCACACGCATGCGGCTCTGTCAGGACACCCTGTCCATGCGGCTCGCGGTTAGGACACGTGGCAGAAGATCAGTTAAGACTTAATCTCTTGCGTTCCTACGGCTCGCAGCATAATGACGGTTAGACACGTGGCACAAGATCAACCAAGATTTACCCACCCGAATTCGTTGCTATCAACAAATAACAACAATCAGATTTATTACAATCATCATAATTACCCGAATCAATTTCCAACAAATGATGCAGATTTGTGGCAATCAACATAAAAGCAAGATCAAGTCAAATCTTAACAAATCCCTAACCGCACACTGTTTAAGGGACAATCATTGCAAACCCTACTTATCACACCCTACTCCTATAAATAGCAAGGTGCCATTCCCTTGCAGACCCTGGACATATAGAGAGACAGAGGCACGCACAGAGAGAAGCGGCGGCACACAGAAGAATCTTCCCATATATCCTGAGAGCATTTCTTCATCAGAGCCAAGGCTACGTCCGATCGTCCAAGGACTAAAGCAGAGTTGATAGCACTCTTCCGAGCCTCTACCGTCACCCCCCTAGAATCAAAAATAAACAATTGTACTTAGATTGCTGTACCTAGGTTTTCATTCCTAGGCTTTCTTTGTACGAGCGAGTTTGTATTGTGAGTCTAAGTTCAGTCCTTCCATAAAAATATTATGTACTTTTACAATCAATGGCAATCACGATGGCTACTCTGCTGGGGACTAACTTTTCTATAGCTGAGGAGTTGGTGACGCAATCGGATGCAGCCAAACTTGGCTCCACTCAAGTGGTGCTGGTCGGTCAGTTCGACCAGGAGGCGTTTGAAAAAATGCTCTCCGACGGGAGCGCTGGCCCGGCCCAGCGGCGAGCCCGCACGAAGAAGGCCCGCAGGGAGTGGAGGCCCAAATCATTCGCTCCTCCCCAAGCTCTCGATGGAGTACTCTCTGTTGCCAAAGACGGCAGAGAAATCTCGCAGGCGACCCCACTTCAGACCATAGAGGACTATGTTGTCTCCAAGTCCGGCAAAGGAAAACACTACGATACTGGACTTGCAGGGGCAACGGGTAACTCTACACGGTCTAGAAAGAAGCCACAGAAGGGCGCCAGCCGTATGAAGACTCATGCGGCCACAAAAGCCAGCCGCAGACAGAAGGCTCATGCGGCCAGAACTGCCAGCCGCATGGAGGAGGCTCAGGCGGCCACCATGACTTCCAGCCGCATAGAAGAGGCCCACGCGTCCACTACAGCTCCCAGCCGTATGCAAATTGACAGCTGTATGCGGACCACTTATGCGGCCACAAATGTCAGCCGCATGCAGGCAGGCTATGCGGCTAACAATCTCAGCCGCAGGCCATCTGCTTCATGCGGCTCGGGCTCGGTCTTCGACCGCCTCTCAGGCGGTCCTGACCCCAGATGCTCTCATGTGCCAAT
Source organism: Iris pallida (assembly GCA_029216955.1). Lineage (NCBI taxonomy): Eukaryota > Viridiplantae > Streptophyta > Magnoliopsida > Asparagales > Iridaceae > Iris > Iris pallida. Next base: position 12,816,510 of record JANAVB010001799.1, read on the forward strand.
CTCTGTGGACTCTTTCTACTATGCACTCTCAGGTGCTGGAAAGAAGAAGTCTCGGGCAACGCGGGCTCGCCAAGCTCAGTCAGCTGTCCCAACTTCCGACCATCAGGACGTCCCGCTAACTATTACGCGGGCCTCTGACAGAAAGTTGTATAGAACTATTCGTGTCCAACCCCCGGTGGCCAACGGGACAGAATAGTTGTCAAGAATCTCCCAACAACAATCAGGGGCGAGTACTCTTACTACCCCCACATCAGGAAGCAGGCAGGATGCCAACACACTCATGTGCTCAGGACTCTCGGGCCCATAAAACGAGTGACTTATGCAACATGATTCTTTATAAACGCAAGGAAAAAGATGAAAACTTAGTGTGCAGAGAGTCCTTTTATGGACATCACTGCACTCAAGTCATTATCAACTGTTGCTGCAGCAAGGCGGCCACACAAGAGGACCGGCAATCCGTCTTCCGACGACTGCAACACCCAAGCTCAGAAGACGAGGCACTTCTCATCGCCTCCTGTAATTCTACTCAGAAGATCCCTGGCAGCGGGAGAGGAAAGAAAACAAACGTCTCCAGCCCGAAAATCTCAACCAAGAAACTCTCTTCTAAGCGGTTGTCCACGATCGTTACGGGAGGAGTTTTCCAAGGTACTCGCTCAAAGACGAAATCTGCCACACTTGGAGATTCGTCGTCCACATCTCTGGAAGGCGCTGGAGCCGGAGGTAGCATTCCTCCAAACATCCACGACAATTCGATGTTCCAAGAAGATAATCCAAGAGAAATGATTCCCCCAACAGATGCCGCAGGTTCCGACGTCCTCGAAGACGTCCATAACTCTCAAGACGAGGCAAGCTCTGAAGCTGGAGGTACCACTCCTTCTAAGTCTGAACCAGAGAAGAACATTTCCACATACCCTGATGACTTTTCGGTACAAGGGTATGACTCAGAGGGCACGTCCTCCACCGTTCCTTCCATCTCTCCTCATGTGAGGACGGTGTTCATGACGGACAGCAACCAAGACGGTCCCAGTGATCACCAATACATCAACACTCTGGAGGCCATACTGCATACCCTGGTCAAATCCGTAGATGAGATCAAAGCGGCCCTTCCAACTTTGCAAGGAAGAACACTTGGCTAAACAAACTTGGGTCCCGCGGTCAATGCGGACTCAAACTCAGCAGCACTGAACCCGTATGATAATCCTCCTGAAATATCGGCTCCCACCGCTGCAGACGAGGCCAGGAAGGCAAGACGAGAAGTCCAGAAGCTCCGGGCCATGTTCCACGCCCGAAAAACTTCCCAGGACCTCAGGATACGACAACCGTATCCAGCTGCGTGGAGAGACATTCCCTTCCCACCAAGATATAAACCATTCAACATCAATCCATATGATGGAAAGACATCTGCAAGCAGGTACATCACTTACTTCGAAGTCACAACCGACCATCTGCCTCATGACGATGCCATCCTCACGCGGTTGTTCATCGGGGCACTGGAGGGGGTCGCCTTCGACTGGTACCGCAACTTGCCGGACAACTGTATCCATTCCTTCGTCGGCTTTAAACGTATGTTCTTGGAGAGGTTCTACGAAGTAGGACAAGACGTGACAATGTCCACCCTCATGGACATTATTCAGGAAGAAAAGAAGCTGACAAGGAACTATATCGAGCGGTTTCGCCAAACCGCGATGAAGTTGCCTTCCGGTAACCCTGATTCCTCCTTAATTAAAATTTGCCAAAAGAGGCTGCTCCCCACAATCAGCCTCTGGATGGGCGAAAGTCAGTTTAAGGACTGGAAGACGTTCATCATCAGTGCCACTAGCGCAGAAGACAAGTTGAAGAAAGCTCGCCAATTGGGACTGCACATATTGGAGGGAGAGGATAAGGGTAAATGTCCTAATGCCAACAGCAACAACGGCGGCAATTCCTCCAACAACCAAGATAACAAGGGCAAGCAGGCTATGGTGGCCGACACAGCCCAGAAGCCTGAACCAAAGCCGGCAGAAAAGTAGTGGCCTCAGATGACCTACTCCTTCAAGGATGGCCATGTCAAGCCCATCTTGGACATGCTCATACAAGGAGGTCGAATTCAGCTCCCTCCTCCAAGACGTGAACCTCGTCCTGCAAAAATGAAGAGCTCCAAGTACTGCCACTACCATCGCTATGTCCACCATGCTACACAAGACTGCTACCAACTGAAGTGATACATCCAGTATCTCATCGATTCTAAGGCCTTGGCCATTGATTTCGAAGAGGTGACCGTGGCAGCCAACATGGTGTCAGTACAATTCAGCAGCTTTCCTCCAACAAAGACTCAAGATGGAGTAGTACCCGTCCCCAGAGCAAAGATGGAGGTCGCTAACCTTCCACCTCCCCGAGACCAGGCTGCTGAGCTAGTGCCCCTTACCACATCACGAGGGAAGGTCATGTGGGTCAATTCGGACTTGGTACCTGAAGTGACTCAGTCTGCACCACCCTCCACAAGCAAGAAAAAGAGCGGGAAAGTGAAATCATGTCGCACAATCTCGGCAAAGGTCGAATAAGTTACTGCTGTTGTTACCCGATCCGGCACACAAACCCAACCTCCATCGGGTAACTCAGATGAAGATCATCAGCCAACAGCTGCTGATGCTCCAAGACCTTCTTAACCTTCGACGATCGACAAGCCTAGGCCGAAGGAGACTCGCTTTGACAAACCGCTCTGAAGAAATACGCCTCAAGGGCTGGAGAGGCCCTACAACTTCGACATCTTGGCACAATTGGCCAATACACCAGCCAAATTGTCGCTATACGAGCTCCAGAGACTCTCCAAAGATGTTCACGTTGCACTGAGTGAGGCACTCTAGAATGTCGACGCATATCAGGCTCAGTCCAATCTCACTGGGGAGAGCTCGCCTGCAGATCTCCAGGACAGCGCTTGCACAGGCGCAATGCCCAACATCATCTTCACTCTGTAGGATATGCTTATCAAGACCAACCTGCACGATCGCCCTCTGTATTATACAGGGTATATTGGCGATATCAAGGTGGATCGGATGCATATTGATCCCGGTTCTTCCATAAGCATTATCCCGAAGAGCCTGCTACACTATCTGCGTATTCTAATACATCGCCTGATGCCGACAAGTACTGTCATTAGCAGTTTCAATTCAGGCAGAAGCTATCCGATCGGGAAGATTCGCCTGAAGGGCCAAATCGACAACCTTCAGTCAGAAGTGACCTGTCACTACAACAAAAAACCCTTTTAATAACGCTCGATAAGACGTATTGATGACGCCTGATACCTAAGCGTTATCAAAGTTCGAAATACCTTTATTTCTATGACGGTTTTGACTAATTCTGGGCGAGCGGTGGCAAACTTGTAATAAACTTTCTGTAATATATTCCATCCCCCTCCACGATCTAATTCAGAAAAACTCTCCTTCTTCTTGCTCCCCTTCTGCCCCCTCTTCCCGCCTCTCTCCAAACCCTAAAATTTTCCTCTCTTTCACCTCACCCCTGCCACCTCTCCCTCCGCCGCACAAAGCCTGCCGCCCCTCTCATCACCATCTGATCGCAGCACAAAGCCTGCCACACAAACCCTAAAATTTCGGGGGAGGGTGGAATGGGGACGACGATGGGGGGGTCCGCGGGGAGGAGGAACAGGGAAGAGGCTGCGATGGAACTGGCGGAGATGGAAAGGGAGACGGAGAGCCTCCCCGCTGACCTAGCGGCGGCGGTGGAGGAGGAAGGATCCCGGTGGAGATCGTGAGGAGGTTCAAGGAGCTGGAGAGGTCGGCGGCGTACCGTTGGTTCAGATCAACAAGGCCTACGACCTCAGCTCCATCTCCGTCCTCCCTCCCTACTCCAGGTTCAGATCCCTCCATTTTACTGCTCGGATCGTTCGTTGTCCTCTTTTTGTTGTTTGCGTTGATTTCTTTTGGTTGGTTGGTGAAGGAGGACGAATCCGACGTCCCTCCGGCCATCCGGACCCCACGCCGCCGTCCGCGGAACCCGATATTATCGCTGGACGCGTCGCTTGCCCCGAGCGCCTCTGACGGCGCCGTCGCGTACAGTAGCGTGCCGACGACGATGCCCAAGGCTCCGCCGTCATCCTCGCACAGCTCAGTGTCGACGTTCTCGCCGACCGCGTACGGGAAGGTCGAAGCGGAGAGGGGCTCCTCTTCGCGGGTGAGCGACGGAGACGACGGCAACGTGAGGAAGAAGCTCAGGCTTACGAAGGAGCAGTCTGCTCTTTTGGAGGAAAGGTTCAGAGAACATAGCACTCTCAATCCAGTAACGCTCTACTTAGTTAATTCAAACTAGCTTAGTTAGATCTTCCTCTAATATATACATACTATTCTCATGATGATGATGATGTTCAGAAACAAAAACAAGCCTTAGCAAAGCGATTGAACCTCCGGCCGCGGCAAGTAGAGGTCTGGTTCCAGAACAGGAGAGCAAGGTTTGCACCAATACACAAATCAATTTTTTTCCCTCTATGTTTTATTGCTTGTGTTTCAAGGACTTACTTCTTATCTGTGATTCGGTGAGTATCCACTAATACCTGTTGTTCTATATGGATGCATATTTTATAGGGTAATATAGGACATTTTAAGTGTCACACATGGTTAAGAGGCTGAGACTAGATTTACCTCATAATGGGTAATATAGGACATTTCTATTTTGCTCCACAATTTGATACCCAGTGTGCATTTACGAAGCAATCATAGATTTGAGCTTTTACAGGTTTTATTTCCTGCTACTGAATGTTTGCTTTTACATATCTGTCTAAACACAGAGATATCATGCGTCATTTCAAGGATTTATGTTGGAAAATTGCCAACCCTGGGTAAATGGTAGAGTTTTTGTTTACTTTAGTTGTAAAAGATAGTAGGATTGATTTGGATATTGAATCCAATGTGAACACATTTAGCTTGTGCTCAAAATTAAGGATGGAATGAAAGGAGATCAGGTTTGGGCTTGGTAACATGAAACACACCGAACCTGTTTAACTTATGGTCTTATGTATTTTATATTTTTCACACTTATTTCTCTGAACATTTTATTTATAAAATACAAGAATGTTCGAAGCCAACATCATAATATGGAAATAGCCATAATAAAGAGCCACGTTGTTGACATTATCGGAAAAACATTATATATATGCTAACTAATCCTAAATAGATAGTTATAAGTTATCAACAGGATACTAGAACTAAAAAGTTAAAGAAATACATGTTTAATTTTTCCTTAGAAATTTTTGGATATTTGTCAAGTTTGATGTTGTGACAACTGAGGTTGTAATAGATACATGATAAAAGACTGGTGAGAGAGCTGTGAAGAAGCAGTATGTATCAAATACCCTCGATTTGTGCGAAAAAGAGCTCTGCAACATCCAGAATTATGAAAAAACATATGTGTTTTTCTGATGATCACCTTTTGTCGCCTAACACTATGTACTCATTTGTTGAGCAGGTGGACACAATCCTTTGCTCGGAGTGCTTTCATAATGAAAAATTCATTACTGCTCATTCAAGTATTGATTTTCAGAGATTGGATTCTAGAAAAGACACCCTCGATCTCGATGGGGATAGCTGGACAGATCAGAAAACATTGATGCTGCTTGAGGCTTTGGAAAAATATAGCGATAACTGGAATGAAATTGTAGAACATGTAGGCACCATGTCCAAAGCACAATGTATGCTCCTGGGTTCTCATGTTTGAATTCTAATGGAGATAATTCAGGTAGGAATATACTATACTTTTGATCATGGTAATGAATTCAGATCATCCAGCATTTGTTACTTTTAGATCTTTGATATCACTGAACTTTTCCTCTTATCTTCTCATTCAGGAAGTACTCTTCATTCAGGAGACCAGCTTCTATTTGCTAATTCTGCAAATCCTGTTATGTCCCTGGTGAGTAATTGTTGTATTTTGCATGGATTTGCTAATATATCTCAAATGAATGTACAATACAACAAAGCCACAGTGCTGACGACAGATAGGTAGCTGAACGATTTGTGGATAGTACAAATGAAGATATAATGGTTCTTATGGGGATGAATATCTTTTAATTAATGTTATCTTGAAGTCCATCAGTCACAAACAGATGGTTAAAGATGAAAAGAGATCCATTTTCTTGTTTGTCATGTCTAGCTGTCTCTTTTGAAGTTGTAAAGTAATTTTGCTTGCCACATTATTGGTCAACTGTTTCGGACATTTGTACTTGGCATTCTCCTTTTATTCCTTCTGATTGTATACTAGTCCTTTTATTCCTTTTATTCCGTCTGAATATGAAACTGATGGGGAGTATATTGAGCGATCACCATCTCGTGGAAGGGAAGATGAGCCAGACCCTGAAGATGAATATGAAGATGAGGATGCAGAGGAAGAAGTTGCTGGTGCAGATTCTATGTCAGAGGAAGAAGAGGTAATTTATCTCCTACAAGGAAATGATCTATACTTGATTTTCTATGCTGGAGATCTCAAATGACCAATCTAAATACTTTTAAGGATTGTTTGTATGCTCTTAATACCTCAAGTGTCCAGAATAATACTTTTAAGGCAGTTGTCTTTTAATAGATAGAAAGGGTTTTATCAATGTCGTTAGTTACTGAAGTTTACTTTCTTTGGTTTACGGATGTTACAATAGATGCATAATTTAGAGAGGCATGCTAGATTGCTAATGACATAATGCATGGTTACCTGTTTACTTATTCAATGAATATCTAATGTCCAAGAGCCAAAGCAAAGGAAGGTATCTGGAGGCAGTGGTCTCAAACGCAAGGAGATTCAGTCAGATGAGGACTCCCCACCCAGAAAGACAATAACTCATCGAAGAAAAGCAGTCGTCTTTGATAGCGATAAGGATGTCCTATTTTGAAAAAATGTAATGAAGATGGTGATATATATTATGTATATATTTGTAAATGATTAAATGGTACTCTATAACATTTAGATGTTTTCTTGTGAATATGGTTCAAAATGAATGTTTTGAAATTGAATTGAGCAACATTGAGCATTGATCTATAATTTTTTGGAAAGTAATATATAAATGTGCAGAATTGAGCATTATAAATGTGCTGAATTGAGTCTGTACAGATTATCTATTCATAACGCTTTCAAACTACGCTGAAAATAAGTGTAGCAGAAACTCATCATATTTATGACGTTTTTATTTATGACGCTTTTAAAAAACATTTATAACACCCATTTTCATCACGCTTGCTTTGAAAAAAAGCGTCATGGTTTGTCATTAATGACGGTTTTTAGCCGTCATTAAAAGGTATTTCTGTTGTAGTGTGTTATGTTATTGATGCAGACACTTCCTATAATATCCTCTTGGGGCGTCCTTGGATACACGATTACATGATCATGCCTTCCACACTACACCAGTACTTCAAGTACGTCGATAAGCACGGCTTCGTGAGGACAGAATTTGCTGACATTGATCCCTTTAAAGGTGTCGAATCCTACTACTCCGACTCATGCTTGTACGAGAAGTCGAAAAGGCACCTTATCGAAGAAGATATTCAAGCTCCAACTGTGGTGGCAACTGGATCGGAAGAACATCTAACGATCTACCTCCAAGCCCGCAAACCTGGCAGAACTGCACCACTTACAGCCACTATGAGGAAGGATGCAATCAGCCTCTCTACACAAGAGGGGCAGATGATAATTCGACTGTCAAGGTCTGGTCAAGCGCCAAGACCCACGACAGAGCCACTGACAATCAGGCTGCCTAGAGCTAGCCAGCAACAAACAGAGGAGCTTAATCCCTCCGTCAAGCCGATGACGATTCGCCTTCCCAGAATTAATCCGCAGCCGAGCGCTAAGGCGGGGATTGCCAGCCAGCCAACAACTCCCCGCCCAGCACCGAGCACCAAACTGGGGGTGGCTAGTACGCCAACGACTCTACGTTCTGCTCCACCCATGGAGCCCCTGATAATTAAGCTGCCCAAGTCATCCTCCCAGTCTTCATTGACATAGGGGGTGGTTGAAGAAGAGCCAGAGCTGGCCAAGTATGTGGCTGCTCACACTGATGTTCCATCTGCAGATGATGTAATCCCACTGGAAAAGATACCTTACTTCATCAATAAAGGGCTATCTTTAAACTACCTCGAGCTTAATAAGCTTTGTACAATGTATGCTATGGAATACGATATTGGCACTCACCTACACACACAGGTGACAAATGTCTACACCGTAAACCAGCTTACTCCAGTGGAAGACGCTTACCGCATAATCGAGGGAGAGGATCATCCAATCATCTTCGGCCAGAAGAATGATCCACAACCCTTCAGGATAGAAGAAGTTGATCTCGAACCCGATACCGGGAGACTTCCCCTTTATCTGTATAGTTTCCGATCCAAGTACCTCATACAAAAACAGGGGTATGATCTGGAAACTACACCAGGCTTGAACTACGGCACTGGACGGCGGTTACCCTTACAATTGTCGGTCCCGGCTGGGAAACCACGAGATTATTATAACAAAACCAGTTGTGGGCTAGGTTATGTTACACCGGCAACTACCCTCGAAAGCTCCGATGAGGAGTGAAAATATCACTCTCATTCGTTTGGGTCACCCACTTCTGATTCAGATGTCAGTATTGGGGACATGCTCAGGCAAGTCTGGTCCGTCAATATGGCATTTGCCGACGCCTACGAAGAAGATGAAGACATTCATGAACTTCTTGAGTTAGAGCCGTGGGCACAACAGCTAGATACGCAATGGGAGAAGCGGTTCGAACAAAGAGAGTCTCCCACCGAAGATGAGGTTGTGCAAGTTGATCTCGGTGATGAGTCCTCTCTAAAGCTCATCTTCGTTAGCAAAAATCTGACAGACGAATAGCGAGAATCGCTACTGCAACTCGTCAGAGAATACATCAACGTATTCGCCTAGAGCTACGAAGATATGCCAGGACTGAACCCCGAGGTTGCACTTCACAAACTCAATATTCGTCCGGACGCAAAACCGGTCAAGCAACATCAACGACGATTCCGTCCCGACATCATGAATGCCATTGAAGCTGAGGTCAACAAACTAATAGCTAGCGGCTTCATCCGCGAGGAACAACATCCAGACTGGGTCACCAACATAGTACCAGTCCTTAAGAAGAATAGAAAGATTTGAATCTGCATCGACTTTCGTAATCTGAATGAGGCGTGTCCTAAGGATGAGTTCCCCCACCCTATCACAGACATTATGATTAACAACACCTGCGGCTTCGAGCGGATGTCATTCATGGATGGTTTTTCGGGGTACAACCAAATCAAGATGTTCCCTGATGACGAAAAGCATACATCATTCCGAACACCAATTGGCACATACTGCTACACAGTTATGCCTTTCGGTTTAAAGAACGCTGGCGCCACTTATCAAAGAGCTATGAGCGTCATCTTTAGAGACCACTTGCGCAAGACAGTGGAATGCTACGTCGACGACATCGTCGTCAAGAGCCGCTCTAAGGAAGATCATCTGCATGATCTGAGGACAGTGTTCGACCTGATACGAGCGTACAATTTGAAGATGAATCCCATAAAATCCTTCTTGGGCGTATCCAGCGGAAAGTTTTTAGGTTTCATCATTACTTTCTAGGGTATCCACATAGACCCTGAGAAGATGAAGGCAATCATGGAGATGGGTCCCACGAGAAATCTTCGTGAACTCTGAGGCCTTCAAGGGAGGCTGGCCTACATCAGGAGGTTTATCTCTAACCTCTCCGGACGATGTCAGCAAATTACCCACCTCATAAAAAAGGGCATTTCATTCATATGGGCTGAAGAATGTCAGCGCGCCTTCGACAGCATCAAAGAATATCTGTCGAACCCTCCAGTCCTGGTGGCCCCGGTTGTTGGAAAACCAATCCTGCTCTATGTACGAGCAATGGTGCATTCTCTCGGTGCTTTACTAGTATAAAACAATGATGCAGGCCATGAGCAAGCTATATACTACCTCAGCTGAATGATGATGGGGCCTGAACATCAATACACTGCCGTAGAGAATGAGTGTCTTACTCTGGTGTTCACCATTCAGAAGACGCGACACTACGTCACGGGACAAACCATACACGTGTTATCACGAGTCAACCCTCTCAGGGTCCTCATGACCAAACCAGGGGCACTCAGCTCTCGCCTTGCTACCTGGGCAATATTATTGTCTCCATATTACATGATCTTCGTCCCACAGAAGGCTGTTAAAGGTCAAGCTCTGGCAGGCTTTTTAGTAGCCCATCCAGGCTCGGAGACAACCAGAATATACGAAGGGATACCAGACGAGGTCGCCAATTCAAATACGGTCTCCCATAATGCCATTTGGCGAATGTTCTTCGACGGCGCTTCAAGAATTGGGCCCAAGGGCAACATCGTCGCTGGAGTCGGAGTGGTGCTGATTTCTCCCTCTGGGCTGGTGATCCATCGGGCTTACTCCCTTACAGAGCCCTATTCAAACAATGTGGCCGAGTACAACGCTTTGGTCATTGGCCTCCGACTTACAAAGGAGCTGGGGGTAGAGTATCTTGAAGCATACAACAATTCGCAGTTAATCGTCAATCAGATCCAGGGTTCATACGAATTTCGCCATGAAGATATGACCCCTTATCACCAAATAGCGATCGACATCATCTCGTCCTTGGAAGGATTCTTCATAGAACATGTTTTCAGACTCCAGAATATTGAAGCCGATGCCCTAGCAGGCCTGACCGCTTCCCTAGCGGTACCGAATCAGGCTCATCATCTGGTTGACATAATAGGCCGTGAATTGGTCTGTCCCAAGAATAATGTTCAATGTGTTGAGAGTTACTCCGCTCTAACAGTCGACGAAGCACCAGACTGGAGACAACCATTCATCGACTTCATAGTCTACGATATCCTGTCCGAGAATCCAAAGGAAGCCACTTCTATCAGAAGACGTTCCCTCAGATTCTTCTACGATACAGAGACAAAAATGCTGTAACGGCGATCATACGATGGATTACTGCTTCGGTGTCTGTCAAATATAGAAGCCAAGGAAGCTGTACGCGAAGCTCGCGATGGCGTCTGTGGGGCCCATCAGCCTGGCCCAAAATTGCAAGACCGCCTTCACCGAATGGGCTATTACTAGCCCACGATGGTTGCAGATGCAATAGACTATGCACGAAAGTGCAAAGCCTGTCAAGTCCATACAGATTTCATCCACCAGCCATCCGAGTTTCTACATCTGACGGTGGCATCCTGGCCATTCGAAGCATGGGGAATGGACATCAATGGTCCGATTACTCCGCCTTCATTCTGAGGACATCGCTTCATACTCGCAATCACAGATTACTTCTCCAAATGGACAGAGGCTATTCCGCTGGTAGAAGTCAAGACTTCAAACGTAATCAGCTTCCTCAAGCATTACGTCATCTATCGCTTTGGACTGCCCCGAAGGATCATCCACGACAACGGTCCGTAGTTCGCAAGCCACGCCTTCTATCGATTCTGCGACAAACACCGAATCTAGAATGTTGCTTCAATGTCGTACAATCTGCCGGCGAATGGTTTGGCGGAAGCGTTCAACAAAACTATAATCAAGCTGCTCAAGAAGTTCATGTCTTCCAACAAACGCGACTGGAATGAGAAGCTCGGCGAATGCTTATGGGCATATTGTACTACAGTACGGACGGCCACTGGGAACACACCATTCTCTCTGGTATATGGAAGTGAGGCAGTTCTCCTATTGGAGACTCAAATCCCCTCACTTCACGTTGCTCTCACCTACCGACTGACGACAGATGATAATCACCATAGCCGACTACAAGAGTTGGAGGCCCTAGATAAGAAATGCATGTTAGCTCAACAACGAATTGAGCTGTATCAAGCCCGAATCTTCGGAGCTTTCAACAAGAAGGTTAAAATTAGAACATTCCAAGTGGGCAATCTCGTTCTGGCAGTTCGGAGGCCGATGGTTATGACTCACAAAACCGCCGGCAAATTCCAGCCAAAGTGGGAAGGCCCATTTGTCATCTAGGCTGTATTCTCCAATAGTGCTTACCGTCTCGCAAAACAAAATGGAGACTTGCTCATGTTTCCCATCAACGGCAAGTTCCTGAAGAAATATTATGTCTAAAATGACATCCTCCAAATCTCCTAGATTGTTGAGTTATGTACTCTCTGGTACCGCTGAACTTACATTCTGACTCCAAATCTCCCAGATTGTTGAGTTATGTACCCGTAGGTACCGCTGAACTTACACTCTGGTCACTTCAGATGAATCTATATCGCATCTTTTAGGTAGTAAGTCATGTATGAACATACCTCTGAACTTTTTTCTAAAAGAGCTCCCTCCTCATGATCCAATACCCGCACTTTCAGTGCATAAAAAGGGTAACAGATCCACAAATTTCTCGAAACAACCACGTCGATGTTACCTCTGAGTTGTTTTCACTTCCATCGAAAACAAACAACCCCTCACGTAGAACTTCCACGTCCTTATTACCTCTGAGTTGTTATATGTACCCTTCACGGAGCCCACTCCTACCATGTCCTCGTTACCTCTGAGTAGGAAGGCTCCATTGAAAAAACCCTCATATTTACCACGTCCTCATTACCTCTGAGTAAGTATGTTGGTTCTCTCTCGTCTTATTATTCGTATCCAGAACCAGGGTACGCCAAGGATAATAGGTCCACAAAAAGTCTCCCATTAGGGCAACTACTACAAGCAAAGAATGGAGCGAATATATTTTATTCATTCAAAATCAGTTACATTCACATGACTACATCTCATGAGCAAGCAAAAAAAGTTCTCCACCGTCTCATTCAGACAAGAAGAAAAAAGATTACATTGATGTCCAAAAGAAGCGAAACATAAACTACGGCTAAAGACAGACAGAAATATCAAGACAAAAGACATTTATGGGAGCCCACGAATCCTAGTTGTGGGGGCGCATATACCATTCCCTCAACTATTTTACATATGAAGGATTTATTTGAGTACGATCCCCGTCCAGGACAGGAGGGTCAGAACTCCCAATACTACCACCCTCAGACTGGGGCTCCTCCTTTACAGCAACTTCAATGTTGGGAGTGTTTTCCTCCCCTATAGGCGCCAGCTCTTCTTTTTGTTCCTCTATTTTTGGTATCACCTCCTCCTTAACGAACGATGACTCTTGTTTGATGAAAGGAGGCAGCATCTCCTCTTTCACAACGATCTCAGCCTTCGGCAGGGATGCTGCAAGAATCAAAGATAAAAGAAACAACGTTATAAGATGGCCAGGTGAAACCAACTTAGTATTTCGGAGCTTATGTGATTCTGTTTAAAAGAGCTCATGCGGCTTTGTTTGAACATAAGCTTATGCGGCACTAATTAGCGTAAGCTTATGCGGCTCAGTTCAGATAAGCTTATGCGGTTCTGCTTAACGGGGCATTATGCGGCCCAGTCCAGATGAGCATATGCGGTTCTGCTAAGCAGGGCCTTATGCGGCACAGTTCAAAGGGGGGCTTATGCGGTCCTATGGGGCTTCATGCGGCTCAGTTCAGATGGACTTATGCAGCTCTGTTCGACGGGTCCTTATGCGGTTCAGCTTGCAAAGTGATTATGCGGCCACTAGATGATTCTCATGCGGCTCGGACATGGGGTATACCCCCATGCGGCTCGGACATGGGATGTACATGCGGCACATATAATTTGAACAGACGAAGAAGGCCCGCGCATAAAATATACGACATAGCCATGAAGGTTAGGTTCTGAGTTCATACAATTTCTTCCAAAATCCTTACCAGCAATGGCGGGGTGAACGTCAGGATAAACTTCAGGCGTCGCAGTCGACGTAGAAGCCACTCCCTTACCCTTCACCGCAGACTTGGAAGTCTTGGGGGCCATCGAATGATCGAAGAAGAAGATGAAGAAGACGGCAGCCTAGGGCAAGAGAGGTTCGAATAAAAGAAGAAAGTAAAGAGTTTCTCTAAAAAGTTACTCTTATTTATAGGCGGACAGGGGGGCTCATAGACCGATAGACGCTTCGATCCGTACGCCGCCTAAAGAATAAAATCGACGCTTCGGTCATCGAGGCAAATCTGGGTATTTAAAACTGACCCTTGGGTTCCTGCCCCAAAAGGTGGCTTCAAATCCGAAACAAATCAAGACAAAATCAAGGGTCATTAAATGAGACTCATATGTGGCTAAGAAGTCCATGCGGCCAGGCAGTCCATGCGGCTAGGAAGTCCATGCGGCTAGGACGTCCATGCGGCCAGAACATCTTATGCGGCCGAAAGAGCTTATGTGGACATAGCCATACTTCTTATTCAAAGTATTTCAATTTTACAAATTAAAAACTTTGAAGGGGATCTTGTAGAAGCATAGAAAAGAACAGGAAAGTCCATGCGGCTCAAAACAGAGGGTGTCTCATGCGGTTCAAAGAATCTTTCAGAGCTTCATGCGGCTCAAGAATCCTCTAGAGCTTCATGCGGGTCAAAAATCCCCAACATAGCCATACGGCTCGGGTAAAAGCCACGTGGCCTTATGCGGTTCGCCTCTTTAGCTGGCCATCCAGCAACGGCCTCATTTAATGCTCTGACTCAACAAGGCAGCTCTGACATAAAGAAGAATTGACAGCTCTGACATAAAGCTGCAATGATGACTCTGACATAATGGCGTGCTCCTAGGGAAACAAAGAAAATCTCTATAGCTGGCACGATCCACCAAAATTCCAAAGCTCTTCATGTGGATCGCTTCAAGGTCTTCCATGCGGCTCTGAACACATGGCCATCCTTATGCGGTTCAGTTGGAGGCTACCCCCATCCGGCTGCTACTCTCATGCGGCTCGGATCATGGGGGCCATCCTCATGCGGCTCAGATTCTGGGAGGCCACACCCATGCGGCTTTGACACATGGCCATCCTTATGCGGTTTAGTGGAAGGCCACACCCATGCGGCTTTGATATGTGGCCATCCTTATGCGGTTCAGTTGGAGGCCACCCCCATGCAGCTACTACTTCCATGTGGCTCGGATCATAGGAGGGCATCTTCGTGCGGCTCAGATTCTGGAAGGCCACACCTATGCGGCTTTGACACATGGCCATCCTTATACGGTTCAGTTGGAAGCCACCCCCATGCGGCTACTACTTCCATGCGGTTCGGACCATAGGGAGCCACCCTCATGCGGCTCAGATTTCGGAGGTCACACCTATGCGGCTGCCACCCTCAGGCTGCTCTGATCATGGGGGGGCACCATCATGCGGCTCAATTACCAGACCACACACATGCGGCTCTGTCAGGATACCCTGTCCATACGGCTCACGGTTAGGACACGTGGAAGAAGATCAGTTAAGACTTAATCCTCCGCGTTCCTACGGCTCGCAGCATAATGACGGTTAGACACGTGGCACAAGATCAACCAAGATTTACCCACCCGGATTCGTTGCTATCAACAAATCACAACAATCAGATTTATTGCAATCATCATAATTATCCGGATCAATTTCCAACAAATGATGCAGATTTGTGGCAATCAACATAAAAGCATGATCAAGGCAAATCTTAACAAATCCCTAACCGCCAACTGTTTAAGGGACAACCATTACAAACCCTACTTATTACACCCCACTCCTATAAATAGCAAGGTGCCATTCTCTTGCAAACCCTGGACATATAGAGAGACAGAGGCACGCACAGAGAGAAGCGGCGGCGCACAGAAGAATCTCCCCACATATCTCGAGAGCATTTCTTCATCAGAGCCAAGGCTACGTTCGATCGTCCAAGGAGTAAGGCAGAGTTGATAGCACTCGCCCGAGCCTCTACCGTCACCCCCCCAGAATCAAAAATAAACAATTATACTTAGATTGTTGTACCTAAATTTTCATTCCTACGCTTTTTTTGTACGCACAAGTTTGTATTGTGAGTCTAAGTTCAGTCCTCCCATAAAAATGTTATGTACTTTTACAATCAATGGCAAACAAAACCGTCCAATGACATCCAAGCAAACAACAGGGTAAACGATATCAGGAATCAAGGAAGCTCATGTAAAAATACCTTTCACAGCCAGAATGTAACATTCGCCAGGCCGTAGTAGCCGAAATCATCATCGATGCCTTCCCTGACGAACTGGCCGAGTAAGAGAATTCTGCTTCCCCAGTTAGAAGAAACACAACTCGCTTGTCGATCGTCGCACAAAATGCACTTAACCAATCCATTCCCAGAATGATATTATATTCTTTTATATCAAGCATAATTACATCCAACAATACTTCCTGTCCCCGATATAAATGTAGCCATCCCTACATATCCTGTTAGTAGGCATCTTCGATCCTGATGGAGTATTCACACTAAGATTTACATTTAGCATTGATATTTCCAATCCATGTTCACTAGCATAATCTGTAGATATAAAACTATGTATGGCACCAGAATCAAATAAAGTACGTGTACTAGCATAATCTGTTGATATAAAACTATGTGTGGCACCAGAATCAAATAAAGTACATGTAGGAATACCATTAAATAATAATATACCTGTCATAACAGTATCTTATGCAAGAGCCTCCTCTCGGGTCAATGCGAAGACTCGGCCCTAGGCACCGGGCCTCTGATCCTGTGCTGGTTGATGGGGTCATGATTCTATTGATACTGGTGATGATGTTGCTGCCTCTGAGGGTTCTGATGGGCTCTTCCTCCTTTGCAGTTTCTAAAACTGTGGCCCAAGCGGCCACACTTGAAGCATCTACCCATTAGTACCTCACAGTCATTAGCAAAATGTCCTCTATTGCGGCACTTATTGCAGAACGGTCCCCCTAATTAGGTCGCTGATAGTGTAAACTCCCATATTTTTATTTATTATTATTCAAATTTTAAATATTATTTTGTATTTTTTTAAGTTATTTTATCAAATATATTGATAAGCGATTTTAGAAATTTTGGAATTTTTTTGCCATTTATATAAATATATGTATTTCCATATATATATATATATATTTTTTTCCATATATATATATATATATATATATATATATATATATATATATATATATATATATATATATTTATTTTATATATATATATATATATATATATATATATATATATATATATATATATATATATATATATATATATATATATATATATATATATAAACACGAAAAAAACCCCTAAATATTTTAAGAAAATTTATTGTATTTGTTATTATTATTTTAATTTTACTGTATTTCTTATTTATGACTAGCATGTACCTAATTAGTGAGTTCATTTTTCTAACATGAAATATATATATATATATATATATATATATATATATATATATATATATATATATATATATATATATATATATATATATATATATATATATATATATATATATATATATATATATATATATATATTTCTTTAAATATATTTCTTTATATATTTTAATAACAGTCTCTTGTCCAAAATTACATATATATATATATATATATATATATATATATATATATATATATATATATATATATATATATATATATATATATATATATATATATATAAAGAAATATAGTATTAATTGCTACGATATATGTAATTTTGTACAAGAGACTGTTATTAAAATAGTTTTAGAAAATATTATTACTTTAGAAATATTTTTGGAATTTTGTAAATTTATTATGATTTTCACTTGGGTATATGTATATATATATATATATATATATATATATATATATATATATATATATATATATATATATATATATATATATATGGTGGCATATCTATAAATACAGGAAAATATAGATATCTATATAAATATTAGGTTTAAAAAAAAGAATCATTCTGTCAATTGAACAGTGCTCGGCACTGTTTGCTCTTCTTCTCACCCGAACTAATAGCAAAGAACATATGTTCTGTAAAAGAATAGGGAGTCGCAAGTGATTTGAATCAAATTCAAATCTAAATCAAAGATCTTCAAATCTTCTCCAAATCTCCCCAATTTAATCTTACTCAGATTCTCCCTTGGATGAACCCAAATCTAGCTTTAAATTCATCACAGATTTGATCAACAGTCGACTCAAAGTCATCGGTATAATACATCAACTCAGTAAAATCCTAATAAAACAACTGTGCCACAAACCCAACTTCAAATTCTCAAACTCCAGACGAATCCTGACACCCCGCAACAGTCGCGACCACCCACGGCCACTGTCTATGCCGCCCTACCACCGCCAGGTGCCACCCTTAGATCGTCGACTGACAGGTAGCCGCACGCACGAGCACAGCAGCAACAGTCGTATGCTGCAATAACTTCAATAGTAGCAAAACGCCAGGAAGGTACCAACTTCGAACCTTTTACTCTCCTCCTACAGTTAATTATTTTTTGATCCGTCGACTCCTATGGTTAGACAACATATACCGCTATTGGCCCCAGTAATTGAAATTTTGTAGAACTCAACAAATCTGTGTGATTTTTGTATCCAAAAATCGAGAATAAACAGCCTCAATATACGGTTTGGACGGCAAATCTTAAAAGACCCATCCACAATTTTGAGAATCTATTTAAACAGATTCACAGACAACCTATACGAGATTAAAATTCCACTGTTGGTTTTAATTTTAGTCTATTGTACGATTGTTAAATCAGTTTCAAAAACTCAGCAAAAAATAGTTTTCAAGAATAACGAATTTCAAGAAAACCTTCGATACGTTGTTCGCCCCGACAAACCGAACGACTTGGTCATGAACCAGACCCATCGAAAGGTGCATATGGACATCGTGCATGTGGGGGACTTGACGGAACTTGAATTGGTTGCGTATGTGCAACGAATTCGACGCGTATCCCTCAAATTTTTCCGTATCGGTAATTTTCCAAATTAGCCAATTACTTTGTGCACATTCGTCATCTCAAGATAAAATTTGTGCCAACAGGACCATATCGTTTTTCTGGTCCTATGTGCCAAGTTTGGTCCGATTCTGAGAAGGTTGACCGGAATGCCTATTTGGCGGGCCGCGACCCGATCCAACAGGTGAATTTGTACACGGCCCACCAGAATCCAACATTAGACATACGGTTGGATTTATCTCCTCAAACCGGACCCATAGACATACAATTTGATGACTTTAGAGACCGTAGGTACTGGCACGATTTTCGGTACAAAACGGGTCCAACGGCGGACATCATTTTGATCCGAAATTATGATTTTGCCCCTGTGTCCAGAATTGGACTTTTGGGCAAGTGTTTCAAGACATATATCATATACCAAAAATGTTGGTGATATCTATTTCAATATACGAGGATGTTGCAGGATTTGGCTTTCTTTGCTTCATTTATCTCATAGTTCGAGCTACTGGATCATGCCCTATTGCACGCAACCTAAGGCAAGATACCTTGCTATATTTACTGATTATATTTAGTCTGTATTTTCTTTAGTTATTACATATTCCTGCCTTCTTATTTCTCGTTCTTCCAGTTGATTTACATACTTGCTTTCCGTTATGCATGATGCAAGTACTAGTCTTATTTTTTTTTGTCTTTAAATTATGCATATAGACCTAGAGTTAAGAGACTACCATCTGTAGTGTATTTTATAAACCTTGACACAGTTTTACCGTAAGATATATGTGATATGAGTAGCATATAGAGGTACTTGCGTGTTAGCTGATCACCCATGCACATGCGTTAGGTCTAACTGTCAATAGAGGCATGCTATGAGACTTGGCAGTTAGTAGAGATATATGGTCGTGGATGCGACTTAGATAGGTATATTGGGTAGGAAGAACATTTTACTATCGCATGGGCCACTATAACACTTTTATTTTATAACCCGGAAGCTCTGCTGGAGATACGGGTATGCTTACCCCCTCAGGTTGGCCACTAACATTTTTGAATGTTATGCGCTTGGTCACTGGTGCCCAAGTGAGGACTATACCGGATCCTATTTATAGCCAGGGCCCTTGCGACTAAATGTTTGTTCTTAACTGCATGAACACAATAGAATGGTTAGGTGACCCCAGTTGATGTCATGTCACCCTCGTTCCAATAGTGGCATGGGACAACATCGCATTACGGCTTAGTGTGCTACCCCTTGTCCTTATTTGGTTGTAGGGGTAGTCCATAATTTTGATGATGAGATATTGTGCCTTGTTATGATTGGGACTATTTTACTTTACTTGTGACTTATGAAATATTATATATATTCAGTTATTATGGCATGTTCTACCTGTATCTTGTTACGTCCCTCTGAGGACATGGTGATCTCTTTAGGTGTGTGCTTTTATGATATTTTGCAGGTGGTCTAGCCAAGATCGTGGTCTTCCCTTTTCGGAGGATTGCTCTTGGATCGTCAGTTGCCATTTTTATCGATCATTTCCTTGTATATTTTTCTCACATTTAAAATGATTGGTAGTGGATTTATATCCGCCCAACTACATGTACAAATGATACATTTGTAGTTGATTTATATTATTATTCTTTTATTTTTATGTACAAGATTTAGTTGTCAAGGTTTACTGCATTTTATAGCTTATGTATACATACGGGGGTTCCATTTATTGGGGGTATACTTCATATGTATACAGCTGGCATGTCTACGTACTTAGTCCTAAGTATTTTTGGGACTGGGGCGTTACAGATATCCTCCATGGTTCTGGTGCTTCGGTGCCTGATATCTACCCCAAATGATCAGTCTCTCATTATTGACATTCTGCACCGACACTTGCACTGGCGGTTGTAAATGCATAAAAAAGTGCAGGGTGACACAAGGCGTAGGTGGGTACTCTTGCTACCCACCCATCTTCATAAAGGCGCGGATGACGAACGACGCAGGTTGGTGCTCTCGCTACCAACCTAGCTTCACAGAAGCGCAAGCGGTCAAGCACGACAACAGAAAGACACTCACAAAAAATAGATGAAAAGTTCAAAGAATGTTCTTTTTATTAATTCATGGCTACAAGAGTCTATGTAAACACCCTGAATTTTCAGGGAATTTTTAAAATTTTTTTTTTTTTTGAAGAATAGCTTGTTAATCTATTTATTTAATAATTAATTAATTATTTCTAATCAGGGTTTAATTTATATTGTAAATATATATATAGATGCAAGATTACTAAATATTGTTATTTGTTAAATAAATGTTGTTACATTAATTATTAAATTATTTATAAACTCTAACCAAGTTTTATATAGATTTATTATTAGATTATATTTATATCAATAATTAAATATATATAGTGTTATTATTCAATTGGTTTTATTTTTAGATTATATATATATATATATCTATACTTATATAGATGTGGTGTTAAAATTCCTAGCAACCAAACCCATTCCTTAAGTTTAACCCTAACTTAGGCCCAACCCAGTATGGTCCTATTCATTTGGATCTCCTTCATGCATATATATATATGCATCTACTCTCAACCCTAACCCTAAACTTGCCTCCACACAAACCACAAGCCCCCCTCCATCACCGCCACCCTATCCCTCTCTCTCTCTCTCGTCTATCTCCTTCCCTCCTCACCCGGAGCCCCGCCGTCGATGACGACGGCGTTTTCCGCGCCCGCGTGTAGCATCCGGCGGCCCCCTCGTCGGCGCAACCCCCCCTCGTCGGCGAGCCACCCCCCTGCGGGGTGGCAAGGTAACCCCGACCCCCCCGTGGCGCTGTCACGTGGATTAAATCCTCTTTGCATGCTTTAAACCAAGTTTTAATAATTAAATTCTGAATATTCAGATTATTGTAAGGATTGTTGTGATGAATAGATTGATGATTAATTAGATCTAAATGTAGGAAATCATTGGTAAATATGTAGGGGTTCTACCCTAATTTTCGTGTGATTTAATATTAATTATTGATATTTATTTAAATTTAATTATGAAGTTTCAATGTTAGTAATTAATTAAATGTGTTTTCTGTTTTAATTTTTATGTAACATTTTGATTACGAATTAGAGAAAACTTTGTACATGAAAAAGTTTGTATAATTAATATAGTATTTTAAAATAATTTTTCCAGAATTTTTTTAATTTAATTTATAATTATTTTATGTGAAAAACAGCAAATTTACACTGTTTAATTAATTCCATTTTGATGCTTATTATTTAATTAATAAATAATTAAATAATATAACTTATATGGAAAATATAGATTTAATTATAAAGTAAGTTATGGAAATTTTTCCAGAATTTGATTGGTGTTTAAAATATTATATTTAGATTTATCTTGGAAGTTTTGTATTAATCAAATTGAATATTAAATATTGTTTTCAATTTATCTTATTTATTTGGTTAGTAATTAAATAATACTTATTGAATAGAAAATGTTTGTAATAGCATGTTATTCTGTAGAAAAATAATTCCAATATTTATTTATTATTATTTATAATTATTTGGATTTAGTTGAGTAATTTTTAGATTTATTACATAAGTTGAATATATTATATAATTAATTGTTATTAATTATATAAATATTGTAAATTTTGTGAAGTGATATGATTCTGTTAGAAATGTGTAAATATGGTATTTAGGAATTTATTTTATGTATTTTAGATATATTTATGAATTTTTAAGACTTAAAAGTAATTTTGAGAATCATGTTTAGGTTTATGTAATCAATTGTGTAATAATTATTTATTGATTTAAATAATTATTAATTTTGTGTTACTACTGTGAATTTAGTTTTAATGATTAAATTTAAGGTTGGTGGTGATTTATTTGGATTTATTTAGAATTATTAAGTACTTATTGTTATTATTCAACTAGTTATTTAATAAATAGTTTAATGGTAATAATTCATTTTCTGTAAAATATATATAATATATATTTATTATTCTGATATTATTTAGTTTATTATTAAAATAGACTAAAAATGATTTTTAAGGATTTTTACTATTTAAGTTAGTATTATTAGGAATTGTGTATTCATGTGTGTATTAAAATGGTTGGTTAATTGATTATCATTAATTAGTTAATTAATTATTAAATATTTAGTTGTAAATAAATTTTAGAATATAAATGGTATGATAATAAGTATGGTTACCTACTTATTATTGTATAATTATTATTCATAAAAATTTGATACTAGTTAGCTAGTAGTACTAGATTAATTTAAATTATAGATTACTTAGCAATTAAATGAATTGTTTAAATTGTTTAATTAGTAATTAATTAGAGATAAATTTTGTTTAGGATTATTTGCTTCTCGGGACTCGGACTCTACTTTGGACCCAGATACTCAGTTGCTGGACACAGGCAAGTACACCTTGCTTGATTGTATATTTTTGTAGTTAGTTTATGTTACCTTGTTACTTCTCAGTTGTGTGCACGCGTCTAGTAGTAGTGGACTTATCCCGTGTATTGTGAAGGTATGTGGTACCTTCTAGCCGGACACCGTATCATACACGATCACTATATGAGTGAGTTGAGAGCATGGACTTGTGTGTCGACTGATCATTGGCACGTGAGTTCGCGTTTGGTCTAGTGGTTGGTACAGGTCTACTTATATATACTATGACGTCTTGCATATTATTTGTACCGCGTATACGGTACGGATATACATTGGGTGGGGAGAGTCTACTAGTGGTGTATGAGAATTTCTGTTTCCAATGGACGCTGGATGCTCGTAGCCCCTCGTTTCTCAAACCGTAGAACGCTTGGTGGCCATTTCTTCTTCTTCTCCCCCTCTCATGTGCTACTAGAGATGTCTCGAGTGCATTTTACACATAGATGGTTAGTTTACCTGTCGTATGTTGCATGATATATCCTGTCCTTGTTTGGTTGGGGAGATATTATGTTACATTTTCTTCTAGTTATTTATATACTGTCCTGTACTATCATGCATGTCGATTTCTTGTGTACTTGTTACGTCCCTCTGAGGACCTGGCACCTTTTCCAGATTGGGACGAGCACAGGTACCGACGGACTACGGAGATTGGAGACTTTTGCTGACGAGGACTTCAATGTTGAGCCTCGTGAGTTTCTTGAGTTCTTAGGTGATTTCTGCTAGTGGCTATCTATTTCTTTTCTGGTTCAGTTGTACTCTTTTAGTAGTTCATTCATACATTTATTGGTGGATTATTTTCCACTAGTCATGACTTGTAGTTTGATTCAGAGTTATTTTTATTCCTTCCAGCTTTATTCTGTGATTTTTTCTGTGGATGAGATTAGTATTTACCTGCCTGTATTGTTATTTAGTTGTTACTTCAGCGTACTACGATCGAGTATAGTCCATTAAATTGAGGTTTTTCTATACTTGATCGTACAGCTGGCACGCCACGTGTTCCTGGTCCCACATATCTTGGAACCGGGGCGTGACATGTTTTTAGTGGTGGCCCATGCAGGTCGAGAAAATATTGTTTGGTTACTTTACCGTACCAAGCAAGCCTGCGTATAGGATTAGGACTATCGTGTCTCATCCACAATTGATTATTTTTATCCTTTGATCTCGTTTGATTTTGACTCATTTCAAACTCCTCGAAATATTTGATCTCTTCTTTGATTTATATCTTCTGACTCTTTGACTTCCTTGCAATTATATCCTTCTCGATCTAATCTACCGTACCCCTTGCTTGTCATGATTGATAGAGGTTTGGAAGATGCTATACTATATACACTCTTGAGTAACTATATGGCTAGATGGGTTACCTTAGCAGCTAATTAGGCGGTTGAGTCTATAATTGAATTCTGGGAAAGTACTAAATATTGCAGGTTAATGAACACCATATTTTTGAAAGATATAATTTTGCATGAATGATTAGTTAATTCAAAGTTGAGTAGTAATGATATATCAATTTCGAATGATAGTGAGAAAGATTACTTATACTCATATGGAAAAGACTGTTAGAAGTTGATTAATAAAATAAACTCGATGATCGATTTGATAGGATGATTTAAAGTTTTGATTTGAGTTTTAAAAAAAAAATCTATGATTGGTTAGAGAGGATATAAAATCAACTTGATGATTAAAATTTAAATATTCACATTGCTGCATGAGATTTAAATTGGTTGATGATTTATGTTGGTTTCCAAAATAGAAGAATAATTTTATTTTTTTAAAATTTGAGGATAGATGATTGTAAATAGAAATAGTTAAGAGTTGCCTATGAGATTTATATTTCTTTAAAGATTGAATATTTTGACCTTGATGAAAAAAAAGGGTTTATTTAAGAAGAATTTAGAAATTTGATGCATTTCATAAAGTGATTTAAAATTTGGAGTTGGGTAATTTTAATCTAAAAATTTTGAGGAGAAAAGAAAAGGATGTTTGTACTATAATAAAGTTTATTTCGAGGATCGATTTAGAAATTTGAGGTATTTTTTTTGTGATTGAATTTTCTTTGATGGAACAAATTTTGATTGAAAAAAAAAATTGAAATTTAAATCTTTTTAGATTGATAAATTTTTATTTAAGTTTTTTTTTGGAAAAAAAAAAAGAATTTAGTATTATGATAATATTTATCTCGGTGATTGATTTAAGTATTTTCATAAGAGAGTTACAATCTTTTAGATTAGGTAAACTGAATTAAAGTTGAGGAAAAAAAGGGGGGAAATAAAAGGGAGTTGGTGTGATGATAAAAGGATTGGTTGGGTATTTTAAAGTTATAATTATGATTATATGCGACGATCTTAAAGAGATTAAGGAAATTGGTGGATGATTGTTTTGATTTAAAGATTTTATACTGAAGGAATTTATGAAGAAATTTTATTTACAGGAATTTAATTTTTTTTATCTTGATGAGGAAATAAACATAGAGGATGTTACTCTAATGAGATAGAAGTGTCACACCTTAGTTGCCATATTTTTCATAGTCATGATAGTGATTATATGCAGTTATAGTTAAGTCATCGACCCATGTGACTATGTCTTCTTCTTAAAATTTTATCATCCTTGTTCTCGACCCTAAACTAGTATCATGATTCCCTAATTATTTAGAGCTATAGATGTCTATAAATTTTTCTTGACCATACCCCAAATCCGTCAACCAGTATATCTTCTCCTATATTTTAGTATTAATATTAGGAATATCTATTTAGTTGTTTGTTACTTTATCTGTAGACAATATTGGTTGATATTTTCTGTAATAAAAATTTTCCTTCACCTTTAGCTCATGCCACGGTTGCCGAGCTAAATGCTGTAAGGATTTTTTTTTATTATCTAATTAGTTTATTTTCTTTCCTGATTTACTATTTATCGTGCTGCATAATTCTAGTACTATCGATCCAGAATTTGTTTTCTTAAACAATAATGGAAAGCAGATCATTACGTCTTATCCTTTTGAATAGACCAAAGGATTTTTTTTTTCTTCTCATGTTAGGATTATTATTGCTTCTCTAGAAAATTCTATGTTGTTGCTACAATTTGGTAGGATAAACTTGCTTCCCTAAAGAGACAGTTAGAGGTACTAGTTCAATTCTTATAAGTTGGGTAGTATACCTTGTAGTCTAGCATCATACTTTTCTCAGGACCATTAAGAAATTATAGTTGGATAACACTGACTATATGTTGGTATAAGTATTTAGATTACCTAGACATAACTTTGTGGGTTCCTATCCCTAGCTCAACTAAGGTTAGAGATTCATAGGGCAACTAGAAAGGTCAAATCATTATTTGTGTTTTGGACTTGAACTATCTTGTACTTTCTTTTCTTCTGTACGTTTATTTTTATCGTCTTGACTAATATTGCTGTTATAGCCTAGTTTTTACAAGCTTCTTCTTTTCTCAAGCTTGTTCTTGACACATATATTATTGGGTGCACCTACTAAAATGTTGTCTAATCAGAATCGGTGCATGATGGTCTGGCCAACCTAGTGCATGTTGATTCGCTTTCCCTATGATTATTTTATGCAGATGAAGATATAGTAAACTTGTCCTGGGATCTCATTTGCGACCGTTTGACAAATTTTGTTTTCTTGAAACATTTATTCGCATTGGACCTTCAAATTTGTAATCGACCCCATCCCCCTTGAACTCTTCTTTATTCTGCGCCTCGTATAGAATTTCTCTTTATAATCCTTTATTAGCTATGATTTATAGTAGAACCATCTTTCTACTAAGTCAGTTAAGTATACCTTGTATGATATCTTATTTTAGTAATACCCTTAGCACCCTAGTAGCCATCTTAGACTGATTTTAGTCGGACATTTAGCAAATAAAAGTTTTCCTATTATCCTTTCCTTGGTTCATATCATTTGATCCCTTACCATGACTTGGGTAATTGAAGCACAATATTAGGATTTTTTCTTCCAATAATTGCACCATTATGATCTAGACAAACCGCACCATACACATGACATTTATGCCCCCCATAAACACACCTTTATGTGCTCTATTTTAATAACTCTACTTGTTTGACAAATCTTTCCCTTAGAATAGACTATTTGTGTCCTCTCCTTATCCTATTAGATTTGACCATGCAATATCGATCTATTCCCTGATCACTTGGAAATCCTATGACCTATGCCGGACCTAGAACATATTCTTGTAGGATATGATGCCAGTTTTGACCCCTCTATAAACCCCCAAGTATCGTTGTAAATTGTCTTGTTGAGTAAGTTACAATTTACATATTTACTTTTCATTGATTTTCTTATTATTTCTTCGGTATTAGAATTATTTTAAATTTCGAGGACGAAATTCTTATAAGTTGGGTAGATTGTAAACACCCTGAATTTTCAGGGAATTTTTAAAATTTTTTTTTTTTTTTTGAAGAATAGCTTGTTAATCTATTTATTTAATAATTAATTAATTATTTCTAATCAGGGTTTAATTTATATTGTAAATATATATATAGATGCAAGATTACTAAATATTGTTATTTGTTAAATAAATGTTGTTACATTAATTATTAAATTATTTATAAACTCTAACCAAGTTTCATATAGATTTATTATTAGATTATATTTATATCAATAATTAAATATATATAGTGTTATTATTCAATTGGTTTTATTTTTAGATTATATATATATATATATATATATATATCTATACTTATATAGATGTGGTGTTAAAATTCCTAGCAACCAAACCCATTCCTTAAGTTTAACCCTAACTTAGGCCCAACCCAGTATGGTCCTATTCATTTGGATCTCCTTCATGCATATATATATATATATGCATCTACTCTCAACCCTAACCCTAAACTTGCCTCCACACAAACCACAAGCCCCCCTCCATCACCGCCACCCTATCCCTCTCTCTTTCTCTCTCGTCTATCTCCTTCCCCCCTCACCCGGAGCCCCGCCGTCGACGACGACGGCGTTTCCCGCGCCCGCGAGTAGCATCCGGCGGCCCCCTCGTCGGCGCAACCCCCCCTCGTCGGCGAGCCACCCCCCTGCGGCGTGGCAAGGTAACCCCGACCCCCCCGTGGCGCTGTCACGTGGATTAAATCCTCTTTGCATGCTTTAAACCAAGTTTTAATAATTAAATTCTGAATATTCAGATTATTGTAAGGATTGTTGTGATGAATAGATTGATGATTAATTAGATCTAAATGTAGGAAATCATTGGTAAATATGTAGGGGTTCTACCCTAATTTTCGTGTGATTTAATACTAATTATTGATATTTATTTATATTTAATTATGAAGTTTCAATGTTAGTAATTAATTAAATGTGTTTTCTGTTTTAATTTTTATGTAACATTTTGATTACGAATTAGAGAAAACTTTGTACATGAAAAAGTTTGTATAATTAATATAGTATTTTAAAATAATTTTTCCAGAATTGTTTTAATTTAATTTATAATTATTTTATGTGAAAAACAGCGAATTTACACTGTTTAATTAATTCTGTTTTGATGCTTATTATTTAATTAATAAATAATTAAATAATATAACTTATATGGAAAATATAGATTTAATTATAAAGTAAGTTATGGAAATTTTTCCAGAATTTGATTGGTGTTTAAAATATTATATTTAGATTTATCTTGGAAGTTTTGTATTAATCAAATTGAATATTAAATATTGTTTTCAATTTATCTTATTTATTTGGTTAGTAATTAAATAATACTTATTGAATAGAAAATGTTTGTAATAGTATGTTATTCTATAGAAAAATAATTCCAATATTTATTTATTATTATTTATAATTATTTGGATTTAGTTGAGTAATTTTTAGATTTATTACATAAGTTGAATATATTATATAATTAATTGTTATTAATTATATAAATATTGTAAATTTTGTGAAGTGATATGATTCTATTAGAAATGTGTAAATATGGTATTTAGGAATTTATTTTATGTATTTTAGATATATTTACGAATTTTTAAGACTTAAAAGTAATTTTGAGAATCATGTTTAGGTTTATGTAATCAATTGTGTAATAATTATTTATTGATTTAAATAATTATTAATTTTGTGTTACTACTGTGAATTTAGTTTTAATGATTAAATTTAAGGTTGGTGGTGATTTATTTGGATTTATTTAGAATTATTAAGTACTTATTGTTATTATTCAACTAGTTATTTAATAAATAGTTTAATGGTAATAATTCATTTTCTGTAAAATATATATATAATATATATTTATTATTCTGATATTATTTAGTTTATTATTAAAATAGACTAAAAATGACTTTTAAGGATTTTTACTATTTAAGTTAGTATTATTAGGAATTGTGTATTCATGTGTGTATTAAAATGGTTGGTTAATTGATTATCATTAATTAGTTAATTAATTATTAAATATTTAGTTGTAAATAAATTTCAGAATATAAATGGTATGATAATAAGTATGGTTACCTACTTATTATTGTATAATTATTATTCATAAAAATTTGATACTAGTTAGCTAGTAGTACTAGATTAATTTAAATTATAGATTACTTAGCAATTAAATGAATTGTTTAATTTGTTTAATTAGTAATTAATTAGAGATAAATTTTGTTTAGGATTATTTGCTTCTCGGGACTCGGACTCTACTTTGGACCCAGATACTCAGTTGCTGGACACAGGCAAGTACACCTTGCTTGATTGTATATTTTTGCAGTTAGTTTATGTTACCTAGTTACTTCTCAGTTGTGTGCACGCGTCTAGTAGTAGTGGACTTATCCCGTGTATTGTGAAGGTATGTGGTACCTTCTAGCCGGACACCGTATCATACACGATCACTATATGAGTGAGTTGAGAGCATAGATTTGTGTGTCGACTGATCATTGGCACGTGAGTTCGCGTCTGGTCTAGTGGTTGGTACAGGTCTACTTATATATACTATGACGTCTTGCATATTATTTGTACCGCGTATACGGTACGGATATACATTGGGTGGGGAGAGTCTACTAGTGGTGTATGAGAATTTCTGTTTCCAATGGACGCTGGATGCTCGTAGCCCCTCGTTTCTCAAACCGTAGAACGCTTGGTGGCCGTTTCTTCTTCTTCTCCCCCTCTCATGCGCTACTAGAGATGTCTCGAGTGCATTTTACACATAGATGGTTAGTTTACCTGTCGTATGTTGCATGATATATCCTGTCCTTGTTTGGTTGGGAAGATGTTATGTTACATTTTGTTCTAGTTATTTATATACTGCCCTGTACTATCATGCATGTCGATTTCTTGTGTACTTGTTACGTCCCTCTGAGGACCTGGCACCTTTTCCAGATTGGGACGAGCACAGGTACCGACGGACTACGGAGATTGGAGACTTTTGCTGACGAGGACTTCAATGTTGAGCCTCGTGAGTTTCTTGAGTTCTTAGGTGATTTCTGCTAGTGGCTATCTATTTCTTTTCTGGTTCAGTTGTACTCTTTTAGTAGTTCATTCATACATTTATTGGTGGATTATTTTCCACTAGTCATGACTTGTAGTTTGATTCAGAGTTATTTTTATTCCTTCCAGCTTTATTTTGTGATTTTTCCTGTGGATGAGATTAGTATTTACCTGCCTGTATTGTTATTTAGTTGTTACTTCAGCGTACTACGATCGAGTATAGTCCATTAAATTGGGGTTTTTCTATACTTGATCGTACAGCTGGCACGCCACGTGTTCCTGGTCCCACATATCTTGGAACCGGGGCGTGACAGTCTATTACAGATTCGTCACGATTACATAAAAGAAGACTTCCTAATTACAAGGATCTGTTACAAAGTATTTGTGATTACATACGCTGAAATAAAAACTCCAACGGATCTACGCTGGGGTTCATCTTCACAGTGTAATCATCATGAGAGGAGGGACTATGGATAGAAGATGTGAATACAGTCGCCATCAAAGCCTGTCACCACAGCACCCCCCTCTCAGACGCGCAGCTCTTCCTGAAGCAGCTATTGGCCCGAGCGAGAATTCAGTCCACGACACGACATGAGGCCCTTTTCAAAAGTGCATCAGCTTCTGAGGCTAGCCCGCAGCCGCCAATGAGCAGGACAGAGCACAACCTGCGGTGCTTCATGTTGGCAACCAGACCAATTATAGTCGTCAGGACCTCCAAGACCTCCGTGATGTTGCTCAGGTTCGAACTCCCTATGAGAAGCATTCCAGCACATCCCGAAGTTCATCAGCAATTCTTCTACGAAGGCACAACTCCTTTGAAAGAAGGGATCCTCAACCAAAATCCAACTTAGGCAAGGACAATGGCTGCTCGAAGCTAAGTCTGGATCTAGCATGGTGTTAAAGGACAAGAAGAGGAAGACGTGACTCTTCGGAAGAAATACCCCTTATATTGGGCGGGAGTGGTCCAAGACAGGCCACGGGGCCGTCGGTCAAAATTCTCACATTAATGGGATGAACCTAAGACTCAGCACGATGAACCTTATTAAATAGGTTCATTCGACTAAGTCTTATACCATTAAAAGACCCGTTGAAATTTTCCAAGTAACGGTGGCAATTAAGAGGGAGTCATTCCTTAAAGACCTGTCATTAATTGGTCTTAAGGAAGGCTTCAATGACAGCTTCTTCAAACCAGAAGTGCAGCTACAATCATGTGCCAACAAGAGGCGCAGACTGGTGATGGCTTCACATCATCCCAGCTTTAATGGCTTAGACCTCTACTTCAACCCAAAAGCTCGACCCCTTCATCGAAGATTTGGGAAACACTAGTGCATCCAACAAAAGTCCGCCTGTCGCTCCAAAAGCACAATAACCTCGTTAGCCTGAAGCACAGCCTACTTGTTTTCCTAAAGCACAATGACTTTACTACTTGAAACATAGCATACTCGTCGCTCAAATCCACAAAGGTTCCATCATCTTCGAAACATAGTCCACTCGTTGCCTGAAAGCACAGAGGCTCTGTTGTCTCCAGGAGAACAGTCTACTCGTCACACCAGAAGTGCAGTAGGACTAAGTCCTCGCTAGAGGCGCAGGTTGCATGGTCCCACCCAGTTGGTTTGTTTAAACCGCCACTCTCAAAGATAGGACAGAGGTTGACCATATTGATAAGTGCAAATATATTGTCAATTGGTTTTAAAACTCAGATAAGGACGAAGTTTGCTCTTTTGATAAAGGTCGTATCAAGTCAGTTTGTTTAAACCGATAGCCTCCTAAAGATCAAACAGAATCCAACTCTGAGATGAAATCCAATATCTACCCGGCTTCATCTAATCAGAGGATCCCCAGCAATAGATACGCGCCACATGTCTCCTCCTTCGGTTATTTTGATAACCATCCGAGATCTTGATAGAGTCTCGACGTCTGCCACGTGTTAGCTCAGCTGATGCTCGTACCGTGCAATGATAGCAGATTCCTTTATATCTCGAATTCGAGTGCACATTGCATATGTGTCCCTTTCCCCTATAAATAGAAGGAGTTTTCCCTTCAACAAAAGATAAGGAGGACACACACAGAGAGAAAAGAAGCAGAAGGCAAAAGACAGAGCTTCGAAGTCTTCAACTCTGGCATCCTCTTGATCGGTAACCCTAGAGTTCCATCAAAGGTACCAGAAAGCCAAAGCAAGTCCAACTCGTCGTCAGATCATCAACATAGTAAAGGAGAAGCTGCAGTGCTCTATCTCCACCGACACGCTTTTCCAGAATCTTATACTTAGATTTCCTCGCATAGGAATCGATTGTACCTTTTTTCAAGTTCAATAAACAAAAAGTTCGTATAACCTTTTGTGATATCGAACAAAATGACGACTCTGTTGGGGACTACCTTATCCTCCAACGAGAAGGTAGTGACACAATCTGAAGACAACTTGCTGGGATCAGAAGATGCTGGTCGTACGCTTCGACCAGCAAGCTTTTGAAGATCTCCTTTCTGAAGAGAAGTCAAGTCCTTCGAAGTTGTCACGACCCGCACCCACTTTTCAGACACGAGCTTGTGAGAAAGCCAGCTATGGATCAAGCGGACTCTGGCCCGACTCGAATACGTAAATGCTGTCACGGCTAGGGTAAACTGCTAAATCATGGCAAACAAATCTATATCTCAATCCACAATAAGAATATAAAACATGAATGAACACTATGGGCCATGGTCTGCAGCCCACTAGCATACATGTCCGATAAAACTCCAAAGAATATAACAAGAGTCTTTAAAGTGAATCAATAAACAGGATAAGAAATGTAAAGAACGAAAGGATATCAATGTAATATCACTGACGAATACCTGAATTATGCATCACAATCATCTACCATCCCGCTCTGCTAACTGACTCCATGCAACCGCTAATCTAAAGAGATCATCAGGTCCTCAGGGAACATAGCAAGATACATAAAAACATGCCTATCTAGCAGTTTAATCATGCATAAACTATAAACAGGATATAAGCAAGGATGAGACATACACATGGCAAGAGACCACGACCAAAACTACTAATAAGTGACAAGTGGCTACTGACAGGTGACTATGAACTGGAACACAAGAATAATTACACGTAACTGAACTGCTGGATGAACAAGTGAACACGAGATCAATGGAATACCAAACCCTCGCCCCGAGTGGACTCACTGGTTTGAACTAATCACTAACCCTCACCCCGAGTGTGGACTCGCAGGTTAGTTCATGGCAAGGCACCCTCGTCCCGAGTGTGGACTCTCTGGTGTAAATAAACAAGGCAACATCCTCGTCCCGAGTGTGGACTCACGGATGTAAACAGATCAAGACAAACACCCTCGTTCCGAGTATGGACTCTCTGGTGCCAAGGAAACAAGCACCCTCATCCCGAGTGTGGACTCTCTGGTGCAATGGATCAACCCTCGTCTCGAGAGTGGACTATCTGGTTGAGGAAAAACGATACAGGAAAATAGCAGTTCAACTACACGTACTCGTTCCAAGACACGACTCAGTCAGGGTACAAGTGAGACAAGGTATAACTCGTCAAGACACAGGTAAGGACTGCTCTACCATGGACTATAATGTGAACAAGCTGGTATAATACACTATCAAGTCAAGCAAGATAATAAACAGGTGAACATGGTATGAAGAAAACATATCAAGTCAATTTAACTAGAGAACTAAAGATAACATATAAATCCATCACAACTAGAGAAATGGATAATAACATATAAAATAAAAGACTATAAGTATGTAATTAAACTGTAGAGGAAGGTAAGGTATCTTGCCTGGTGGTAGCACGAAGATCCAATAATATACCTTCAATTGGTACGCCATAAAGTCCAAATCTCACAACTGCCTCCGAAAGCTGAAACAGTCATTGCCAATATTCTCAGAATAGTCAAATTAGCTAGGGTTACCTATTCTAAGTCCAATTCTGGACACAGGGGTAAAACGGTAATTTTGGGCCAAAACGGTGTCCGCCGTTGGACCCGTTTTACACCAAAAAGTGTGTCAGGGTTAATGGTCTCTAAAGTCATCAAACTACTTGTCTACAAATTTGTTTTGATGATACGAAACCAACGGTATGTCCAGTTTTGAATTCCGGTGGGCTGTGCACGAAATCGCCTCTTGAATCGGATCATGGGGCCCACAAAACGGCGATCCGGCCAAATGTCTCAGAATTGGACCAAAGTTGGCATACAGGACCAGAAAAATGATACGGTCCTGATGGCATAAGTTTTGTCTCGATCTGACGAACATGCACAAAGTAATTAAAAAATTTGCACGAAGGCCGATACAGTAAATTTCGACGGGTACGCATGAAATTTGTCGCACATACGCAACCAATTTGAATTCCGTCAAAGCCCACATATCCACGAAATTAATACGCACTTTTCGATGCTTTCGGTTCGCGACCACGTTGCCCAGATTGGCGGGACGTACGTCGTATCGAAGGATTTTTAAGTTTTTTCGAAACAGTTTTCATAGTTTTTCTTGATCTTTCCTATGATTTCCTTTACTGGATACACAACTAGAAATTAAACCAATAATGGAGTTTCCATCTCCTATAGGTTGTCTATAGGTCTGTTCAAATAGATTTCAAAAATTCGCCATAGATTAGCAGATATTTGTCTTCCAAAATATAGTATCGGTTTCAGTTGTACTGTTCAATATAAACATTTTTTTTCTCGATTTTTACTCGATCTTTTACTGGTGTATATTTCGAATGAATTAAAATTAATTGATAGGATATGGAGTGGGTAGGGTTGTGATCTCACCTGAAAAAATGAATCGAAGAATGAACGATCATGCGCGAAGCAATCGAACGGCAAAATTACCCTGCCGCTGCTGCTGTGTTGCACCTGCTGCTGCAAATTCCGACGCGCACGGGTGGCCTCTGGCTGTGCTCCGGTGTCGTGGCGTTGTGTGGTGGCTTCCCAGGGTGGCTGGGGGTGCGCTGTGTGTTTGTTTAGGGTTTTGATGGGTTAATCTCGTCGATCTCTCGATATATAGACATATGCATATATACGAGCCTGAGGACCGAACAGGGGGTCGGGGTGTTAGCTCGGGTTGATGTGGGGGTTTGCATGGGCTGAGCTCGGTTTAGCTTGGCTGGGCCTTTGGGCTGTGGGGGAGGTTTGTTTGATTTCTTCTTCTTTTTTATACTCGAGCTTATATATATACATATATATATACGCTCACGTATATATACATATACTACTACGTATATACACTCACCAAATAATATATATACATAAAATCAAGATATATTGTCACCATGTAACATATATGTACAACCAAGATATATTATACATATATACAATCATCATATATAATTATTAAATTAATTTAAATACTAAACTTTATAATTAAAATTATTGGAAATATATATAAAGCACATCGTTTTCCATTTATGAACATATTTATACACAAGTATATATATTGCCTATGTAAATGCCAAAGTCCAAATATCATTCTACAAGAATATTATCATATTCACAAGAATAGTAACCTAATAGCAAGAATATTTATGATATAAATTATACATATATAACAATCATTTCCAAAATGCTTTCTAAATCACTAAAGTAAAATGCCAATACAACATACATCTATATGGTCATCTCTGAACATACTACCCGACTACGTGGGCTTGGACTTGGTTCGGGTTCTGTCCGGACTAGTTCGGTACAACCGGGTCTTCTACAAGTCAATAAATTTAAACAATAAATAATTAAAACGTCTTTAGAGGTTAGGTCGCAACTTGGCCTGGTTTTCCTAGTTAGGATATTCATATGGTTTGGCATTCCCCTACCATGGCAAAACATAAGTCAAAGCATGCTACTGTACTATCCGTGCAATGATTCCTAGCCGTCTTGTACTTCAAAACTCCACCACGGCTAAAGCCATCTACCGTAATAATTAAATAAATAATTATTTATTTATAAAAATCATAAATCACATTTTAAATCAAATAAATAATAAAAACATATTTCAAAATTTTACGGGAAAAGGAGTTACAAATCTATCCACCTTAAAAATAATTTCGTCCTCGAAATTCTAATTCACAGTTATTCCTTAAAATTCAAAGTCTACTATTACCTTAATCTCCTCAATTTAATTTCGCAAAATATTTTATAACCCTCTCTAGCCATTTTATAACTACGAAACCTCGAGGACTTCTACCCACATTTGGTCATACTACTCCCTCAAAACGCATGTCACTAAAATATTATAACCTTCCAACTAGTTGCTAAAATTACTACCAATATATCTATGGCATATGGCATATCTAATCCCCTCCTATATATCAAGCAACCAAAATTCAATAATCACACCAACTTACACTATAACTTAAGAATTTATGATAAATTATAGACAGCACGATCATTCGTCACCCCGAAACAGGAAGGGACGAGAATCAATGGTACGGGAAGGCAAGGAAGAATAATCGAGAGCGAATAAGAAGTTTCAAGGACGTTAGAAAAATTTCCAAGTGAATTTTCAAGGCAATGTGGATTGAGAATCCTAAGGATTTAGTCATATTCGTAGGCTCGTATCAGTACAGTTACGTAACTGATACGATATGCTCTGACCTGTATGGGCCACCAAAAAACCTTGTTACGATCTGCACCCGCTTTTCAGACATGAGCTCGTGAGCAAGCCAGCTACGCATCAAGAGGACTCCAGCCTGACTCGAATACGTAAACGCTGTCACGGCTAGGATAAACTGCCAAATCATGGCAAACAAATCTATATCTCAATCCACAATAAGAATACGAAACATGAATGAACACTATGGGTCATGGTCTGCAGCCCACTAGCATACATGTCCGATAAGACTCCAAAGAATATAACAAGAGTCTTTAAAGTGAATCAATAAACAGGATAAGGAATATAAAGTACGAAAGGATAACAATCTAATATCACTGAGGAATACCTGAGTTATGCATCCCAATCATCTACCATCCCGCTCTGCTGACTAACTCCATGCAACCGCTAACCTGAAGAGATCATCAGGTCCTCAGGGGACATAGTAAATACATAAAAACATGCCTATCTAGCAGTTTAATCATGCACAAACTATAAACAGGATATAAGCAAGGATGAGACATACACATGGCAAGCGTCCACGACCAAAACTACTAACAAGTGACTATCAACAAGTGGCTACTGACAGGTGACTATGAACTTGAACACAAGAACAATTACACGTAACTGAACTGCTGGATGAACAAGTGAACACGAGATCAATGGAATACCAAACCTTGGCCCCAAGTGGACTCGCAGGTTTAAACTAATCACTAACCCTCACCCCGAGTGTGGACTCGCAGGTTAGTTCACGGCAAGACACCCTCGTCCCGAGTGTGGACTCTCTGGTGTAAATAAACAAGGCAACATCCTCGTCCCGATTGTGGACTCTCTGGTGCCAAGGAAACAAACACCCTCGTCCCGAGTGTGGTGTAATGGATCAACCCTCGTACCGAGTGTGGACTCTCTGGTTGAGGAAAAACGATACAGGGAAATAGCAGTTCAACTACACGTACTCGTTCCAAGACACGACTCAGTCAGGGTACAGGTGAGACAAGGTATAACTCGTCAAGACACAGGTAAGGACTGCTCTAGCATGGACTATAATGTGAACAAGCTGGTATACTACACTATCAAGTCAAGCAAGATAATAAACAGGTGAACATGGTATGAAGAAAATATATCAAGTCAATTTAACTAGAGAACTAAAGATAACATATAAATCCATCACAACTAGAGAACTGGATAATAACATATAAAATAAAAGACTATAAGTATGTAATTAAACTGTAGAGGAAGGCAAGGTATCTTGCCTGGTAGTAGCGCAAAGATCCAATAATATACCGTCAATTGGTACACCATAAAGTCCAAATCTCACAACTGCCTCCGAAAGCTGAAACAGACATTACCAACATTCTCAGAATAGTCAAATTAGCTAGGGTTACCTATCCTTAAGTCCAATTCTGGACACAGGGGTAAAACGGTAATTTTGGGCCAAAATGGTGTCCACCGTTGGACCCACTTTGCACCGAAAAGTGTGTCAGGGTCAATGGTCTCTAAAGTCATCAAACTACATGTCTACGAATTTATTTTGATGATATGAACCCAACGGTATGTCCAGTTTTGAATTCCGGTGGGCCGTGCACGAAATCGCCTGTTGAATCGGATCATGGGGCCCACAAAACGACGGTCCGGCCAAATATCTCAAAATTGGACCAAAGTTGGCATATAGGACCAGAAAAATGATACGGTCTTGATGAATCAAGTTTCGTCTCGATATGACGAACGTGCATAAAGTAATTGGGAAATTTGCACGGAGGTCGATACGGTAAATTTTGACGGATACGCATCAAATTCGTCGCGCACATGCACCAGTTTGAATTTCGTCGAAGCCCACACGTCCACGAAGCCGATACGCACATTTCGATGTTTTCGGTTCACGATCAAGTCGTCCGGATTGGCGGGACGCACATCGTATCGAAGGATTTTCATGTTTTTTCGAAACAGTTTTCACAGTTTTTTCTTGATCTTTCCTATTATTTCCTTTACTGGATACACAACTAGAAATTAAACCAATAATGGGGTTTCCATTTTCTATAGGTTGTCTATAGGTCTGTTCAAATAGATTTCAAAAATTTGCCATGGATTAGCAGATATTTACCTTCCAAAACATAGTATCGGTTTCAGTTGTACTGTTCAATATGAACAGTTTTTTTTCTCGATTTTTACTCGATCTTTTACTAGTGTATATTCCTCTAAACGCTGAAGCCTCGGAGAAGATTTCGGCTACTGCGGCCATGCCACCTCACACGATTCCAACTTTGGAAAAATACGACGAGGAAGATAGTGCCCCTATAGCGGGCCTGACGAGGGCACAATGCCGAAGGAAGCGCACGATGGTTCAACCCCTCACAAAGGAAGCATTGTCGGCGAGAAGATCTATCTTTGACAGGGTTGCCTTCCCATCAGGCGAGCCCTCATTGGATTCTGAATACTATGCACCCGCTGGAGGTAGTAGGAAGAAATCCAAGGCAGTACGTGCCTCGTGCAACAAACGTACTACGCCAATGACTGACCAAAGGCTTGCGCTGACGGTCACACGCATAGCCGATGGGAAGTTATACAAAACTGGTCCCCGTGCTTTGATGCCTCGACCAGTTAAACCCTTCTGTCACTTAAGCACTCATGTACATGATGCAAGCCAGGGGTACATCCTATAGATAAGGACTCATGCAAGCAGCTTTCCTGTAAGCATGATAGGAGTCTGCCTCGCCAGACCCTCTCTGATTGTACCCATGCGTAGATTACCTGTACATACAATGGAGGTACAAAGGTGGAGGACTTGACGCTTTCACACAAGCATAAGGTAGAAGAGGAATCTGCAGTACAGGGCACGCCTAAATCAAGGCATCCTGGTACCCAGATCACCATCAACTGTTGCTGTCAAAAGGCAACCATTGTGCCACCGAGGAGGCGTTCCGTCTTCCAAAGACTACAACCGCGTCAAACGAACGTCAGAGGTTAAATAGGGGGTCGGCAAGCACAGACGATGACAAACTCCGTGTCGCTATGTGCAATGCGGCACAGGGTTCTCAATCTCTCAAAAAGACGTCCAAGAATCCTTCAATCTAGGCCACCAAGCCGAAGAAGCGGCCGGAGAGCAGCAAGGCAAAGGTACCCAACACAGGTGTGTTCCAAGGCACACGTTCCAAATCTCCGTTAGGTACCACATCAGACACTGGGGGTAGCCAACTCCCCAACATCCATGACAACGTCGTATTCTAGTCTGAGGAGGAACCATATGATACGGATGCCTCCACAGGTGCAGCTAGCCACCAGAGTGGGGGTAGCCACCGCAATGAGTCTGAAAAAGACCGCAACCTTCCAGTTCATCCTCAAGACGACGAGGCACAGGCATCTGAGCTGAAGAGTGAAGGGTCTACTTTCCTTTCCACCTATCTACACACAAGGTCCGTATTTATGGTCGATGGCAACGAAACGAACTATTGTGAAGCGTCTGACCAGCTGAAACGTATCGAAGCTCTCGAGACGAACCTAGATACGTTAAATGCAACAATAAAATCCTTATCTTCTATTGTACTGGCGATCAAAAAGAGTTTGGTCCCCACGGCCTCCACACCTGTGCTTGACCCGACAGCTAACGATGGATCCAGTAAGCTGTCCATCATCAACCAAGCGGCACCATCATCATGTCAACCAAGATACAGCAGGCCGTCAAGGAACTGTATGCTCGCTATGATGCCAAAGAGAAGCAAGCAGCACTCCAGAAGATGGGGATTCGACAACCATATCCTGCCGAGCGGGACAACGTAGTCTACCCTCCCAAATACAATCCGTAGACGCTTGCGCCCTTCGATGAAAAGGAGTTACCCCGACAACACTTGAGGTACTTCGCCTCAGTAATAGGGCACCTACCAAAGAATGACGCCCTCCTCACAAACCTAGGAGCCCTGCAGGGGGTAGCCTATGAGTGGTTCTGCAGTCTTCCTGACGACTACATTTCATTGTTCATGGACCTGAAGACTCTCTTCATCGACCGATTATACGAAGGAGGGATGGACATGATGATGTCAACTCTCATGGAGGTCATCCAAAGAGAGAAAGATCCTGTCCGTGCATACATCAGGAGCGCTTCCAGCTTTGAGGCTACCGCCTGGTATGCCCGAGCCCATGCTTATGGACTCATGCCACAAAAATATGTTGCGTGCAATCAAATTGTAGCACAGTGATCCTTGCACGGAGTGGACATATTTCATTACAGAGGCAGATGTGGCACAAAAGAAAGTCCAAGATGCACAACTCCTGGGATTAAACTTTCCTTCTCTCGAGGACAAGGTGCTCGTCTAGCAACAACCCCAAGGTGTAAAATGCAAACAAGCCATGACCGTCAACATCTCCAATCATTAACCATGAACCCCAATTCTACAGAAGCACAGAAGCCGAGGGAGACTTACTCCTTCAACGACGAGGATATCCTGGAACTCTGCGATATGCTGACAAAGAGTGGCAAGATGTCTCTCCCAACACCAAAGTGCCCCGACGAAGTAGAGAAGGTGGATAACCCTAAATACTATCATTCTCATTAGTATATCCACCATTCGACACGAGATTGCTATGTGTTAAAAAGACAGATTTAGCGCCTCATCGACGCCAAAGTCATATCACTTGACTATGAAGAAAAGACTGTCACGGCCAACATGGTTACTCTCCAGTTTGGAAGTTTCCCAACTACGGAGGCACAGGACAGGGTCATCCCCATCCTGAGGGCGACAATGGAAGTAGTCAATCTTCCACCAGCACATGACAACGCTCAAGGGCTCATCTCGTTCTCTATACCACGAGACGAGGACATATGGGTCCACCCCAATCTTACTTCCAACATGATG
Source organism: Iris pallida (assembly GCA_029216955.1). Lineage (NCBI taxonomy): Eukaryota > Viridiplantae > Streptophyta > Magnoliopsida > Asparagales > Iridaceae > Iris > Iris pallida. The sequence goes on from JANAVB010001799.1 coordinate 12,858,559, forward strand.
GCACCTACAACCCCCTCTGTCAAAGGGAAGAAGGTCAATACATGTCGCATTATCTCGACATCGACCGATGAAACCCTGGTGACCACTCGCTCGACGCGGCAGCAAGAGGAGAACCAAGCTCCAGAGGAGGCAGCACCTCACCAACTACAACCCCTGCTCCTGATACATCAGAAGCAGGCCTGTCTCAGACTCCTGCCATAGATAGACAGAAGCAAAAGGAGGTTCGCTTCGACAACCTCTGAGGAAAAACTTGGCAGTAGGGCCTATCAAATCCTATAACTTCGATATACTGGCGTAGCTAGCCAATACCCCGGCTAGATTGTCACTCGTCGAGATCCTCCATCTCTCCAAAGAGACCCGAGATGCGCTCAGCAAAGCCTTACAGAACATCGAGTACTTTCTTACTCAGGTACGACCATCCAAGGAAGACCCTGCGGCCTGCCCACATTGTCACAGTGTGGTCGAAGTGATCTCCAGTATCACTTTCACCTAGGCAAGACATGCAGCTGAAGAATAACAAGCATAACAGGCTTCTGTACTATACAGGGTATGTCGGTGCCATTAAAGTAGGTCGCATCTACATCGACCCAGGCTCCTCTCTCAACGTCATCCCAAGGAGTTTGCTCCAAACTCTAGGGATTCCGATGCTTCGGCCGACTGTGTTGAATACAATAATCAACGACTTCAACGTAGGGAAGAGCGAGCCCCTGGGCAAAATTTGCTTGAAGTGCCAAATAGGCGACCTCCGTACTGAAGTGACTTGCTATGTCATCGACACTGACATAAACTACAAGATGCTGTTGGGACGACCATGGATTCATGAGTACATGATCATTCCTTCCACTCTCCATCAATACATAAAGTATGTGGCCAGCAACGGGACTATCAAGACTGAATTAGATGATATCGACCCGTTTTGGGGACTTAAAGCCTACTGTACGGATGCTGATCTGTACAAGTCAGTCCCCTGGGACGACGAGAGCAATGATGCCAACGACGAGGCAGAGACGGCCTCAGAAAGTGCAGCGGTTACTGAAGAACCACTAAAGGTTCGATTGAAGGGAAAACCCCCAAGGTATCAGCGCCCCTCGTCGTCAAGCTCCGAGGCAAACTGCCATCTTCGCCCTCGGTGACGTCAGATGATGGCCAGGAGCCTATACAAATAAGGCTACCCGGAGGTCCCCAAAGCCAACCACGAAGGCGCAGGAACCTTCGATCACAGCCTCCTTGGTGGTCAAGCTAAAGGGGAGGCATCCTCCCCCTCCTCCCTCGACAGCCCTAGTCCTCACAGATGAAGAGCTAGGAGACTATGTCTGCGCCGATACCGAAGTGCACTCTTTAGATGATGTAATCCCTTGGGATAAAATTTCTCATTTTATTAATAGAAATTTGTCTTCGAATTACTCTCGTGCTTGTTGGAACACTAGATATTTCTTAGACAACTCTCTATGTATGCTACAAATACAAGTGATAACTGCCAACCTTGTGAAACAAGTTGTCCCTTCCCGGGGCTCTTACTTCCTAGTACCAGCAAGGAAGAAGGAGGAGGTACCCATAATCTTTGGTTGATTGGAGCAACCTCAGCGACTAACTCCAGGAGAACTAGAACCCGACAATGGTAAGATGCAACTCTACCATTACGCTACTCAAGCCAAATACCTCATCCAGAAGATGGGTTACGACTTGAACAGCAACAAAGGACTCAACTATGGTAAAGGTCGGCGCCTTCCCTTACGGATTCGAGTTCCAAAAGGAAAGGCTCAAAACTATTACCAGCGCACCCGCCGGGGTTGGGTTATGTTACACCCACTTCAACTTCAGAAGACTCAAAGACGGAAGTCATGATGCATTCACACTCTTCTGAATACTCAACCTGGGACTCTGACACCAGTACTAGTCAGGTCTTCAAAAAGATGCTGTCCGCTAACATGGTCTCCATAAATCCTTCGATCGAGGACAAACACCAGATGTTCGAATACTTCGAAGATGAACCCTGGGTGCAGCACCTAGGATCTCAATGGGAAAGGCCTTTTGAACAACACGAACCTCCCACAGAAGATGAAGTCATCCAGGTCTAGTTGGGAAATGAGGCCTCTTCTAAGCCTATCTTCATCAGCAAAAGCCTGACAAAAGAAGACAAAGAATCTCTGATACAGCTTATCTGATAATACATCAACGTCTTCACTTGGAGCTACAAGGATATGCCAGGTTTAGACCCACAAGTCGCCATGCACTGTCTCAACATCTCACCCGATGCTAAGCCTGTCAAACAGCAACAGTATCGATTTTGCCCCAACATCATGGTTGTTGTCCACTACTAAAATACAATATTTTAGCGACGGCCATATCCGTCGCTAATCCGTCGCTAATTGAAGTTACTGACAGATTACCGACGAATACTGGCTGAAAAAATTTGTCGGGAATAACCTCGTCACTAAAACAAATCCGTCGCTACTCCATCGCTCAGCGACTACTTAGCGACGGATTACCATTGGCTACATCAAAACAATTAGCGATGGCTAGCCGACTGTTTCTCGTCAACTCCAACAGTTTAAAATTTTAATATAGTAACGTTTAGCGACAAAAATATCCGTCGCTAAATTGTCGTAAATATGTCGGTAAAAGAGTATCGGAGAGTTTCTGATACGTAATATCCGTCGCTAATCCGTCGCCATTCCATCGCTATGCCCGAATTCCAGAACCAGGCCGACGGATAATTCATCGGTAATTTGTCGTCACCTCGTCGGATTAGCAGCGTTGTAGCAACGGATAATCCATCGCCATGGTTCTGGATATCTTTCATATTTCCAGAACCTGAGCGACGGGTAATCTGTCGCCATTCTGTCGCTCAATGTTTTTCCAGAACCAGGCCGACGGATAATCCGTCGGCAATCCATCGCTAAACTGTAATTCGTAAAGGTAGCGACGGATTATCCATCGCTATCTTGTCCCGAGTCCGTCGCTAACTGTAATTCGTACAGTTAGCAACGGATTATCCGTCGCTATCTTGTCGCGAGTCCGTCGCTAACTGCAATAATTTTAAAAAAAACATTACAGGAAACAGACAATTCCATGTACGTACAGCATATCCAACATCCACCATACACAAATATGACATATCCAACATCCACCATACACAAATATGACATATCCAACACAATATCCAACACAATAACAATAACCAACAAAATATCCAGTACAATAACCAACAAAATATCCCAGACAATATCCAACATAATATCCAAACATACATACGACAAGATATCCAAACATGAACAAAATATCCAAAATATACACATATCAAAATGTCCAAATGTCCAAAAACATAAGCAAAATCACTGAGAAGGAGGAGGTGGATCGTCTCGTGCTCTCTCTCCGCCGCTTCCGCTCTGCATATATAATGCTCCACCATGTTTGTCGGCACTTGGGACAAGACATACATTCATATGCCCACTGCCTACATCCCATTCCATTTGTCATGCATCCAAACATGTCCTGCATAGTGATATATCTCACTGCATTTCCATCATGATCCACTGCATATTAGATTATCATGTATATTAGATTATACATTGCATCTTGCATTCACTCGTTCACTCCACTACACATTATTCACTTCACTGCACTTTTTACTGAACATTCCCGTGTCCTGCAAATGGAAGAGCCAGGTCAAGTGTTAAGTTCAGGTGATGGACTTTGAGTTCAGATTTGAACTCAGATACCATGGTTCTGTATTACATTCAATACAACACTTGATGTCCAGCATACACATCACTTCACTACATAATAGCCTTGCATCACTTGAGACCTGTCCAGACCAATCCACATGTCCAGTCTGTCCCTTGGCTAAGTCCCCATGTGGATGTTTCCTCCTTGTGAATCAGAGATTTGATTTGGGGCTCGAGTTACATTTGTATCCAGTTTTGATGGTGCTTCAATTGCCTGATTACTAGATCATTTGAATGCCACTCTCTGATCAAAATTTATCTCTGCCCAGATTATGAGGAGAGTCATGAGCTCGAGCCTGGGATACCCTCTGAATCAATCGAAGATCCCCTTAGAGACTTAGGTCCCCTGCACTATATCATGTCACTTGGATATTGTTCCAAGTCCTTTGCTGAGTACAGTTTGGGTGTTGCATTCAGCCATCATTTGCTTTCATCTGTTCAATTGTCTCTTGAGAAGTTGAGCATATATATTGACCTACATATGGCCCATGTATCCTAGAGTATAAGACCCCATTATGTTAGTGTCCTATCACCTCATTTTCTCATACTTACCAATTTGGGGTATCAGAGTAATGACTCAGTCCAGGTACTGAAGTGGTCCAGATACCTTGTATCATTAAATAACCAAATAGCCAACTGCTTTCTCTCATTCATACATCATGTCCTGCATATAGGTTGTCCAGCATATTGTACTCCCCTCTTTATTTCCCTGCATCTTAAATCATTGCACCTATTACATTTTTGTACTACATTCTCTCTATTTCACTCCTTCATACTGTCATGTCCCAAATATAGCCAGTCACCCAATTGTATATACAACATACATATATTGGAGACTAAGATTGTATTTTGATTTGGGGTTGGCAATATAACACCCTAATTACATATCCTTCCTGATACATTAGAACAGGTACATTGCCCTGCATATAGGAGAGCCAAGATATCTGTATCATCATACACTTCCTTGCATTCATCACCATATTGAATATCCCTGCATACTTAGATTTCTGTCCTGCATCAAGGACTAGGTTGGAGTATTAGAGATAGGGAGTCCTGGTACCAAGACAGATTTGTATTGTGAGTTAAGTCCTTATCTTGACAGTGTATATGTGTTGCATCTGTCCTGCTTCCAATTAGCCACTTGATATTGTATTACAAAAATTAGACTGCTTTCTCACTAAATTAGCCATTGTCCCTCATTACTGCATACTAGAAGGTATATTGTCCTGCCCCAAATTGGAATCCTACAACCACCCAGATGCTTCACTGCAAGTGCAGTGTAGAGCAGACCCATATTACATTCCTGTAATTTCTTCTTGCACTCCACTTTACATTGCATAAACACCTGACATACCCCCTTTGTTAAATCAATTAGTAGTAACAGTAAGTTATATACCTATATATGATGTGTAGTATATATATATTAAATATGGGTATTGTATATGTTCTGTGGTTAGGCTTGAAAGGGTTATGTATATATGATGGGTTCATGAATGTGATACATTATGTGTGGGGTTGGATTATTGATTGTATATGTGGTTTGAATTGAGAGTTCATATAGGAGGATATACATGATATATATATATGAGGATATATATTTGTTTGACACATATAGGTGGTTGTTATATGAGAGGTTAGAGTTATACTTTCAATATATATATGATATATGGATGAGTATATATGATATATGGATGAGTATATATATATATATATATATATATATATATATATATATATATATATATATATATATATATATATATATTTTATATATATATATATATATATATATATATATATATATATATATATATATATAAAATATATATAAAATATATATATTTTATATATATATATATATATATATATATATATATATATATATATATATATATATATATATATATATATATATATATATATATATATATATAGGTTTTGTATTATACCTTAGATTGTGGTATATTTGAGTTAGAATTATGAGTTAGCCTTATATTAGAGGTTTGATTAGGTAGTTAACCTTGACCAAGATTTGACCCCGTAGTCTAGGTTGACTTAGTTGACTAAGAGTTGACTAGAGTTGACTTTGGGTTGACTTTGACCTAGAGCATGTAGATTGTATTGTATATTTCAAATATTCATATTGAACACAATATAACCTGTATCTCATTAAATAGGTGTCACAACCTGTACCCTGATTAGGGGAACGAGCATGTGGGTACATCCAGCCTACGCCGCAGAATCGACGGTAGAACGCTGTATAGGTCTATTGGAAAGTATAACATCTAGAGACGATATATATATGTACCTGTCATTTCCGCATGGAGGTATATAATCTCAACTCAATCACAATACAACTAAGGAAGATAGACACGAATATCATAAAGATATGATGGAAATATATGAACTGAAATAGATGCGAAGTCACAACACAATTCAGAGTTAAAAACATAACACAAGATCCCAAATATAATATATAATATAACTCTCCAAAACTAGCTGGAACGCAGTCCAAACAAACCTATCTAGCAGATATAAACAGTTGTTATATCATCTACGGACTCCAGGGGTAATATCTCGTTAAAATCTCCAGGGTAGAGCAATCAACCAACATGTCCTCTGTAAACATCAACGGTTATTCTGTCAGGAAAATGAGCAAGTACAACTCCAACAACAGTTCTATAGTATTGACAAATGATGTAAGAGATAATCATAATGGAATACAATATGATATATCAAGACTAGTAGTAAAGTAAGATATATAAAACTGGAAATCATATAAGGATGAAATGAACAGTGTAGTGGAACAGTACTGGAATAACTGATGTATGATGTAACTATAAAATGTGCCTTGAGTTTTAGTGCGATATGTGTTCAGCTTAGGTCCGGATCAGGCTGTTCCATTTGACCGGCTATGAACAGGAAATATAAAAATCCGGGTCAGGCCGACCATAATGGAAAGCTATGAACAAGTAGTAATCAGGTCAGGCTATACCCCACGTGCAGTGAGGGTGGAGCTATGAAACAAGTAGTAACAGAAATACATGAGGGGTATTAATCACATAGCCACTAATATCTCTCCATCCCCGAGTAATATAGTAGATCCGGTACACAAGACGTCATGACACGGGATTCTCTCAGAGGAGAGCAAGTCCTCCTTGAGAATCGGAGTCAAATACAAGTACAGAAAACAAGATCAAACAATGTACCAATATCCTACGGTAACCCAGGAATGACATCTCATGACAGGCAACCGATATATACTAGAACTACTATCAGAGAATGTACTCGCCTGCGGTTCTGAGCTGTCAAATGGGGTCGATGCTCAGATTGAAGTCACAGACCTAAAGATGAGATATATATGAGTTAAATAGGGTTTAACAGTATAAGGCATGATTATATACTATATGCTATGTAATCTAGGTCAAACTCGGTCAAACTAAGTCAAACTAAGTCAACTAGGTCACACAAAGTCAAACTAGGTTAAACTAAGGCTAATGGTTGACTCACAATTGACTTTTGCTGAACTGGTCAACTCTAGCCAACTCCTAGTCCAATCTAGGTCCAATGTTGACCTGCAGTTGATTTTGAGGCAAAGTAGTCAACCTTGGCCAAACATGGTCAAATCTAGTTTAAGTATTTAAATATAAAGTTGTACCTCGTTATTCGTACATCGAAACATACGACACGTAAATCGAGATAAGATGATCAACGATAAGGTTAATAATCTTATCATAGTGATCCACATGGTTATCTTGTCAATTTCAGCGATGTGAGATCACTGGAATCGACTGATCTCAGTTTCATTGTACTAATTCAAAAATACAAACATAATAAGAAAAAATTATAACTAATAATGGTACATAGAGAAATATCTACAAACAATGTTGGATGATGAAACAACCATCGCCAACGTGTCCAGAAGGGTCAAATCAGCTAGGATAGCCTACCCATAAGTCCAATTTGGATACAAGGGCGAAAAGGTAATTTCGGGTCAAAACGGTGTCCATGTCGGACCCACTTTGTACCGAAAATGTGCAAGGATACAAGACAACTAAACCTAACAAACTATATGTCCACGAATCCAGAAGGACGATACGAACCTAACGGTATATCCGGAATTGGATTCCGTTGACTCGATCTCAAATTGGTTCGTTGAATAGGACATTGGAATTCCGGTTTGCACGAAAATGCGTGCCGGAGCCAATGTCCACAAAATCTAGCAAAGTACATGTCAACGAGTCCAAAGCGACAATACGAACTCAATGGTATATCCGAAATTGGATTTCGATGAGTCGATCTCAAAATTGTCCGTTGACTCGGACTATGGGGCCTGCCTTGCACCGAAATGCATGTTAGGGCCCACGTCCTCCAAATCTAACAAAATTTATATGAATTCGTGCCAGAACAACGCCAGGAGTCTACTGGGGGTGTCAGAATTGAAATCCGGAGTCCCAGGTTCATAATTATAATTTTACTAGTTGGTAATTACGAATTTGGAAAGCCAACTTTGGCGTCAAATTCAACCAATCAAACAAGCTAACAATGAAACAAAACTTGAGGGACAAGAAGAGGGTTATACCAGATGTGCACAGGAACTGGTGGTGCGTCAAACATAGCTGTGATGGCAGAGAAACGAGTCGACGAAGTTGGCTCCGCAAAATAGTCCAAAATATACACAATTTAAACGGTCAACTTAGCGGTCGGTTTTGATCTATCAAACGATCGAATTAACGGTTTAACTTGATAGCGGTGAAGGGGTATATACCGAGATTGTGACGGAGCAAAGCGTTCGTCGATCCAACAGTCGAATTTCCTAGAAAACAAATACAAAGTTGCTATCCCGAGGCGCACTTTCAGACTTCACAATCTCGCGCGTCACGACGGGATTCTGTGCGACACGCACGAATCGTCTCTGTTACGCATCGGAGAGGAGGAGGACGGAGAGGAGGAGTTCGTCGGAGGTTCACCCGCCATGTGGGGTCACGGTTGTGCACGACGATGGTCGATGTCGGCGTAGTGCGCGGTCGTCGTCGCGCTTTCATCCCGCTACTACTGTTGTGCTCTCGGCACAACTGTACGCTACTGCTCAGGCATGGCGGCAGGGCAGCGATACCGGAGTGCACACAGGGGAGCCGCAGCCATACAGTGGAGGGGCGCATGCTTCGACAGTCGGAATGCAGCAGCAGTTGCTGCTGCCCGCGCACACTGCTACTACTCGCGCTTGCACACGCGACTGCTGTTGCCATCGCTGTTAAGCGGTGGCGCACCGTCCACGGGGCCGTCGGAGTTCGATGCAGCGAGGCGTGCGAGGCTGGGTGGTCGCACGCCGTAGAGGAGGCTAAGGCTCATTGTGATGTGGGCTAGGTTCCTATGGAGGTGATGGAAACAATGATGTTGAAGGGGATGTCGACTAGATGAAATAGAAGGGAGGGTAAACTGTGAAGAAAAGGAGGAGGAGGAGATGTGTTTAGAATGAGAGGGGGAGATGAAGTCAGCTGCTGGGATGAGTTATTTGTAGAGAGAGACTATTATGAAATAAAGGGGGGTTGTGTTAGAAAAAGTAGAGAGAGAAATGTGTTGGGATTTAGGGCCGGCCATAATGGGGGTGTGTGAGTGAGTGTTTTAAATAAATGGGTGATTGGGATTGATGGGGCAAAATAAGGGCTGGGATTAAATGTAGGAATTAGGTTATTTTCTAGGGATTTAATTCAAGGGGGTTGTATATTCAATATTTTAAGTGGATAGACTATGTGTTTGGCATTTTGTAGGAGAATTAGGGTATGGGTGTTCATGAGGGGATAAAATGGAGCTTGGGTTGAGTCTAATTGGTTCGGGTCGGGTCACAATCGAACTTGGCACGATAAATGGTTTAATTTTAGGTATTTATGATCATGGGTAAATAAATAGCATGCGGGAGCTCAAATGAATGGGACACAGTGTCATGTGGGTAGTAGGCTTAATGTGTACCGTGTCCATATTTAAGGTTGACTGGTTTGAGTCGAAAGGGTGTCCCCAATTCAAGTCGAAAATAAATGTGACTCCGTGGGATGAATTAAGATTGGGTCTCGTGCCAGGAAAGTTGTGCGATGCAAATGAAGCACAAGATGGTGTGTCTGAGTGGGACACGAAGGTCATGGATGTAAGGTGTCTCGACTAGATCATGAATGAGAAGTTGGTTCTGAGAAAATGACTAGTCTTGTGCTCCAAAATTAAAAGTCACGGCAACGTGCATATGATGATCAAAGAAAAGAGTAGGAATTTTAATAATAATTATTCAATGATCAAATGGTCTAAATTGACGCAAAGTTGTGTAGTGCAAAAAGAGTACAAGGGAACAAGTTTGAGTGGGACATGATATATCAAAATGAAGATAATCTTGTCTACTACAAACTCATAAAGAAAGTTTTCAGAGATTGGCATCTCTGACGCTCCAGAAATCAAAGTCACAGAAAAGAACATTAAATAAGAAAATAATCAAATAACAATATTTAATAGAAAATAATCATTTAGAAAAATTTAAAATAAACCCTAAATTCAGGGGGCTTACATCCTACCCACCTTATAAGAATTTCGTCCTCGAAATTAAAAATTATCTAATAGGTCAAGCTAAAGCATGTAGTTGCTACGGCTACAGTACTCAGTCTGCTACCCTTGTAATCATGTATTTTGTTTCCCTCTACCAATATTTTGGTTTAGGTTCAACAAGCTTCTTCCATAAAAACTATGTTATTTTACCCTTTAGAATCTTCATATCAATAAGAACCTTTACGTATACTCTAAAGTATAGGTCATCCTCGAGATATGTATGTATATGTCAACAATGCTTAGCCATCAACCATAATTCACAATCTCAATAGCAAATAGTTTGTTCCCTTATCCTATATCATTCCACGTATCGATCTACCCTCCAATCATAAGTAAATAGCTTTTAGATAACCAATAATCACTTAGTCATCAAAGTCCTACAATGCTCAACCCTCGAACCTAAGCACAAGATTCTAATCCTTAATCCGTAGTCACAACAATATAATATTTTATTACTCCATCTTAGATACCCTATCATCAATTTATACTATCAAACCAATCATTCTGAATGGTTTCTAAGTCTACTATTGTCAGTCACTCATATCTGTCCTATAAGCTTAACCTAAAAAACGAAATCCCCAAGAAAGATATACTCATCACAAACACATAATAACATATTATAGTTATAGAATCTGTTAACGACGTTTGGCTATTTCAGTTTTCTATTAAATAGAAGGTAATAAAAGCCTAAGACTGGATCGAACCAATCCATATCAATATTCAGACAAGTTAAAGGGTCAAGCAAAGACATGAAAGATTGTCAAAATATCTCCAAGAATGGTACGAGGCCAAAAGAGATGCATAGGATGTAGTCGAAGTAAAACTCAAGAACCATATACCTCCGTAATTATGTCATATGAAGCTACTATCACGCTAGTGTGCATCTGGCTGCGATTAACTTCCTTGTTCCATAATACGACGGATGGTTGCAGTGCACAGCTGCCACGCCAGATAATACAGGTTCCTGAACTTATCTTGGCTAAATCCGTGAAACATTTCCAAACTAGCTTTTACAAAATAAAGGAGAGGATGTCAGTCAAAATGCTTAAGGAGTGGTCCAAGTAGAATTCGAGAAACATATTTAACTATGATGCTGTTATCTGAAGTCATGCCTCGCCAGTATTTTTCTGGATGCAAACTCCCGATTCCGTAATACAAGGATAAATATACTTTTCAAACTTTTCTTGAATCAATCCATGAGGCACTTTCAACAATTATCGAGAAGGACGAGAAGAATTATCCAATAGGTTAGCGAAGATGAGTTTAGTCGAATCATAGGAAAGATGGAACACAAAACAATCATGTCGAAAAAATCCTAGTTGTGGCTGTAGATAGACAGAATAAATCAAGACGAAAAAGAATGATGATAAGAATTCATTCTTGCTCATCTGGTCATAACGAAGTGAACCAATTAAAATATGATCTGATAACCATACACGTCTTCCTAAAATTATGTTTCCAGAATTTTCGCACGTCAGTAAGCATAGCTGCAATAGCGATAGAGTCCATAATTAAGGTATACACCCTAAAATCATGTTATATAGAATTCTTACCACGTCAACCGGTATGGCTGCAAGAAAATCCAAATTCCAAAACTAGGATAAGCATATCCAAAATTAGGCTCTATGTCCTTGTCATGCTAGCTAGTATAATGGCGATAAATTCTAAACTCCATAAATAAAGCAGACATTTACCTTATCATGATATACCTTAATTCAATCCACAAAATTTATCTTGATGCAAGACTAAAGTCAACAACGAAAATCAGGAATTAAAATCAACGACAAATCAAGGATAAGGTTTGATAACAGGCAGATATTCAAGATCAGGACGAGCAAAAGCAAGTGGGAATAGACTCAAGAATTTTCGAAGTAAGATTCTCAGGGGTTATCCCTGGAATCTATCAAGAGTTCCTAATTGTGATTGAGCAACTCTTATCATAGCCTAGAACCTATATCCTAATAGCAGGCTCATAGTAGCGCTCTAAGTCGAGCACCACTATGGAATCGCATTAATTATGACTCTGACCTGCATGGGCCACCACAAAAACGTATCACGACCCGCACCCTGATTAGGGGCACGAGCACGTGGGTTCGTCCAGCCTATGTCGCAGAATCGACGGTAGAACGCTGTATAGGTCTACTAGAGAGTATAACATCTCGACACAATATATATGTACCAGTCATCTCCGTACAGAGGTATACAATCTCAACACAATCACAATACATCTAAGAAATATAGAAATAAATATCATAAAGATATGATGGAAATATATGAACTGAAATAGATGCGAAGTCACAACACAATTCAGAGTTAAAAACATAACACAAGATCCCAAATATAATATATAATATAAGTCTCCAAAACTAGCTGGAATGCAGTCCAGACAAACCAATCTAGAAGATCTAAACAGGTGCTATATCATCTATGGGCTCCAGGGGTAATATCTCGTCAAAATATCCATCCTGGCCATACCCGTAAAAGGTAGAGCAATCAACCAACATGTCCTCTGTAAACATTTATCCTGTCAGGAAAATGAGCAAATACAACTCCAACAACAGTTCTACAGTATTGAAAAATGATGTAAGAGACAATCACAATGGAATACAAGATGATATATCAAGACCGGTAGTAAAGCAAGATATATAAAACTGAAAATCCTGTAAGGGTGAAATGAACAGTGTAGTAGAACAGTACTGGAATAACTGATGTTTGATGTAACTATAAAATGTGCCTTGAGTTTTAGTGCGGTATGTGATCGGCTTAGGTCCGGATCAGGCTGTTCCATTTGACCGGCTATGAACAAAAAATATAGAAATCTGGGTCAGGCTGGCCACAATAGAAAGTTATGAACAAGTAGTAATCAGGACAAGCTACACCCCACGTGCGGTGAGGGTGGAGCTATGAAACAAGTAGTAACAGAAATACATGAGGGGTATTGATCACATAGCCACTAATAACTCCCCATCCCCGAGTAGTATAATGGATCCGGTACACAAGACGTCATGACACAGGATTCCCTCAAAAGGGAGCAAGTCCTCCTTGAGAATCGGAGTCAAATACAAGTACAGAAAACAAGATCGAACAATGTACCAGTATCCTACGGTAACCCAGGAATGACATCTCATGACTGGCAACTGATATATACTAGTCCGTGCACCATTGTGCCAAAAATCAAGTAAAACACTATAACTGAATCGGATACAGAAGATATCATACAAAGAACTACTATCAGAGAATGTACTCACCTGTGGTCCTGAGCTGTCAAATAGGGTCGATGCTCAGAGTGATGTCACAGACCGAAAGATGAGATATATATATATATAAGTTAAATAGGGTTTAACAGTGTAAGGCATGATTATATAGTATATGCTATGTAATCTAGGTCAAACTCGGTCAAACTAAGTCAAATATGTCACACAAAGTCAAACTAGGTCATACTAAGGCTAATAGTTGACTCACAATTGACTTTTGGTCAACTGGTCAACGTTGGTCAACTCCTAGTCCAATCTAGGTCCAATGTTGACCTGCAGTTGATTTTGAGTCAAAACAGTCAACCTTGGTCAAACAAGGTCAAATCTAGTCTAAGTATTAAAATATAAAGTTATACCTCGTTATTCGTACATCGAAATCTACGACACGCAAATTGAGATAAGATGATCAACGGTAAGGTTGATAATCTTATCATAGCGATCCACATTTTTATCTTGTCAATTTCAGCGATGTGAGATCACTGGAATCGACTGATCTCAGTTTCGTTGTACTAATTGCAAAATACGAACATAATAAGAAATTAATTATAACTAATGATGGTACACTGAGAAATATCTACAAACATTGTCGAATGATAAAATAACCATCGCCAACGTATACAGAAGGGTCAAATCAGCTAGGATAGCCTACCCATAAGTCCAATTTGGACACAAGGGCAAAAAGGTAATTTCGGTTCAAAACGATGTCCATGTCGGACCCACTTTGCACCAAAACGTGCAAGGATACAAGACTACTAAACCTAACAAATTATATGTCCACAAATCCAGAATGACGATGGAACCCACCGGTATATACGGAATTGGATTCCGTTGACCCGATCTCAAATTGGTCCGTTGACCAGGACATTGGAATTCTGGTTTGCACAAAAATACGTGCCGGAGCCAATATCTTCTAAATCTAGCAAAGTATATATCAACGAGTCCAGAATGACGATATGAACTCAACAGTATATCCAGAATTGGATTCCGATGAGCCGATCTCAAAATGGTCCGTTGCCTCGGACTATTCGGTCTGCCTTGTATCGAAATGCGTGCCAGGGCCCATATCCTCCAAAACTAACAAACTTTATATGATTTTATGCTAAAATGATGTCACGAGTCTATTGGTGGTGTCGGAATTGAAATTCGGAGTGTCGGGTTCAAAACTGGAATTTTACAAGTTGGTAATTACGAATTTGGACAACCAACTTTGACGTCAAATTCAACCAATCAAACAAGCTCATAATGAAACGAAACTTGAGGGGCAAGAAGAGGGTTATACCGGCTGTGCACAGGAACTGGTTGTGCATCAAACGGAGCTGCGATGGAGGAGATACGAGTCGACAAAGTTGGCTCCGCAAAACTGTGCAAAATATACACAATTTAAACGGTCAACTTGGCGGACGGTTTTGATCTTTCAAACGATCGAATTAATGGTTGAAACTTGATAGGGGTGAAGGGGTATATACCGAAATTGTGACAAAGCAAAGAGTTCGTCGATCCAACAGTCGAATTTCCCAAAAAATGCATGCAAAGTTGTTATTCCGAGGCGCACTTTCACACTTCACAATCTCGCGCGTCACGACGGGATTCAGTGCGATATGCACGAATCGCCTCTATTACGTATCGGGGAGGAGGAGAATGGAGAGAGGGAGTTCGCCGGAGGTTCACCCGGCCATGGGGGGTCGCGGTTGTGTGCGACGATGGTTGCCGTCGGCGTGGTGCGCGGCCGTCGCCGCGCTTTCATCCCTCTACTGCTGTTGTGCTCTCGGCGCAACTGCGAACTGCCACTCAGGCATGACGGCGGGGCAGCGATACCGGAGTGCACACAGGGGAGCCGGCTACACGGTGGAGGCACGCATACTTTGGCAGTAGGAATACAGCAGCGGTTGCTGCTGCCCGCGCATGTTGCTAGTGCTCGCGCTTACACGCACCGCTGCTGCTTTCCGCTGTTAAGTGGTGGCGCACCGCCCACGGGGGCCGTCGGAGGTCGATGCAGATGGGTGTGCAAGGATGGGCGATCGTACTCCGGAGAGGAGGCTAAGGCTCGCTGTGATGGGGGCTAGGTTCCTATGGAGGCCTGATGGAAACAATAATATTGAAGGGGGTGTCGGCTAGATGAAATAGGAGGAAGGGTGAACTGTGAAGAAAAGAAGGAGGAGGAGGAGATGTGTTTAGAATGAGAGGGGGAGATGAAGTTGGTTGCTGGGATGAGTTATTTGGAGAGAGAGAGACTATTATGAAATAAAGGGGGGTTCTGTTAGAAAAAAGTAGAAAGAGAAAAATGTGTTGGGATTTAGGGTCGACCATAATGGGGGTGTGAGAGTAAGTGTTTTAAATGAATGGGTGCTTGGGATTGATGGGTGTAAAACAAGGGCTAGGATTAAATGTAGGAATTAGGTTACTTTCTAGGGATTTAATTCAAGGGGGTTGTCTATTGAATATTTTAAGTGGGTAGACTAGGTGTTTGATGTTTTGTAGGGGAATTAGGGTGTGGGTGTTCATAAGGGGATAACATGGAGCTTGGGTTGAGTCTAGTTGGGTCGGGTCGTGTCACAATCGGACTTGGTACGATAAATGGTTTAATTTTAGGTATTTATGATCATGGGTAAATAAGTAGCATGCAGGAGCTAAAATGAATGGGATACAAGTGTCATGTGGGTAGTAGGTTTAATGTGGGCCATGTCCATATTTTTGGTTGACAGGTTTGGGTCGAAAGGGTGTCCCTAATTCAAGTCAGAAATAAATGTGACTCTGTGGGATGAATTAAGATTGGGTCTCGTATCAGGAAAGTTGTACGAAGCAAATGAAGCACAAGATGGTGTGTCTGAGTGGGACACGAAGGTCATGGATGTAGGGTGTCTTGACTAGATCATGCACGAGAAGTTGGTTCTGAGAAAACGACTAGTCTTTTGCTCCTAAATTAAAAGTCACGGCAACGTGCATATGATAATCAAAGAAAAGAGTGGAAATTTTATTAATAATTATTCAACGATCAAATGGTCTAAATTGACCCGAAGTTGTGTGATACAAAAAGAGTACAAGAGAACAAGTTTGAGTGGGACATGATATATCAAAATGATGATAATCTTGTCTACTACAAACTCATGAAGAAAGTTTTCGGAGATTGGCATCTCTGACGTTCCAGAAATCAAAGTCACAGAAAAGAACATTAAATAATAAAATAATCAAATAACAATATTTAGTAGAAAATAATTCATTTAGAAAAATTTAAAATAAACCCTAAATTCAGGGGGCTTATAATTGGTCTCTGTGACTCCAGTTCGGATACCGAAACACATACGTTGCTCAGGATATCAGGCGAGTACATTCTATGTTAGTTTTTATTCATGATAGTATCTATATTGCCTGCTTTAGACTACTTTACTTGATGCTGACACATTGTTCACACGGACCAGTACTCTATGGATCTTGTCATGCGTTGTTATCCCCTCAGCGGATACATGGAGTATTTCATGTTCATGTACTTTACCATGTGCATTGTGTACTCCTTGTATTTGTATTGTTCATGTACAAATCGTGTGCTGTCATGTACTCTCGTGTGCTCATATGTGCTTATTGTGCAAAAGTAACCATCGTATATGTAACATAACTTGGTCGGATCTTTGTGTATTGATCGGGGCGGGGGAGTAGAAGTGGTCATGTGATTAAACCCCTTAGTGTAACTCATATACATGTCCATTATACTCTCACGTATAATGGAGACTCTGTAGAATACATCGTGTACAAACCTAAACCAATCACATAATCATCTTAGTTCATAGTTTCTTTATTATATTTCATGTACTCAGTTTACTTATCCATATCTCATGTATTCCTGTACTTCTCTTACAGCACGTCATGTATTTTATTCTATTGTTAGCTCTATATTTTCTACTATATTTTGGAACTGCTTTCAGAGATAAGTGCTCGTTCCCATCCTGACATGATAACGTTAAAAATTTTACAGATAACTTGGAGGATTCCAGCTAGCCTAGAGGAGACACCAGCAGAGCTTGGAGTAGATTGTTAGGTTCTTGTCTAGTTTTAGTTTTCAGTTATTTCATGAGATATACTTATTTCATACTTTGCATGTGTAGTGATGTTAATTCTTAAACTTCTTCAAATTTGGTTTTGTATAAAATATTGTGATCCTTCTATCTATTCTATTTCGTGCTGATTATCTCTTATAGATATTTTGTGATTGAGTTGTATCCTTCTAAGATTGTGCTCTATTTGGAGAGTATATTATATTATGTTTAGCTTGTGATTGAGACCTAAGACAGCGTTTTACCGCCGACACTGCGACATAGGCTGGCCGTACCCACGATCTCGTGCCCTTTCATTGGGTGCGGTTCGTGACACCGATGGTAATGACTCACAAAACGGCAGAAAGATTCGAACCCAAGTGGGAGGGACCGTTTGTTATAGAGACGTGTATTCCAATGGCGCTTACCGACTAGCCAATCTAATGGTGACTTACTCATGATGCCAATCAATGGCAAGTTCTTGATAAAATACTACGTATGAAGACAAGCAATACCAGCGGAAGCCCTCACGCTCTAGTGGGTGCTCACTGAGCCGTGCCACGTCAACAAAAGAAGATAAGATGCTTCGTTTACCCTCAAAACGATGTGGGTTCAGAAAAAGATCATGATAAACATTCGTAAGAAATAAGGAGTCATGATCAAAACTTAAGGAAGCGACGGCTTGAGGTATTTAATGCTGAAGCCCAAGCATGATGTCAGCTTGGCAATAGACATAATGGGGCCTACAAAGAAACACGTGTCATGCTTCTTTTCAAATTATCCCGAGCTCGACTCAAGTTCGGGACACTTTGAAGGGGGTCTTGTAGAAGCATAAAAAAGTGTAGAGTAACTATAGCTCCCCTTCCCAAAAAATTTTGAAATATTTATATATTATTTATTTGATTTAAATGATGATTTTTAGGATCTTATAAATAATTATTTAGTTAACTATTACGGTAGATGACTTTAATCATGGTTGAGTTTTAAAGTACAAGACGACTAGAAATCATGGCACGGATAGCATAGTCGTGTACCTTGACTAGTGTATTAGCCATACCAGGGAAGACCCAGCCATAAGTATGTCCTAACTAGGAAAACCAGGCCAAGTTGCGACTTAACCTCTAAAGACTTTTTTTTGATTATTTATTAATTATATTATTAACTTGTAGGAGATCCGGTTGTGTCAACTTAGCTCGGACTAGACCCGAACCGAAATCGAGCCCATGTAATCTTGTAGTGAGACCAAAGACGTCCATGTAGACGTACATATTACATTTATTAATTTTGATTGTCCAAATAGACATTTCATATATAAAGGATTTATATATATATAATATATATTTTATTGTTGTTGAATTGATCTTCTATTTCTAGAAATAGGATAAACACCATACTTAGCTACCCTTGTGCAGTTGGCGATATCAAGGCTATACCTGCAATTTCAAGTACATCTAGCATTGAATTGCTGTATTTTGTTCTCCTACATTTCGTTAATATTATTGTTAAGAAAATTGATGTGTGTATATACGTATATAATTATTATTGGTTATTTCCTATTTTTGATAATAAATATATTATACATCTGGGCACATACAGTTATAATAACCCTATACTAGAAGATTTAATATTATAATTCCTTTTATAGAAATTTGGAAGTATTATATCAAATGCATATATATATATATATATATATATATATATATATATATATATATATATATATGTGTGTGTGTGTGTGTGTGTGTGTGTGTGTGTGTGTGTGTGTGTGTGTGTGTGTATAGTTATATATATATATATATATATATATATATATATATATATATATATATATATATATATATATATATATATATAGAGAGAGAGAGGAAAATGTACCTAAGGTCGACCTTAGGTAAGTTACCTAAGGTCGACCTCATTTTCCTCACTTTACCACATTTTTTTCTTGAATGTTTTTTATGGGATTGATCTACACCTTATTGATTGGCAACATACCAAATTTCAAGTGATTATAATATTGTTTAGCCCCCTATCTATCCCTTGCAAAATCGATGGTGTAGCAGCAAAGTTTTAGACCGTCGATTTTGCAAGGGATAGATAGGGGGCTAAACAATATTATTTTTTCTTGAAATTTGGTATGTTGCCAATCAATGAGGTGTAGATCAATCCCATAAAAAAACATTCAAGAAAAAAATGTTGTAAAGTGAGGAAAATGAGGTCGACCTTAGGTAACTTACCTAAGGTCGACCTTAGGTACATTTTTCTCATATAAATATATATATATATATATATATATATATATATATATATATATATATATATATATATATATATATATATATATATATAAAGCAAATAAAAAAGAAATAAAAAGAATAAAACACTCACCCATACCCGAACACCCAGCCCAACCCATCTCGGGCTACCAATAATTTTTGCAGCAAACACTAAAGCAGCAAACACATCACCACCCGACCCTAAGAGTAGAGGCCGAGCACTATATATGCATCGAAACAGAGGGGAAAGGAGAACGGAAGCATCAAAACCCTAACCCAGCAATCGACCCCCGGCTACCACAGCGTCGCTGTGGGCGGCGGAGCAGTCGCCGGAATCACGCGCAACTTGGGACAGCAATGGCAGCAGTCACAGCAGCCTACGAGGCCACTTCGTGAAGAGTTTGTGTAACGCGTAGTAGATTGTTTGTCGATCTACGACTTCGGGTATGAACACAACCTATACATCTCCTATCCCCTTCAAATAGGTTTTAGTTTAACACCCTGTATCGTCCCAGAAATCGAAGCCAAAACTCGCGAATAACTGTTCGAAAACAAAACAGTTTTCTAGTCCAGCATTCTATATTGGAAGGCCAATTTCGGTCGAACCTGTGAGCAGCTTAAGAATCCAATTGAATACAGTGGAAGACAACATAACCGAGATGGAAACCCCATTTTTACTTTCATTTATAGTTATTTAAACAATAAGATATCTCTTTGTGAAAATCAAGAAAAACCCATTTTCAAAATAGTGAATTTCAATAAAAAAAAAACCCTCGATACGATGTGCATCCCGCCAATCCGGGCGACGTAGTCGCAAATCGAAAGGTGCAAATCGGCTTCGTGGACGTGTGGGCTTTGACAGAATTCAAATTGGTTGCGTGTGCGCGACGAATTTGATGCGTATCCGTCGAAATTCACCGTATCGGCCTCTGTGCAAATTTCTCAGTTACTTTATGCACGCTCGTCAGATCGAAACGAAACTTTCGCCAATAGGACCATATATTTTTTTGGTCCTATATACCAAGTTTGGTCTGATTCCGAGACAATTGACCGGATCGCCATTTTGCGGCCCCACGATCCGATTTAACGGGCGATTTTGTGCACGGCCCACCGGAATCCAACTTTGGACATACGGTTGGGTTCGTATCGAAAAACCGGACATGTTGACATATAGTTTGATGACTTTATAGACCATAGACTCTGGTACGCTTTTCGGTACAAAGTGGGTCCAACGGCGGACACTATTTTGACCCAAAATTATCGTTTTGCCCCTGTGTTGCCCCTGTGTCCAGAATTGGACTTAAGGACAGGCAATTCTAGCTAATTTGACTATTCTGAAAACGTTAGTAATGTTTATTTCAGCTTCAGGAGACTTTTTGCATGTGTTGACTGGTGGCTCATTGAGTGGTATAGTATTATTGGTTTCACCAGCACGGGACCTCAGGCGAGTACATCTCTGATAGTTTTCATATTTGATTATCTCTATACTTCCTGTATTTAATAATGTTTTACATTGTTATCATGTTGATTCTTGACACGCTTGTCACACGAGATAGTAGTTATGGATTCTTGCATGTTGTTCGTGACCAATATATTTTCGTGTTCGTGACCTGTTTGAATCCATGGGTAATAGTCGGGCGGGAGAGTACATTAGTAGACATGTAAACATACCCAAAAATATCCCAAAATATCTATTCTTACCTGATAGTAGTCGTACAATTTATGTGCGGGATGCCGGATTTACCCCTTAGCTGTTTACATGTCGAAAGTGTATTTCAAATCACTTGTTAGATATAGTCTTGTTGCATTACAGTTTGTTGTCGTTACTTGTCTTGTGTACCATGTCTTTCTGCTTTTACTCTCATGATTCCTACCATGATTCCCTGTTTATCCACTTATCATGTATCTCAGCATTATTACATATTTATGGATTTTGTCATTTATTGATTCTGTTGTGAGAATGTACTCGTTCCATTCATGACTGGAAAACAATATTTTTTAGGTTTAGCCGTGATCACTCTTAGCATTGGGAAGGCATGGGTACGCTGAGGCCAACCTAGATAGTTGAATTAGTTGTCTTTTTCTATTTGTGAGACTTTGTATTTTCTGGCAAATGTGAAGTTGTGAAACCTTGTAATTTGTAAACTTGATTTAGTAATGAGAATGAGCAATAATTGTTACATTTTGTGATTTTGAACATTTTGGTCGTGACAGTGTTCTACCGCCGACTCTGCGGCGTTGGCAGGCTTGGACACGTCTCGTATCCGAAAAAGCGGGTGCGGGTCGTAACAAGTTTTTGGGGTGGCCCATGCAGGTTCATTTTTTGCAAATTATGCGAACTTGTGGTAGTACCATATTAGTCGTACTACTGCGAGCCTGCGACTAGGAAATGCTCATTCGCAACTAGGAGTAAATCAATTTTAAGATAATGGTTAGGACTAGGAGTCCCTAGTTTCATTTGACAGTTGGGTAGTTAAAGTTGCTACATGGGCTTCATCGAATTCTAAATCCTATTAGATGGTTTTATTGAAGGATGCACTATTATATTCTGATTCGATAGTATTTCTAAAGTGAGTAGATTTGTAGCCCCTCTTTCTGAAAGTTTGGAAATATCCTTTTATTTAATTGTTCGAATTAAAATGTGATTTTAGAATTTTATAAATATTTAGTATAGACGGCCTTAGTTACGGTTAAGTTTTGGAGTGCAAGACAACCAAGAATTTTGGCACTGAGTGTGTGGTCGAGTGCTTTGACTAGTGTTCTAGCCATAATAGAGGAGGCTGAGTCATAGTTGTGCAATAAGTAGGAAAACCAGGCCAAACCGTGACATAACCATAGGAATAATTTAATTACTTATTATTAAGATTATTGGCTTTTAGAAGACTTGGTTGCTCCAAACTAGCCCGAACTTAACCCAAGTCCTGGCGGCCATGTAGTGTGACCAACGTCGTCCATGTAGATATATAGATGTGTATATATGTTTTGGTAGTCCATTTCTAGTATTGTGAATAATTTCTATAAATTATATATTGAATATAATATATGTATTATTGCTATTTAAATTTACATTTTTCTTGGAAATATGATAACCTTCTCTTAGAATGATATTTTAGAATTTTTGGGATTTACTTAGGCTATATATATATATATATATATATATATATATATATATATATATATATATATATATATATATATATAAATATATATATATATATATATATTTGTGTATAAAAAAAAAAATATATATATATATATATATATATATATAGATTTGTGTATAAATATATTCATAATAGGTAGACATAGTGTTTTATACATATTTTTTCCTCGATCTTGAATATTAGAGAAATATAAATTTAAGTTTATATTTCTTTTGCCTTCGGTCATTTTCTCCCTAATCATGATCATTTGTACAACCTATCTTATTCTTTTCTAAACATTGCCATATCATAAGTCTATATCACTTATATTCTTTTACTTAGACCTAAGGAATTATTTTTAAAATAACTTCTCACTCAATTGTCTATTAATCTCAAGTTAAATTTTTGGATTCAAAAGTTCCCTCTCAATCGTTGAATATTGAATATCCGTGAAATAAGGATTATAAGATTTTTACTAATTTTGACTTCGATCATTATCCTTCCTAATCAATTGTTCTTCTTTTCAAGAAACTGATCTTAAACTTGAAAAACAGATAGTTGCACTTTTTCTATCTTTATCAACTTGTATGATATTTTAAACCCCTTTGATATTCTTGGAGATATAGTTGGAATAATTTTGATGACTTGTGATGACAAGACAGCAGTGCACTGTCGTCACTTATTTGAATTATCGAGACTGCAGATTCGCTGCAGCCAGCAGCGCATTGGCGTGGCATGACCCCTAAGTTGAAATAATTTCAAGTAAGCGTGGCTGATCGAATGTAATTAAAATTATGTCTTTGTCGTCTTACATCATCCTTGAGTTGTTATGTCAAGATTAGATAGAGTTGATAGGGTATTCGTTACCGCAACATAGCTTGAGTTGTAGAACCAAGGGTTTAATGCAGCTAGTTGTACACTGGCGAGGCATAAATTCACGGTAAAATGACTTTGATTATGCTTACGAGTTTCGAATACCATAAAGACTACGTCTTATTGGCATATAACTATTAAGTTTTCAAATTGATTTGTGCTTATTCCTAGTCACAATCTTCTCGATAAACCGGTAATACTCCATTCTTTTCTTATCCTTCTATTTTTTCAGATTGTCATCTTTTAATGTAATTTTGACTGGATTCCTAAGCTTATCTAGATTTTGATTCTAAACTTGTTCCTAAATAAATGTGGATAAATATCTTAAGCATATCAAAACAATTTTGGATTTGATCACCCTTGAACAATTTCGATCATGACTAGACTCCTTTTATTATATTTCGACCGAGTCAATTTGTATCCTTTCTTAGGTTTGGTTCAATAATCATGCCCAAGCAGTTTTGCTCAACTAATTGATCGTTCCTAAACAAATTTGACCACGACTAAACTCTCTTGACCATTATCATAATCGTGCATATATTTTAAATCAATTATTGCTAATATTATATTTTGCATTCCATTTTGATCATGACTGTTTTGACCTTGTTCATGCTCGTGCCAACTATCTAATTTTATCATGCATGGATGATTTGCATGATTAACCTTGATCGTGATTATATCATAACTTATATCTATAGGACTATAGCCTTGTTTAGATTGCATCTAGAACCTTGATCATCCTTTAGAAATTCGGTCGTAACTAGACCATGTTGACTGTAATTAGATCATACCAAATCGTTTTAATTTAAATCATTCTTAAATATTTGGTTGTCAACTAAACCATTGGACCGAATATTGATCGTGCCAAATCACACTCTCCTTCTATCTGTAATTTTTATCATTTTGATCATACCCATGATTACGCGTGACTAATTAGATCATGAATCATATCACTCCCTTGATTATATCATTCGCCGTTTTATTCATATCAAATAAAAACTTGGTTTCTTGATTATTCTTCATAGTCGTGCCTCGTGCTCTTTGAAATTTTGAAGACGAAATATTTTTAAGGTGGGTAGATTTGTAAACCAACATCCCTGATTTCAAAAATTTTATTTTGTTATATTTTAATAAACTTTAGTTAGAAAATAGATTTTATTTGTAACCACTATAGAATATATTTGGATGACAACATAATTTTTGTCAAACTATTTTGGATTTAGAATTTATAAAATATCGTTTAAATTATTTGCTAATATTAATTATCAATTAAATTCATTTTGTTATATTATAACTAGTTTGATTCAGTCTTGGACTAACAAAGATATGTAAGTTTAAATAATATGTACCATATTTTCCAAGTCATTTGATAAACATATTATTCATTTAAATTATTATTGTATTATATTTAGATTCGATCAAAGGCATTTTTAATATTTTAATAAAACCTTGAATTATTTTTATAATCATTATGGATTGATTTTGATTTGATAAATCCAATATTTATTAAAATCTTAGAAAGATTTGATCATCCTAGTCCTTAAATTCGAGAAAGGATCATTCTAAGGTGGGTAGGTCGTAAGCCCACTTTCCTTTTTCTTACATTCTCTATTTAGTTTATTTTAGTTTAATTATTTTTTCAAATCGAGAAATAATTTTTATTGTATTTCTATTTTAGATGTTTTGAAAAAAAAAGTGAGGAGAGATCTGCAAAATTTTAGAAGAAATTTATTTCAGGATTATTTGAATTACTATTTTATCAAGAGTTATAATGAATTCAAATTATTACTATATTATTTTAGAAGATATTGTATTTGTGAAAAATATACAGCTATAAATATCTGAATTATTCATAACATATATTTTGACAATTGATTTTATTGCGAGGATTATTAAAGTAATAAGTATTATTTTAGACAATATTTTATGAATGATTTAGGGCATGATTGGGTCAAATCCCTAGATTTCCTTTTTCGGAGTTTCAGAAATTTATATTCAGTTATTTATTCACATATTTTATTTGTCGGAGTTGAAGGCGGATTTCGTCGATACTTTTTTTATGATTATTCTCCTTAGCAAACTTGTTTCAAAATTAAAGTTGAAAGCATTTTAGGGCTTTTAGAGTTTCAAAAACTTTCTTCCTATTTTATTTATTTTATTCGATCAATTTCTTTTGTCATAAATTTCTACTACCTCTCACCAATCTACCAAGTCTGAATACCCTGGCAGTCCTTAAATTCGAGGACAAATTTATTTTTAAGGTGGATAGATTTGTAGCTCCCCTTTCCAAAATTTTTTGAAATATTTATATATTATTTATTTGATTTAAATGATGATTTTTAGGATCTTATAAATAATTATTTAGTTAACTATTACGGTAGATGACTTCAACCATGGTTGAGTTTTGAAGTACAAGACGACTAGGAATCATGGCACGGATAGCATAGTCGTGTGCCTTGACTAGTGTATTAGCCATACCAGGGAAGACCCAGCCATAAGTATGTCCTAACTAGGAAAACCAGACCAAGTTGCAACTTAACCTCGAAAGATATTTTTTAATTATTTATTAATTATATTATTGACTTGTAGGAGACCAAGTTGTGTCGACTTAGCTCGGACTAGACCCGAACCAAAACCGAGCCCATGTAATCTTGTAGTGAGACCAAAGACGTCCATGTAGACGTACATATTGCATTTATTAATTTTGATTGTCCAATTAGACATTTCATATATAAAGGATTTATATATATATAATATATATATTTTATTGCTATTGAATTGATCTTCTATTTTTAGAAATAGGATAAACACCATACTTAGTGACCCTTATGCAGTTGGCGATATCTAGACTATACCTGCAATTTCAAGTACATCTAGCATTGAATTACTATATTTTGTTCTCCTATATTTTGTTAATATTATTGTTAAGAAAATTCATGTGTATATATACGTATATAATTATTATTGGTTATTTTCTATTTTTGATAATAAATATATTTTACATCTGGGTACATATTGTTATAATAACCCTATACTAGAAGATTTAATATTATAATTTATTTTATAGAAATTTGGAAGTATTATATATATATATATATATATATATATATATATATATATAAATAGGAAATAACCAATAATAATAATAATAATAATAATAATAATATATATATATATATATATATATATATATATATATATATATATATATATATATGTGTGTGTGTGTATATATATTTAAATATGTGTGTGTGTAAAATATATATAAATATGTGTGTGTAAAATATATATATATGTGTGTGTGTGTGTGTGTGTGTGTGTGTGTGTGTATGTGTGTGTGTGTGTGTGTGTGTGTGTGTGTCTATATATATATATATATATATATATATATAAAGCAAATGAAAAAGAAATAAAAAGAATAAAAACACTCACCCAAACCCGAACACCCAGCCCAACCCATCTCGGGCTGCCAATAATTTCCGCAGCAAACACTAAAGTAGCAAACCCATCACCACCCGACCCTAAGAGTAGAGGCCGAGTGCTATATATGGATCGAAACAGAGGGGAAAGGAGAACGGAAGCATCAAAACCCAAACCCAGCAATCGACCCCCGGCCACCACAGCACCGCCGTAGGCGACGAAGCAGTCGCCAAAATTGCGTGCAACTTGGGACAGCACTGGCAGCAGTCACAGCAGCCTACGAGGCCACTTCGCGAAGAGTTTTTGCAACGCGTGGATGATTGTTTGTCGATCTACGACTTCCGGTATGAACACAACCTATACATCTCATATCCCCTTCAAATAGGTTTTAGTTTAACACCTTGTATCGTCCCAGAAATCAAAGCCAAAACTCGTGAATAACTGTTCGAAAACAGAACAGTTTCCTAGTCCAGCATCCTATATTGGAAGGCCGATTTCGGTCGAACCTGTGAGCAGCTTAAGAATCCAATTGAATACAGAGGAAGACAACATAACCGAGATGGAAACCCCATTTTTACTTTCTTTTATAGTTATTTAAACAATAAGATATCTCTTTGTGAAAATCCAGAAAAACCCATTTTCAAAATAGTGAATTTTAATAAAAACCCTCGATACGACGTACGTCCCGCCAATCCGGGCGACGTGGTCGCGAACCGAAAGCATCGAAGGTGCGTATCGGCTTACGTATGGGATTTGACAGAATTCAAATTGGTTGCGTGTGCGCGACGAATTTGATACGTATCCGTCAAAATTTACCGTATCGGTCTCTGTGCAAATTTTCCAATTACTTTGTGCACGCTCGTCGGATCAAAACGAAACTTGCGCCAACAGGACCGTATCATTTTTCTGGTCCTGTATGCCAAGTTTGGTCTGATTCTAAGACAATTGACAGGATCGTCGTTTTTTGGGCCCCACGATCCGGCTTAACGGGCAATTTTGTGCACGGCCCGCCGGAATCCAACTTTGGACATATGGTTGGGTTCATATCGAAAACCCGAACCTATTGACATATAGTTTGATGACTTTAGAAACCATAGACTCTGGCACGCTTTTCAGTACAAAGCGGGTCCAACGACGGATACCTTTTTGATCCAAAATTACCGTTTTGCCCCTGTATCCAGAATTGGACTTAAGGATAGGCAATTCTAGCTAATTTGACTATTCTGAAAATGTTGATAATATTTATTTCAGCTTTCGGAGACTTTTTGCATGTGTTGACTGGTGGCTCATTGAGTGGTATAGTATTATCGATTTCACCAGCACAGGAACTCAGGCGAGTACATCTCTGATAGTTTTCATACTTGATTATCTCTATACTTCCTGTATTTAATAATGTTTTACATTGATATCATGTTAATTCTTGACATGCTTGTCACACGAGATAGTAGCTATGGATTCTTGCATATTGTTCGTGACCAATATATTTTCTTGTTTGTGACCTGTTTGAATCCATGGGTACTAGTCGGGCAAAGGAGTACATTAGTAGACATGTAAACATACCCAAAAATATCCCAAAATGTCTATTCTTTCCTGATAGCAGTCACACAATTCACGTGCGGGGTGCCGGATTTATCCCTTAGTCGTTTACATATCGAAAGTGTACTTCAAATCACTTGTTAGATATAGTCTTGCTGCATTATAGTTTCTTGTCATTACTTGTCTTGTGTACCATGTCTTCCTGTTTTTACTCTCATGATTCCTACCATGATTCCCTATTTATCCACTTATCATGTATCTCAGTATTATTGCAGATTTATGGATTTAGTCATTTATTGATTCTGTTGTGAGAATGTACTCGTTCCATTCCGGACTGGAAACCATCATTTTTTAAGTTTAGCCGCGATCACTCTTAGCATTGGGAAGGCATGTGTACCCTGAGGTCAACCTAAATAGTTGAATTAGTTGTCTTTTTCTATTTGTGAGACTTTGTATTTTCTGGCAAATGTGAAGTAGTGAAACCTTGTAATTTGTAAACTTGATTTAGTAATGTGAATGAGCAATAATTGTTACATTTTGTGAATTTGAGCATCTTAGTCGTGACAGTGTTCTACCGCCGACTCTGCAGCATAGGCTGGCTTGGACACGTCTCGTATTCAAAAAAGCGGGTACGGGACGTGACAGTAACACAAGGCGCAGGTGGGTAATCTTGCTACCCACCCATCTTCACAAAGGCACAGATGACGAACGATGCAGGTTGGTGCTCTCACTACCAACCCAGCTTCATAGAAGCGCAGGGGGTCAAGCACGCTAGCAGAAAAGACAAACTCACAAAAAATAGATAAAAAGTTCAAGAAAAGTTCTTTTTATTAAATCATGGCTACAAGAGTCTATTACAGATTCGTCACGATTACATAAAAAAGACTTCCTAATTACAAGGATCTGTTACAAAGTATTTGTGATTACATACGCTGAACTAAAAACTCCGACGGATCTACGTTGGGGTTCATCTTCACAGTGTAATCATCATGAGGGGAGGGACTGTGGATAGAAGATGTGAATACAGTCGCTATCAAAGCCTGTCACCACAGCACCCCCTCTCAGACGTGCAGCTCTTCCTGAAGCAGCTATTGGCCCGAGCGAGAATTCAGTGCAGGGCACGACAGAAGGACCTTTTCAAAAGTGCATCACCTTCTGAGGCTCTTCCAGCCTAACGGAAGCGCGCAGCCGCCAATGAGCAGGACAGAGCACAACCTGCAGCGCTTCTTGTTGGCAACCAGACCAAACTCGGTCGTCAGGACCTCCAAGATGTCGCTTAGGTTCGAACTCCCCATGAGAAGCGTTCCAGCACATCCTGAAGTTCATCAGCAGTTCTTCTAGAAGGCACAACTCATTTGAACAAAGGGATCCTCAACCAAAATACGACCTAGGCAAGGCCAATGGCCGCTCGAAGCTAAGTTTGGATCCAGCATGGTGTTGAAGGACAAAAGAGGAAGACATGACCCTTCAGAAGAAACTCCCCCTTTATATAGGGCGGGAGTGGTCCAAGACATAGGCCAACGGGCCGTTGGTCAAAATTTCTATATTAATGGGATGAACCTAAGACTCAGCACGATGAACCATATTAAATAGGTTCATTCGACTAAGTCTTAGACCATTGAAAGACCCCTTGAAATTCCCCAAGTAACGGTGGCAATTAAGAGGGAGTCATTCCTTAAAGAGCTGTCATTAATTGCTCTTAGAGAAGACTTCAAAGACAGCTTCTTCAAACTAGAAGCGTAGCTACAATCCTGCGCCAGCAGGAGGCGAAGACTGGTGATGGCTTCACATCATCCCAGCTTCAACGACGTAGACCTCTGCTTCGACCTAGAAGCTCAACCCCCTTCATTAAAGACTTGGAAAATACCAGTGCATCCAACACAAGTCCGCATGCCGTTCCAAAAGAATAATAACTTCGTTAGCCTGAAGCACAGCCTACTCGTCGCCCTAAAGCACAGTAACTTTACTACTAGAAACACAGCCTACTCGTCGCTCAAACACACAGAGGTTCCGTCGCCTTCGAAACATAGTCCACTCGTCGCCTGAAAGCACAGAGGCTCCGTTGTCTCCAAGTGAACAGTCTACTCGTCACACCAGAAGTGCAGCAACACTAAGGCCTCGCTAGAGGCACAGGTTGCATGGTCCCACCCAATTCGTTTGTTTAAACGCCACTATCAAAGATAGGACAGAGGTTGATCATATTGATAAGTGCAAATATCTTATCAATTGGTTTAAAAACTCAGATAAGGATGAAGTTTGCTCTTTTGATAAAGGTCGTATCAGGTCGGTTTGTTTAAACCGATAGTCTTCTGAAGATCAAACAGAATCCTATCTGAGATGAAATCCAAGATCTACTCGGCTTCATCTAAACAGAGGATTTCCAGCAATCGACACGCGCCGCGTGTCTCCTCCTTCAGTTATTTTGATAAACACCTGAGATCATGATAGAGGAAAATCTCGACGTACGTCACATGTCAGCTCAGCAGAAGCCCGTATCGTGCAATGACAGCAGATTCCTTCATATCTCAAATCTGAGTGCATATCTGATGTGTGTCCACTTTTCCCTATAAATAGAAGGAATTTTCCTTCAACAAAAGAGGAGGAGGACACACACAGAGAGGAAATAAGCAGAAGGCAAAAGACAGAGCTTTGAAGTCTTCAACGCTGGCATCCTCTTGATCGGTAACCCTAGAGTTCCATCAAAGGTACCAGAAAGCCAAAGCAAGTTTAACTCGTCGTTAGATCGTCAATGGAGTAAAGGATCCGCTGCAGTGCTCGATCTCTACCATCACGCTTTCCCAGAATTCTTGTACTTAGATTTCCTCGTATAGGAATCAATTGTACCTTTTTTCAAGTCCAATAAAAAAAAGTCGTATGACCTTTTGTGATGTCGAACAGCACCATCGCAGGAAAGTGTGGGTCCAACTCCTTGGCGTGTTCATAAGACTCCTGGAAGGTTTTATACTTCTGAACGACGACTTGAGCTTTCAAAGCAGGCCTCAGAACCTGCTCAAACCGACGAGCCTTGGACGCCTCGGTAAACTTTGTAATGGCATACTGAGACAATCTTGAAAACTCTACCTCATACTGTTTCACAATCATATTTTCCCGTTCCAGCTTTATCTAGAACTCTAGTTCTTTTGCTCGCTGCTCAGTCGAAGAGAAATATTGAGTGAGAAAAGCCTTCTGGAATATTTTCCAAGTAATTTTTGTCGTTCCATTTGCTCCCACAAGAATTCTTTTCTGACTTTGCCACCAGTAGTATGCGTTGGAAACAAGTAGTAGTTTCGCACACGATACCCTCTTGGATCCAGTAATACCCAAGGCTTCAAGATGGTCCTCTACTTTAACTAGCCAATCTATAGAAATGGTGGCATCTTCCGTCCCCTTGAATGGAACATTACAGATTTTTTAGAACTTAGTAATGTCGTTCATAGCACTTGCTTTCTTAGCCACCTGGGGTTCTTCTGCCTCCACAATCTTGCTCTCTCTCTCTCTCTCTCTCTCTCTCTCTCTCTCGAGACTGGAGTGCCTTGAGCCACATTGTTCACCACTGATCGGACCAACTGTTGCAGGGTATCTAATTGTTTTTGTTGTGCTTCATATTACTTTGCGTTTTGCCTCTACTAGCTTTCCATCATAGCCAACATCCTTTCCATCGGGTCGGTTGAGGCTACCGCCCTTGAGCTACTCGCATTGTTCGTGGTGCCCGCTTTCATCATCTCTGCAACACAGAAAAATCTTTTTAGTCTCATAAAATATCTATGGACTTATTGTATGGAACACCTCATTTCAGGACATTAAAACCAAAGTTTTCAAAAATCAATAAAGCTTGTGTCGTTTTCAAAACAATAAAACCAAGAAATTCCCAAGGAAGTAAAGACGTACTCTGATACCAAACTGTCATGCCCCGATTCGGCTAATCGTTCGTCCTCGCTTTAATTCACGTCGAACTATTCATCATCGCTAAGGCGTGATGCCGTACAAGTCTGGAGTTTCACTTGTACAAGGCAAGCTCGTGTACATTTTATAAAAGAGATATTTTGAATAGAGTTCGCAGCAAGTTCACGGAGAAATTGAATTACACAGATCTGGACTGAAATAAGTTCTTTGTTGATATCTTTGAATAAAAAATATTGCTAGCCGAGATGAAATGCCAAATTTGGCTTACAACTTGCAAAGTATTGAAATGAGATACTACTCGTTCCATACATCATTTCCCTTTATTAAAAATACGACAATAACCACCTTCAACAAAATGCCTTCTTCTTCAAATGAAAACTTCAAGGAAGTGTAAAGCTTCTAAAGAGTCGGAGGCGTCTAAGATTATCCACTAGGTTCCCGGCACCTGTGGAGACGAGGGTCAGTATATTACCACATATGTACTGGTGAGCGGCCGTGTCACGATCCGCACCAGCTTTTAGGGATGCGGGTGCGTGCGCAAGCCACCATACGCCGCAGTATCGCTGGTAGAACCTTGTCAAGGCCATGTTGCTCCAAATCACATAAAATAATGCTCATAAAGTAATATTTATTGCTTATTCACAAAACTAAATTAAGATACAAAATTTTAAGGTTTACATTTAATCGATTACAATGTCTCACAAAATCTAATACAACAAATGTGAACTAACTAATCTCTAGGTTGACGTCAGTACCTACCCATGTCTCCCCAATGCTAAGAGTAGTCGCAGCTAACCTAAAAAATAGGTTTCCAGTCAAGAATGGAACGAGTACATTCTAACAGCAGTTCCAATAATTGACAAAGTCTATAAAACTGTAAATAATAATGAAGTACATGATGAGTGGATAAACAGAGAATCATAGCAGGAAACATGTGAGTAAAAATAGGAGAGCATGGTAATAAAGACAAAGAAGTTACCGTAACAAATGACTAAAATAGGAACAATAACACGTAACAAGACTGCATCTAACTAGTGAGTTGAAATACACTTTTGACATGTAAACGGCTAAGGGGTAAATCTGGCACCCAGAACGTGAAGTGTGCGACTGCTATCAGAAATGAATAGACAAATGGAATATTTCTGGGTATATTTACATGTCTACTAATGAATTTCCATGCCCGACTAGTACTCATGGATTCAAACAGGTCACGAACACGAAAATATATTGGTCACGAACAACATGTAAAGAATCCATAACTACCATATCGTGTACCCATCGTGTTGAGAATCAACAAAATATTAATGTAAAATACTACTAAATACATGAATCATAGAGATGATCAAATATGAAAACTATCAAAAATGTACTCGCCTGAGGTCCTTTGCTGGTGAAACCGATAATACCAACCACTAAGTGGGCCGCAAAATTCAAACTCACGCAATAGTCTTTGGATGCTGAAACAGAC